>SJYQ01005245.1:237842-258330 GCA_006410935.1 Redunca redunca
AATGTCCCTATGAGTTTAAACTGCATAGCTTTCTACAGATGTTAACACTTGTTATGTTTTTATAGTTCAATTTTCCAACTTTGCTTCTTATGAAGTAAAAAGTACTTGCAATATGACTTTAACAATGAGATAATGTTATGATAGTGAACAGGAAGCCAAAAAAGTGCAAATCATTCTTTATATATATTATAAAATGTGAAATTTGTATAGAAAATTATATGAAATAGATTAAATATGAAAAGGGTTTTCCAGTTTTTGGTGGCAGAGACCTTGGCCTGTTGATTTAGTAATGTATTGCAAATATCCATTATTCTAATAGGTAAAAACAGGTGGTAGGTCTTTAAAATCATGAATTAACCAATTTGAAGAAACAGTATAAGGGGAATGTGAGAGAGCATCCCACTAAACACTCAGATGAAGAACATATTTCTGAAAATAATATAGTATATAAAACAGAAAAAATTTATAAAGAGGTCTCATATGTATAAAAGGTAGCATAAAGGTATCACTTCATGAGCTAGTTTATTCTTAAACATCAAGACCCTTAATGTCTTTCTTGGCACAACCAATTTTGATTCATGTTAACAGACATAGTATCTTGTTCTCTCAGGCCACTACACATCATACATACACACTCTTCAGCACTATGGTAGGATATCTGTCATATGTTATTTCAATACAATTGAATTTTGAATAGAATTATTTTGGAATGATAGGATAAATACATTCTGTGTCTCTTATGGATTCTTCTTGATATAAATTTATAAAATTAATAATCATGATGTGAGAGGTAGGAAAATGAACACCCAAAGTTGTCTATATCTTAATTATTGGAACCTGTGAAAATGTTAGATTACACAGCAAAAGAGAATTAAGGTTGCAGATGGAATTAAGGTTGCTAATCAGCTGACTTGAGATAAGAAATTTACCCTGGATTATCTGGATTCTTAAAAGTGGAAAGTGAATTAGAAAATAGAACCAGAGAGAGGGTAGTATGAAACATGCTTGGACCAATGTTGCAAGCTTTGAAGATGGAAGAAACAAGCCATGAGCCAAGTAATATGGATGACTTCTAGATGCTAAAAAGATCAAAGAAACCATTTCTGTCCTAAAGCCCCTAGAAAGAAGCAAAGCCCTGCCAACACTTATTTAGCTCACACTGATTTCAGACTTGTGAGCTATAGAATTGTAAAATAATAAAAGTGTATGATTTTAAGCTGTAAAATTTGTGATACCTTTTTACAGTAGCAATAGAAACATAGTGTACATGGTTCCCAGCCCACTTTAAAATACTTGCGTTCTCCTCTATGGAATACAAATTCATCTTCTAAGCTGGTACAGAGTGACTTGAAATTTGATTCATTTTATATATATTCAAAATATCCCCAGTATTACTAAATTTTGCCAAATAATAGATCTATTGAATGTACATTAAACCTGCTTGTACTGATTGACTAACAGATGATTTACCAAATGTGTTCAATTTGTTTAGAAATATGACTGAAGATTCCTCTTCTTAAATAGTCCTCCTCTTCTTATGGTATTCTCTGGTAGCTACTACAGATGAAGCACTAATTAAAGGTGATAGGGACAGATTTCATTCAGTACTCTTGTAATGAGGGAAAGAGCTAAGCTCATTTAAAGTATAGCAAAGACACTTAATCACAAACACCAATAAAAAATAACCTTTACAACACATATGCCAGCTCTGTTCAATAAGGCACTGTTATGAACTGAATGTCTGTGTACCTGAATTTTATATTTTGAAACCTAATCCTCGATGAAATGGTATTTGAGGGTAGAGTCTATGAGAGGTAATTATGCCATGAAGGTGGAGCTTTCATGAATGAGATACATGCCCTTCTAAGAAGAGGCAGGAGTTAAAGCTTGTTCACTTTAGTCATATGAGGATACTCTTTGCACAAGTAGTGAGCAGTCTACATCCTGGAAAAGGGCTTTCACCAGGACCAATAATACAGTTACCTGGATCTTGGACGTTCGTCTCCAGAAGGTGAAAAATAAAATTTCTATTTATAAGTCACTCACAATCTATGGAACTTTGTGACAGAAGACCAAACTAAGATAGTCAAGAATGTAAGTTACTACTATTACTAAGTCGCTTCAGTCGTGTCCGACTCTGTGCAACCCCAGAAACAGCAGCCCACCAGGCTCCCCCGTCCCTGGGATTCTCCAGGCAAGAACACTGGAGTGGGTTGCCATTTCCTTCTCCAAGATAGTGAAGAATGTAAGTTAACACTTTATTAGCTCAGTTCAGTTCAGTCACTCAGTCGTGTCCGATTCTTTGTGACCCCATGAATCCCAGCACGCCAGGTCTCCCTGCCCATCATCAACTCCCGGAACTTACCCAAACTCATGTCCATTGAGTCAGTGATGCCATCCAGCCATCTCATCCTCAGTCGTCCCCTTCTTCTCCTGCCCCTAATCCTTTCCAGCATCAAGGTCCTTTCCAATGAGTCAACTCTTCGCATGAGGTGGCCAAAGTACTGGAGTTTCAGCTTCAGCATTGCTCCTTCCAGTGAACACCCAGGACTGATCTACTGTAGGATGGGCTGGTTGGATTTCCTTTCAGTCCAAGGGACTCTCAAGAGTCTTCTCCAACACCACAGTTCAAAAGCATCAATTCTTCGGCACTCAGGTTTCTTCACAGTTCATGTCTCACACCCATACATGACCACTGGAAAAAAACATAGGCTTGACTAGACAAACCTTTGTTGGCAAAGTAATGTCTCTGCTTTTGAATATGCTATCTAGATTGGTCATAACTTTCCTCCCAAGGAGTAAGTATCTTTTAATTTCATGGCTGCAGTCACCATCTGCAGTGATTTTGGAGCCCCCCATAATAATGTCTAACACTGTTTCCACTGTTTCCCATCTATTTCCCATGAAGTGATGGGACTGGATGCCATGATCTTCATTTTCTGAATGTTGAGCTTTAAGCCAACATTTTCACTCTCCTCTTTCACTTTCATCAAGAGGCTTCTTAGCTCCTCTTCACTTTCTGCCATAAGGGTGGTGTCATCTGCATATCTGAGGTTATTGATATTTCTCCCGGCAATCTTGATTCCAGCTTGTGTTTCTTCCAGCCCAGCATTTCTCAAGTTGTACTCTGCATATCAGTTAAACAAGCAGGGTTACAATATGCAGCCTTGACATACTCCTTTTCCTATTTGGAACCAGTCTGTTGTTCTATGTCCAGTTTTAACTGCTGCTTCTTGACCTGCAAATAGTTTCTCAAGAGGCAGGTCAGGTAGTCTGGTATTCCCATCTCTTTCAGAATTTTCCACAGTTTATTGTGATCCACAGAGTCAAAGGCTTTGACATAGTCAATAAATCAGAAATATATGTTTTATTTTGTTTGTTTTTTAAAATATTTTTACTTTATTTTGCTTTACAATACTGTATTGGTTTCGCCATACATTGACATGAATCTGCCACGCGTGTACATGAGTTCCCAATCCTGAACGCCCCTCCCACTTCTCACCCCATAGCATCTCTCTGGATCTTCCCCATGCACCAGCCCCAAGCATCCTGTATCCTGTATCAAACAGACTGGCGATTCATTTCTTACACGATAGTATACATATTTCATTGCCATTCTCCCAAATCATCCCACCCTCTCCCTCTCCCACAGAGTCCAAAAGTCCGTTCTATATGTCTGTGTCTCTTTTGCTGTCTCACATACAGGGTTATCATTACCATCTTTCTAAATTCCATATATATGTGTTAGTATACTGTATTGGTGTTTTTCTTTCTGGCTTACTTCACTCTGTATAATAGGCTCCAGTTTCATACACCTCATTAGAACTGATTTAAATGTATTCTTTTTAATGGCTGAGTTTTTCTGGAACTCTCTTGCTTTTTCCATGATCCAGCAGATGCTGGCAATTTGATCTCTGGTTTCCTCTGCTTTTTCTAAAACCAGCTTGAACATCTGGAAGTTCATGGCTCATGTATTACTGAAGCCTGGCTTGTAGAATTTTGAGCATTACTTTACTAGTATGTGATATGGTGCAATTGTGCGGTAGTTTGAGCATTCTTTGGCATTGCCTTTCTTTGGGATTGGAATGAAAACTGACCTTTTCCAGTCCTGTGGCCACTGATGAATTTTCCAAATATGCTGACGTATTGAGTGCAGCACTTTCACAGTGTCATTTTTCAGGATTTGAAATAGCTCAACTGGAATTCTGTCACCTCCTTTAGCTTTGTTTGTAGTGATGCTTCCTGAGGCCCACTTGACTTCACATTCCAGGATGTCTGGCTCTAGATGAGTGATCACACCATCGTGATTATCTTGGTCGTGAAGATTTTTTTTGTACAGTTCTTCCGTGTATTCTTGCCACCCCTTCTTAATATCTTCTGCTTCTGTTAGGTCCATACCATTTCTGTCCTTTATTGAGCCCATCTTTGCATGAAATGTTGCCTTGGTATCTCTAATGTCTTGAAGAGCTCTCTAGTCTTTCCCATTCTGTTCTTTCCCTCTATTTCCTTGCATTTATCACTGAGGAAGGCTTTCTTATCTCTCCTTGCTATTCTTTGGAACTCTGCATTCAGATGCTTGTATCTTTCCTTTTCTCCTTTGGTTTTCACTGCTATTTGTAAGGCCTCCTTAGACAGCCATTTTGCTTTTTTGCTTTTCTATTCCATGGGGATGTTCTTGATCCCTATCTCCTGTACAATGTCACGAACCTCCATCCATAGTTCATCAGGCACTCTATCAGACCAAGTCCCTTAAATCTATTTCTTACTTCCACTGTATAATCATGAGGGATTTGATTTAGGTCATACCTGAATGGTCTAGTGGTTTTTCCTACTTTCTTCAATTTAAGTCTGAATTTGGCAATAAGGAGTTCATGATCTGAGCCATAGTCTGCTCCTGGTCTTGTTTTGGCTGACTGTATAGAGCTTCTCCATCTTTGGATGCAAAGAATATAATCAATCTGATTTCGGTGTTGACCAATCTGGTGAAGTCCATGTGCAGAGTCTTCTCTTGTGTTGTTAAAGATGGTGTTTGTTATGACCAGTGTGTTCTCTTGGCAAAACTCTATTATGTTTTGCCCTGCTTCATTCCATACTCCAAGGCTAAATTTGCCTGTTACTCCAGGTGATTCTTGACTTCCTACTTTTGCATTCCAGTTCCCTATAATGAAATGGACATCTTTTGGGGGTGTTAGTTCCAAAAGGTCTTGTACGACTTCATAGAACTGTTCAATTTCAGCTTCTTCAGCATTACTGGTTGGGGCATAGGCTTGGATTACTGTGATATTGAATGGTTTTCCTTGGAAACGAACAGAGATCATTCTGTCATTTTTTGAGACTGCATCCAAGTACTGCATTTCGGACTCTTCTGTTGACCATGATGGCTACTCCATTTCTTCTAAGGGATTCCTGCCCACAGTAGTAGATACAATGGTCATCTGAGTTAAATTCACTCATTCGAGTCCCTTTTAGTTTGCTGATTCCTAGAATGTCCACGTTCACTCTTGCCGTCTCCTATTTGACCACTTCTAATTTGCCTTGATTCATGGACCTAACATTCCAGGTTCCTATGCAATATTGCTCTTTACAGCATCAGACCTTGCTTCTATCACCAGTCACATCCACAACTGGGTATTGTTTTGCTTTGGCTCCATCCCTTCATTCTTTCTGGAGTTATTTCTCCACTGATCTCCAGTAGCATATGGGCACTTACACTCCTGGGGAGTTCCTCCTTCAGTATCCTATCATTTTGTCTTTTCATACAGTTCATGGGGTTCTCAAGGTAAGCATACTGAAGTGGTCTTCCATTCTCTTCTCCAGTGGACCACAATCTGTCAGACCTCTCCACCATGACCCGTCCGTCTTGGGTGGCCCCACACGGCATGGGTTTGTTTCATTGAGTTAGACAAGGCTGTGGTTCTTGTGATCAGATTGGCTATTTTTCTGTGATTATGGTTTCAGTGTGTCTGCCTTCTGATGACCTCTTGCAACACCTACCATCTTACTTGGGTTTCTCTTACCTTGGATGTGGGGTTACACCTCTCGGCTGCCGCCCCTGACCTCGAACATGGGATAGCTCCTCTTGGCCTTGCTTCTGAAAGGAGCTGGTGCTGCTGCTGCTGCTGCTGCTGCTGCTGCTAAGTTGATTCAGTCATATCTGACTCTGTGAGACCCCATAGACTGCACCCACCAGACTCCCCTGCCCTTGGGATGTTCCAGGCAAGAACACTGGAGTGGGTTGCCATTTCCTTCTGCAATGCATGAAAGTCTGAAAGGAGCTAGCCAATGTGAAATGCTAATCACAGAGCCTGACATCTGTCTGGGTATTGTCTATTCATTCCCAAGTGCCTGCCACTAAGTCAGCACCCTATGGAGTGCTACTATTTTATTAGTAGCAGTATTAAAAATAGGGACAAAAATAAACTGATTAATAATATGTATTATTTAACAGATATATCCAAAATAATACAATTTTATCATGTGATCAACATAAAAAACATTGAGATATTTGTTATTTTCAATTGAAAACTTTAAAAATCCAGTGTCTAAATTCAGATGAGTCATATTTCATGTGTTCCATAGTCACACATGAGCTATGATTACTACATTAGATAATGTGATTATAGATGGTATCAAATAAAACTAATGATTTCTTACCTCTTATTGCATCTTTATAGTTTTCAAATATATTGAGGAACATAGTTTGTGTCAAATGATTTAGGGAGAGGTAGGAAAGTTAAGAGCTCAGATGTACAACCAGACTACCTGAATTCATGGTTTTGCTTTGCTGCTTACTAGCCGTGTAACGTTGGGAGCTTTGTAACACTGGGAGCTGTGTAACCTTGTGTAAATTATTCTTTCAAATTAAATTTCTGTATTTTTAAATGAGAATAATATTAGGATTTCAGAGCATTTTTATGAAAATAATTTGTGGTCTGGCACGGAAGGAGTGTAGTGTATGTTACCTGTTTTCATTGCTGAACAACATCTAATAAATCTGACTACTTTGATTGTAAACATACTTGAACACTGTATTTTTTTTAAGGTATGAATATCTCAAATCTCTCTGTTTTCAGGGAACCAGATGATCTTCTCAACTGTAATGGGTACTGAATGTGTGCCTTCTCAATTTTCCCACCGAATGGGTTCAAAGTGATATTTGATTCAATTGCATTTTTTTTTCTACACACAAATTACCAACTCTAACTCAGACATTGCTACTATAGTACTAACACTGATCGTTATTTTGTCTTTCAGATATATTATTTATAACCTAATCAATCCTAATTGTCTGCTTTCCAGCAGTCTGAAAAAATCATTAATTTCGTATCGTCTATACTATATACCAAATACAAGGGATACGGCCTGAACAGAAAATACACAGGTTTAATCTAGAGCCAGACAACTTGGAATGTGAAGTCAAGTGGGCCTCAGAAAGCATCACTATGAACAAAGCTAGTGGAGGTGATGGAATTCCAGTTGAGCTGTTTCAAATCCTGAAAGATGATGCTGTGTAAACGCTGCACTCAATATGTCAGCAAGTTTGGAAAACTCAGCAGTGGCCACAGGACTGGAAAAGGTTAGTTTTCATTCCAATTCCAAAGAAAGGCAATGCAAAAGAATGCTCAAACTACCGCACAATTGCACTCATCTCACATGCTAGTAAAGTAATGCTCAAAATTCTCCAAGCCAGGCTTCAGCAATATGTGAACTGTGAACTCCCTGATGTTCAAGCTGGTTTTAGAAAAGGCAGAGGAACCAGAGATCAAATTGCTAACATCCGCTGGGTAATGGAAAAAGCAAGAGAGTTCCAGAAAAAGATCTATTTCTGCTTTATTGACTGTGCTAAAGCCTTTGACTGTGTGGATCACAATAAAGTGTGGAAAATTCTGAAAGAGATGGGAATACCAGACCACCTGATCTGCCTCTTGAGAAATTTATATGCAGGTCAGGAAGCAACAGTTAGAACTGGACATGGAACAACAGACTGGTTCCAAATAGGAAAAGGAGTACATCAAGGCTGTATATTGTCACCCTGCTTATTTAACTTCTGTGCAGAGTACATCATGAGAAACGCTGGACTGGAAGAAACACAAGCTGGAATCAAGATTGCCGGGAGAAATGTCAATAACCTCAGATATGCAGATGACACCACCTTTATGGCAGAAAGTGAAGAGGAGCTGAAAAGCCTCTTGATGAAAGTGAAAGAGGAAAGCGAAAATTTTGGCTTAAAGCTCAACATTCAGAAAATGAAGATCATGGCATCCGGTCCCATCACTTCATGGGAAATAGATGGGGAAACAGTGGAAACAGTGTCAGACTTTATTTTTGGGGGGCTCCAAAATCACTGCAGATGGTGACTGCAGCCATGAAATTAAAAGACGCTTACTCCTTGGAAGAAAAGTTATGACCAACCTAAATAGTATATTCAAAAGTAGAGACATTACTTTGCCGACTAAGGTCCATCTAGTTGAGGCTATGGTTTTTCCTGTGGTCATGTATGGATGTGAGAGTTGGACTATGAGGAAGGCTGAGCGCCAAAGAATTGATGTGTTTGAACTGTGGTGTTGGAGAAGACTTTTGAGAGTCCCTTGGACTGCAAGGAGATCCAACCAGTCCATTCTGAAGGAGATCAATCCTGGGATTTCTTTAGAAGGAATGATGCTGAAGCTGAAACTCCAGTACTTTGGACACCTTATGCGAAGAGTTGATTCACTGAAAAGACTCTGATGCTGGGAGGGATTGGGGGCAGGAAGAGAAGGGGACGACAGAGGATGAGATGGCTGGATGGCATCACTGACACGATGGATGTGAGTCTGAGTGAACTCCGGGAGACGGGATGGACAGGGAGGCCTGGCGTGCTGCGATTCATGGGGTCGCAAAGAGTCAGACACGACTGAGCGACTGAACTGAACTTAGTATGCAAACATTTAAGGCCTTGTTTACCCTACAGAGCACTGAAAAGGAAATTTCAGGATGGCTTGAGAAATGCTGATGAACAAAGTTTAGGAGGTTGTCTTAGTCTGTTCAGGCTCCTATAACAGAAAACTTTGGACTGGATGACTTATAAACAACAGAAATCTATTTCTTACAGTTCAAAATCCAAGATCAAGGCATCAGCAGATTTGGTCTTTGGTGAGGGCCTGATTCCTGGCCTAAAGACAGACAACTTCTCACTGTGTCCCCACAAGGCAGAAGGGTTGAGGGAGTTCTCTGGGGTCTCTTTTTCAAGGACACTATTCCCCTTCATGAGAATTTGCCCAGAGGCCCCACCTCAAAATACCATTTTCCTGGGTATTAGGTTTCAACACATGAATTTTGGATAAAGCAAACGTTCCGTCTAGAGCAGAGGCTTAGGGAGCCAACAAGAAAGTCACCTAATTACTTACATGAAACAAACATCTTTTACTTCTTTTCCCTAGTGCTTTAGTCACTTAGTCATGTCTGACTCTTTGCAACCCCATGGAATATAGCCCACCAGGCTCCTCTTTCAATGGGATATCCCAGGAAAGAATACTGAAGCGGTTTGCCATTTTCTTCTCCAAGGGATCTTTCCCATCCAGGGCCTGAACCTGCATCTCCTCCAGTGCAGTCAAATTCTTTACCAGCTGAGGCACCAACCCACTTTCTATTGTTTTTAAACTCAAGAACATACAACAAGAAGCTCTTTTGTTCAAACAACCTCTTTTCCAACACATATATCACCTATTTCCTACTTTGATCACAGAACCAGTAACATGTTTACAGCATTCTATTCTTCTCAATTTATACTGGTTTTAGAAACCCTCAATTATTCCAAATATATTAAATATGTTTACTTATAATTATACATCTTTAAGCTACTGGGCTTCCCTGGTTGCTTAGAGGGTAAAGTGTCTGCCTACAATGCAGGAGACCTGGGTTCTACCCCTGGGTCAGGAAGATCCCCTGGAGAAGGAAACGGCAACCCACTCCAGTACTGTTGCCTGGAAAATCCCATGGACTGAGAAGCCTGGTAGGCTACAGTCCATGGGGTCGCAAAGAGTCAGACATGACTGAGTGACTTCGCTTTTTCACTTTCAAGGCTTAAGAACTATATTTATTCATTCAAAGATATTTATGTATCTATTATATATTCTAGATTGTGGTGAGATAGGATGTTGTGTAAGTTCTCTTTGTGACCCCATAGACTGTAGCCCCCCAGGCTGCTCTGTCTATGGAATTCTCCAGGCAAAAATTCTGAAATGGGTTGCCATTCCATTCTCCAGGGGATTTCTCGACTCAGAGATCAAACAAGAGTCTCCTGCCCTAGCAGGCAGATTCTTTATGGTCTAAGCTACCAGGGAAGTCCTAGTAAATTCAGTTCTTATTATAAATGCTTAACCAAAGCATCTCCTTCATTACACAAAGCAGCTGCAGATCTTCAGTCTTCTAGTAAAGGGACCACAGTTGACATGAATAGGAAGAAGGTCAAGAAAGTTAACTTTTGCTGCAAGGGGTGCATGTCCTCTTCACACTTAGGAAGCTGAGAAGATAATTTCAATCTGTAGGAAAGTAAATTAACATTTTCATAGTCTTAGTATGACAACCAGAATACTTTTACTGTGTTATCTCCAGGTACTATTTTCATATGGAAAAGACAGAAATAGTAGAGAGGGAAGGCCTATTCTATGAGTGTGTGTACATGATCAGTCAAATCTGATTCTTTGCAAACCCCATGGACTGTAGCCGACCAAGTTCCTCTGTCCATGGGATTTCCCAGGCAAGAATTCTGGAGTGGGTTGCCATTTCCTCCTCGAGGGGATCTTCCTGATCCAAGGGTAGAATGTGTGTCAGCTGCATCTCTGACATTGGCAGAAGGATTGTTTACCACTGAGCCACCAGGAAAGTCCCTATTCTATGAGAGTCTCAACTGAGATGTATTTTACATGTGTATAAAAATCAGAATTACTGATAGTGGTAGAATAATTGAATGAATGACCCTAATGAAGTACTTCCCTGTATCTGCTCCCTTTGCCCTAAAAATGCTTTAACCCCTCTCAATCTGACACTAGGGCATCCCCGATAGCTCAGTTGGTAAAGAATCTGCCTGCAATGCAGGAGATCCCTGTTCAATTCTTGGTTCAGAAAGATCCCCCTGGAGAAAGGATAAACTACCCACTTCAGTGTTCTCGGGCTTCCCTTCTGGCTCACCTGGTAAAGAATCTGCCTGCAATGCAGGAGACCTGGGTTCAGTCCTTAGATTGGGAAGATCTTCTGGAGAAGGGAAAGGCTACCCACTCCAGTATTCTGGCCTGCTGGAGAATTTCATGGACTGTAGAGTCCATGGGGTCATAAAGAGTCGGACATGACTGAGAGACTTTCACTTCACTTCACAATCTGACAATGGGCCTTGCCATGTGATTTATTTTGCTCAAAAGGGGTGTTAGAATACATGACATGTATTTCTGCTTAACTGTACCTGTGTTTGTGCTTTCCTTGTTGCAAAATTTGGTCTGCTCACTCCTGTTCCTCACCATAACTACTAGGACAGGGCTAACTACTTAGTATGCTTCAGGCTGAGATACAAGCAAGTTGACTTTCCCCAGTTTTCCCAGCAAAGGTCATCCAGGATAACCTGACAGTCAGTTTACTGCCAAACACAGAAAAGCACACTGAAATAAAATGAAAGAACAGTGAACAGCAGATTTCCTGTAACTTGAATTGGTATTCCCAACTCTCACACTCATGCCTTAAAGTGGGCTCAGTGAGTATCCTACACGGTAGATAAGTATGCATAATGAAATATGTTCCACTTTGGAGACTGACTGGGGTTAAATATAGTCTCTGACTTTTAAATGGAATATCCGCCTTAGTTATAATGAAGGATAATTTCTTTTCCTGATCACTATTTCTATCTGTTTGAGTCTGCTTTATACCCTAAAAGGCAAAACTCAAATAAAAAGTTCACTTTAAAACCCTAATAAATGAGCAGGATTAGCTGGGTAGAGTGTTCCCAGGAGGGAGCACAGAGAAGCAAGCCCTGCGGTCAAGAGAACAGTGCATCTCTATTCTTACTGGGGTGAGGCATCATCTCCCTTAGGCTTAGTCCTGCTTGCTTGTGAACAAAATCTGCATGGGAACTTATGGGGTTAAAACCTGGCCATGAGCCTTTTGTGGAGGAGGAAATAATATTTTTCACTTGCCCATAATAAGCTGTGTGAGGATCTTGGTGTGCCATTCTGAAATTCCCCATTTCAAAGAAGAAGAGGAACATCAGTCTGAAAGCAGAAGAGGACATTATTTATTTAACATATGTAAATAATTATAAGGTGAAAGAAGTCTTCACTCTCAAAAGGGAAGATGACATATGGCTAATAGATGCCAATGTAGCATGTATGAATGTCAAGACATCATTCTAGAACTCCGGTCCATTTTCTCAACCTTTTGCATTTATCATTTCTTTAGAGATTTATAGCCTCTGAATTTCAGATTTTGGAAGTGTAGTGGCTATAACCATGAATAAAATATGCTGGTGTACATGTTATTAATCTCTCGTGCTGTTCTCGCACTTGTGTGGGGTCCAGCTGAATTTAGATGATAGCATATTCATTCTGTACAGCTTCTAATAAAATCTTTTCTTGCAACTATTTTTTTCCCTTAAAAATAAACTTTCAGGTTTATTTTGGTACCTACTCCAGAATGTTAGTAAACCCATTCCTTTTCTCAGTGATCTGAAAGATTGCAATGGGTAATGAAGAATGTTCACTCTTGGGGAAAAATTTTTTTTCTATTTAAAATGTTTAGAAACTGGTATTTGTCTGAGATGGAGAAAAGGATTGGTACCAAATGTAACAAAATGCAACAGTACACATTAAGTCAATTTTAATATACAGCAGATGGGGAGATACAAATTCTAAATTATTTTAGGTGCAATGCTTGAAACATAACTTATCCATAGTTTTCCAGTAAGATTAAAATTTAATAATGTTTCTTATAAATATGCTAGAATCGAACTGATTTAGATTCTGGTGCAATCACAAAGATAGTCTCAAATTTTCAATTCATTTTCACTTATTGTCAGTTATGAACTACATATATGAATTTCTATATTCCAAGAGCTTTTCATTATGCAAAGATAAATATATAATTATATTCACCTCTTTCTGACAGCTACCAGCTGGCTAGCTCCTCCTCCTCAGATGTCTGATTGAGTCCTGAGAACCACAGACTTCTGATCTGAGCCCCTGAAGTTTGAGCATCTGAGTTTGGAGCCTCAGTTACCCAACATTCCTCCTCAGAGAGGACTGGATCCTGATTTTGCAGGACTCCTGCAAACTTTAATAATCCAAACCTCTTTCCTTATTTTCTTCAATCCTATTTCCTGCAATTACTATCTCTGTAACAGCATAGGGTGTCCTTTCTGACTTTTCAGCTCTCCAATACTTAGTTACAATTTCTTTAAATTACATTTTCTGTTAGTTTAACTAGAGTGGATTCTGTCTCCTGACCTTATTGGAAGGTGCTGAATCAAGAAGCACTTACTAGTCAGTACATTTCTAAATCTTAATTTAAGATTAAGACCCCAATCTTAAGAGATACATTTGCCCCCTTTTCTAGAACTTCATTATAAATACAACTACATTGTGAATGTTGAGGGTGTACCAACTCAAGGTAAGTATAAGGACAAGAATTAAAATATAACTAGCTGTTCTTTATTCTAGGTGTTTCCTTTAGTCATACTTAGGGAAGAAAAAGATTGCCCACAGTTTATAGTTAAGATTATTTTAAAATTTGAGTTTCTTCCAACCTCATGAGTCTATAGATTAAAATATTTGCTTGACCTTTAATACAAGCAGGAACCCAATAATTCCAGTAATAATTATAAAAATATTACTACCTACCATTTATTAAGTATTTATTTTCCTGTTTATCTTAATTGAGACCTTTTCAATTGTTTTCTTTTGTCTGAACTCAAAGCCTCCTTCTCATTTTCTGAAGCTGATATTTATGCAACTATTCTAAGAAATCCTACTTTTAATTATGTCCCTACATTCAGAGAAGTTAACAGCTGTCAAGAGTAGCTACTGTGACCTAACCAAAGAACTGAACTGGGGTCATTCATTCATATTTTGGGCCCAAGGGCCTTAGTCGGCCATAACTTACAAACTAAGTCTTATTACCATCCTGCACTTACGTGAGGAATGTGAGGCCTAGTGCTTGTATAATTCTTTAGATGACACATTGTATAAAAATCAATACATCAGAGGGTGCCAAAACTAGGTTTTATAATTTTGCTTAATGTAGATTTGCCAGTGTATCAATTAAAATATTACATTTATTAACATCAATGAAATATCTATAGATAGACTGCATTATAGGAGAACAGAATATGACATCCCAAAATATGATGCTTTGACACAGGATTATTTTGAGCTGAAGACAACTGAGAAACAGAAGATATGGGAAAAGAAGCCCCTGCCCTCATATCCTATTTCCCTAAAAGGAGGCTTAGACTCTTAATTACCTGGAGCAACTCTTATCAGCCCAGATGCAGAACAGAAAGGAATCTAAATAGCAAATCTTACTAAAATAACACTTTCCTTGCATTAATTTCTCTCCTATATTTACTGTCCCATTGCCAGCTAGCCTTAAAAACCTATACCCCTTTCCCTCAGTCTTAGCATTTTTCTACAAATTAATTGTTCATTATTAAGATTCTATATAAACCTATAAAGCTCAGCTGGTAAAGAATCTGCGTGCAATGCAGGAGACCCTGGTTTGATTCCTGGGTCAGGATGATCTGCTGGAGAAGGGATAGGCTACCCACTCCAGTATTCTTGGACTTCCCTGGTGACTCAGCTGGTAAAGAATCTGCCTGCAATGAAGGAGACCTGGGTTCAATCCCTGGGTTGGGAAGATCCCCTGGAGAAGGGAATGGATATCCACTTCAGTATTCTGGCCTGGAGAATTCCATGGACTATACAGTCCATGGGGTTACAAAGAGTTGGACACGACTGAATGACATTCACTTTCACTTTCATAAACCTATAAACCCCAAGTTCTAATCATTCCTTTGGGATACTAGCAGAGTTTCTCTCATGGGTATTCATACTGCACATGTTAATAAACTCTGGGTTTTTCTGTCTTGCTCACTTGTCTTTTGTCAGTTTAATTAAAAGGACCACAGTTATAGAATTTAGGAGGTAGAGGAAAAGGTTTCTTTCCTCCCACTACAGTAGTCGAAGTGTTCACTTAAGTAAACAAAATCTTAATTACACATTATCTTGTGACTGGTTTTAGAGGAGCAGGTTGGACTATGCATGCTAGACATATCATATAAATGATGAAAAGTACTATTAGTTGGGGTCATCATTTGCTATAATGCTCAATTGCCTTTGGTAATGGCCACAAAATACTCCTAAGGAAGAAAGTTTAAATACATTTCAGAATATTTTTCTGAATATTGATTAGCTAAAAGAACAGATGGTCCTCCTTATCAGGATGCAAATTTTAAATGGAACTTTCTTGAAAAAAAAAGTACTAAGTTACTCTGAGAGCTAGTAATGAATGAAAGAAGTGATACTGCCATTTCCTTGTATGCTGCTAAGTCACTTCAGTTGTTTCCGACTCTGTGCGACCCCATAGATGGTAGCCACCAGGCTCCCCTGTCCCTGGGATTCTCCAGGCAAGAACACTGGAGTGGGTTGCCATTTCCTTCTCCAATGCATGAAAGTGAAAAGTGAAAGTGAAGTTGCTCAGGCGTGTCCTACCCTCAGGGACCCCATGCACTGCAGCCTTCCAGGAGACTCTGTCCATGGGATTTTCCAGGCAAGAGTACTGGAGTGGGGTGCCATTGCCACAGACAATTCAGGTAAGGTACTATTTCTGGACAGGAAAGTAATGCAGGTGCTGCTGTGTGTGGAACAAATGAATCCTTGATGGTTTATGCCAATACTGGGAGAGGAGGAAAGTAAGCTGTGTTTTGAGAAAACCAGAGAATAGGATGAGGGCATGTCAAGAGTGAAATGGGGTGTATGGTGTTTGAAAAAAAACAGTAAAAATTCTGGAGAAATAGCCTTGCCAGTACACGTTTTATGGTGTTGTAGTTAAGGTACCAAAAATGAAACTGCAAGGGGTTTGACTTCAAGTTTCAAGTATATAATTATATGGATGATTGTGTCCTGCTTATCACTTTCACAAAGTTCAGGGTAAGAAGAAAAAGACTTCCACTGGTGCCCAGAGGGACTGTTTTCATTTAAGACAAAATGAACTGATAACATGTATTACAACTTGATATATGTTGCAAGGGACATTGTGTAACTAAGTATGGTGTAGACCACCTGCAACCAGAAGTTTAGTGAAAGAAAATTTAACTTGGTTGGAAAAAATAAGGAAGGCTTTTTATGGGCCACAATATGTTACCTGAACTGTATAATGAAATCTGAGCTCTTCCCTGCTCTGCTTAGTTGCTCTGTTGTGTCCTACTCTTTGAGACCCTATAGACTGTAGCTTGCCAGGCTCCTCTGTCTGTGGGGATTCTCCAGGTAAGAATACTGGAGTGAGTTGCCATGTCTTCCTCCAGGGGATTTTCCCAACCCAGGGATCGAACCCAGGTCTTCCCCATTGCAGGCAGATTCTTTACCATCTGAGCCAGCTGGGAAGCTCATTTGTCTATGATGTAATATCAAATAGAGGCAACAGATTATGTTCCTTTTTTTTTTATTAAAATCTGAGAATGTCACTGAAATGAAAAGAATCAGGGAATAAACAAAATATAGATAAGTATTTAGAATTTGTACTAACATTTGTCTATCATTTTTCATATCTTAATAAGGGGCTTTCTCAGTAGCTCAATCAGTAAAGAATCTGCTTGCAGTGCAGGAAACAGCCTGCAGTGTAGAAGACCCAAGTTCAGTCATTGGTTTGGGAAGCTCCCCTGGAGAAAGAAATGGCAATGCATTCCAGTATTCTTGCCTGGGAAATCAAATGCACAGAGGAGCTTGGTGGGCTACAATCCATGGGTTGCCAAGAGTTGGACACCGTATCTTAATAACTCTGATTTTTATGGGTCAGGCATTGTTCTAAATGTTTTACAAACATTAACTCATTTAATTGTCACAGCAACACTGCAAGGCCATTCAGCCCCTAGAGTATTATCCTACGTGTGCCTGTTTAGTCACATCTGACTGTTTTGTAACCCTGTGAACTGTAGTCTGCTAGGCTCCTCTGTCCACGGGATTCTCCAGGCAAGTATACTGGAGTGGGTTGCCATTTCTTCCTCCATGGGATTTTCCTGACTCAGGGATTGAACCATCACTTGGCAAATGAGAAAACAAGCATAAAAGACATATTAATAGTTGATGACTAAGTCATTTGGCTACCAAGTCACTGAAGTGGTTTAGAATCCTGTTGTTTAGTTTAAGAGGTTAAAGCTTTAACCAAAAGCACTCATACCCGTATCCCGCATTTAACACTGTTGTTGTTGCTTAGTCACTAAGTCGTGTCCAACTTTTTGTGACCTCATAGACTGTAGCCTGCCAGGTTTCTCTGTCTATGGGATTTTCCAGGCAAGAAAACTGGAGTAGGTTGCCATTTTCTTCTCCAGGGGATCTTCCTGACCCAGTGATCAAACCCACATCTCCTGTATTGGCAAGCAGATTCTTTACCACTGAACCACCAGGGAAGCCCTCACATTAGACATGCCAACATCCAAATTTAGTATCACCTCCATAATAGTTTCTAATTTGAGAATGCCTTTGTCATCCAGTAAATGTGATTACTTTGAATACTCAAAGATACATATTGTTCAGTGACTCAGTCGCATCCAACACTGCTATCCCACGGACTGTAGCATACCAGGCTTTCTTATTCTTCACAATTTCACTGGAGTTTGCTCAGACTCATGTCCATTGAGTTGATGATGCCATGCAAACATAGCATCCTCTGTCACCTGTTTTCTTCCTGCCTTCGTCTTTCCCATCATCAGGGTCTTTTCCAGTGAGTCAGTTCTTTGCATCAGGTGGCCAAAGTATTGGAGTTTCAGCTTCAACTTCAGCATCAGTCCTATCAATGAATATACAAGGTTGATTTCCTTTAGGTTTGATCAGCTTGATCTCCTTGCTGTCTAAGGCATTCTCAAGCGTCTTCTCCAGCAACACAGTTTGAAAGCATCAGTTCTTCAGTGCTCAGTGTTCTATACAGTCCAACTCTCACATCCTTACATGAATACTGGAAAAACCGGAGCTTTGTCTATAAGGACTTTTGTTGGCAAAGTGATATCTCTGCTTTTTAATATGCTATTTAGGTTTGTCATTGCTTGCTTAGGTTTGTCTTCCAATAGCTGCTTAGGTTTGTCTTCAAAGGATCATGGTACACAGAAAGGTATATAGAGGGAATTTTTTAAGGATCCCTTTGTGAAAGATCTTCAGAGGTTAAGGAAACAACTGAAACTGAATTACTCTTACAGATAAAACAGTGAGATTATGAAGAGAAATGAAAAAGTCACATGAACATTTCTTTTACCCTGCACCATGTTTTTTTCACTCCCATGCATATACAATATTATTATGGCAGTCATTATACAGATATAGTCATTTTGAACATTTTTCACTTTTTATTGTTTTATCTATTAAAAAAAAAACATGAAGTTAAAATTTCCATGGTCATTCATCTTTCAATATGTCATTCAAACTCAAACAAATATTTAGCCTTTTGGTGTTTTCCAGTGGTCATGTATGGATGTGAGAGTTGGACTGTGAAGAAGGCTGAGCACCAAAGAATTGATGCTTTTGAACTGTGGTGCTGGAGAAGACTCTTGAGAGTCCCTTGGACCGCAAGGAGATCCAACCATTCCATTCTGAAGATCAGCCCTGGGATTTCTTTGGAAGGAATGATGCTAAAGTTGAAACTTCAGTATTTTGGTCACATCATGTGAAGAGTTGACTCATTGGAAAAGACTCTGATGCTTGGAGGGGCTGGGGCAGGAGGAAAAGGGGATGACAGAGGATGAGATGGCTGGATGGCATCACCGACTCAATGGACGTGTGTTTGAGTGAATTCCGGGAGATGGTGATGGACAGGGAGGTCTATTGGGCTGTGATTCATGAGGTTGCAAAGAGTCGGACATGACTGAGTGCCTGAATTGAATTGAACTGAACAGGATAGTGTCTCCAAGAAACCATTTGATCATAATTTCTTCCTTTGTCTTTAATTTACAGTTACAGATTCCATCTAAATGTTTTGTTCCAAATGCATATCACAACAGCCCTAGAAACTAGAAATCTAATAATGAATTTGAAGAACAATTTCCACAAACACAAAAATCATGAATATGCATAAAACCCCTCAGTTTACCCTTCAGCCCACCACACACACACCCATAAATACTTCTTTGAAATCACATCTTTGTCACTTAGAACAGAGTCTTTAAAAAGTGAAACACTCACTTAACTCTTCATCCCAGCTAGACTGCAAAATTCTCTGGTGGAAAATTAGGTATTTTGGAGAGCATGTTGGGTTGTACATATGAAAGGCACCCTAATAGACTGAAGAGTTAATATACTCTAACACCTTCCCACTGCAAATTGGTTCTAGGATGCCCTAGTGATCCCAAACAGTCCATGTTAAAGTGCATTTTTGAACATCTAGGGTGGGAAGGGGTAATTTAGCTACTGAAGAAAATTTAAATCATAGACTGCTCTGTTGTCTAAATCATCCTCAACGGGAAAATGACAATCTTGAAAGCTGTGTTAACTAAGTAGAAAAATGTATGGAGAGATTCTCTAGAGGCCTGATGGAATTAATTTTCAAGTTTCTGCTAAAGGCGAGTCACTTTCTTTAGAGTAAGGAATTCAGTAGGGGCTTCTGCTTCCAGGTCAGAAGGCACAAAGTCCACCAGTAACAGTGAGTGCAGAGGCATTAGGTAAGGAGAGATGATGATCACAATGATGGAATCTCTCAGTACTATGTTCAAGGCTGAAGCACTTTAAAGTATTAAGCTTTGGTGGCTTAAACATGTTGTTATGGTGAAGACTTTTAATGTCCAACTTAGAATAATTTGACATTGTGGGAAAAGAACAATTTTTCCTCTTATGAAATATGTAGAAATGAGACCAGCAACTCTGTTGTGCTACAGCTTATTAAAGATGCAAATTAAAAATATCAAAATGCATGGAGATTTGCTTAACCTTTTACCAAGTGTAAATCTTTGATCTTAATATGAATTTCATCAATTTACTTAAGTTTAATAACACCTGAACTTGTGAGGTGTTAACAATACCTTTAGTGGTCAAGTATTGCATTTTAGAAAAAGGTTAATTTGAAATCCAGTCAGGAAATCATATTACATTGCATAACATATATCTGCTTTAGTGAAGAACTGACAAACTGAAAATGCCTCAGAGGAAAAATTCCACTAAATTAAAAGCAAAAGATTAATGTACTTGGAAATGAATTTGCATTCAACTGTAAAACAATGCCATTATGCTATTTTCTTCCTTCTTCTTAAAAAAAAAAAAAAAAAAAAAAAAAA
>SJYQ01005245.1:265046-295214 GCA_006410935.1 Redunca redunca
GAATGAGAGTTATCCAATTCTAGTCCTTTCTTGGTAGCCCCCTTTTCATGAGACATACTCCCTTTTCATGAGACAACATTTCTGTAATAATGAATAGCTACATTATGATTGTACCAGAAACTTGTATGCCACTAATATCTGAAATCAAACTATTCTAACTTTATACATTCAGCTGAAATATACATTCCTTAGTAACATATTCTGAAAAGAGCTGTATGTAGTATTCATGCATGCCTACATGTGAATGAGTTTCTTCAGATCATTTGACAATAGCAGGTTTTGAAGGTAGGATCAGTGGAGTAAGCTTTGGGTGATAGACAGTGAGAGAGACAGATGAACACGTGCTATTAATGGGATGAAGCCTGTAAGCATACAAACTGGCGACCTCAAGGACACACATTTCCAGTTTTGCTGGTGGCCTGTCTTGCCCTTTCTGCTTTCTCATCCCCACAAGGGATGACAAGTTCAATGGAAACCGAGGTGTTTCAGAAAAATTCTAAAATAAACCTCAAATACTTGTTTAGAAAATTCCAGTGATTTAAGTAAGATGTGACAATGGATGAAAAACCACACTTTTAAAAGTGGTCTCACTCCCCTCTTAAAGCTGTTTGAAAAAGAATACTTTTATCTCAGGAAGCTGCATTCTCAAATTTGAGTCCTTAAATCAGGGTTGCTGAAACCTGGTTTATGGGTTCAGTTCCAAATGTGGGATAATACAAATATAACCCAGTTAAGTTTCAAGAAGAATCCTTTCAGTTGCACTAATCATTATTTTAGATGCTTTTGTAGATCTTTATATGTACGTAAATATATTAGTGAAGGGTTTCACTTTTGCTCTATCTTCTTAAGCTGACTGAAAAAAAAAATTCTTCCCATTCGATCTATATTACATATTTTAGCCCATAATTTAAGGCTACTTTCTAGTCACAGTGAAAGTCTATTTAGTAATTTTGATAATTTACCAGTTCTGAACATATTGCCTATCATATGTTTTTTTCTATAGTAACTCAACCAAGGACTCAGGAAAAAAAAAAAAAAAAACTATCTCAAAATTTCATCTCCTGAAATGCCATGCAATTTGTAGCAAATATTCTGTCAATTTTATAACTTGTCAAAAGTGAAATGAGCACCGATGTGATGATGACAAGATGAAAGATAATGGAAAACCTCACTATTGTGCCATTCCTTTCATCACATGCAAGTGTAATTATATTCACTATGAACTGTTGATCTTCATATTAGTTTTTATCTTCAGTTCAAGTCTTATTTGAGAATCAATTATTGCAGATGCTGTCCACTGTTTTGAAACTCTGTTGGGCTGATGGTCAGACACATGGAGTCACAAGTCTGTGACAGGTGTTAGTGTCTATGGACTTTTGCAGTGACCTTTAAATGGTCTTAGCAGCTGCTGAATGCCTACACATAATGAAGGTAAATTTGAACAATTTAACTGACACCGTTTCTTAAAATTGGTCTAGAAAGAAACTCTGCTTGTGATGCCAAGAAACACTATTTCTCTAGTAGAAGTAAAGTTAGATATTGAGATATCCATTCAGGTGACAAATCCTATTTGATTTCCTACTACGTGTTAAGCCGAGTACCAAGCACTGGGGACAAATGTGAGACAAAGTTCTCTGACCTCAGACAGTTGTAGTCTCACTGAAGGAAACAGATATTAAATAAAAAATAATATGAACATGTAAATCTTGGTATTTTCATTATTTCTACATGTCAACATTTTTCCTATGTGCTGCATAATTTTTTAAGGGATCGCCCTTTTGGCTAAGCATGACAGCCTTTTATTTCTTCCAAATTGTATTTTGCTTGTGTTGAGAATAAAATGTAAAATCTATTTTTTTTTTTTTTTACTACCAACAAATTATTGGAAAGAAACTCTATCCTCCTTAATTGTCATTTCTTTTCTGGACTTTGCATTTTATTGACATAAACTGATTCAATTTATTTTTCATTCAAAAACAAAAATTTTGATGTATAATCTAATGTAATAATATACGCTTTAAGCATAAAAGTCTAATGAGTGTTGAAAAATATACAGCACCATGAAAATCAAAATATAGGGTATCTGTGTCAGTCTAAAACCCATAGGTCTCTTTATAGTAAATTCTCAGACCACCCAGGTATCCACTGATCTATTTTTTGTCACTGTAGATTAGCTTTGTTGTTCGTATAATCTTGAAAATCATACAAATGGAATCATCCAGAGAGCTCTTATTTGTGATTGGCACTTTTCATTCAGCATATTTTTGAGATTCATGTATGTTGTTATGTGAATCAGTAGCTCATTGCTAATTATTTTTGGGCAGCCGATCAAGTTTGGATGCAATACAGTCTGTTTATTCTTTTACCTACTGATGCACATTTGGGAGGTTTCCAATTTCTGTCTATTATAAACAAAGTTGACACAATTTTGTACAAGTTTTTGTGTGGACATATTTTTGAGTGTATGAAAAAAGTGGAATTGGTGCATTGTATATTAAGTGTATATAAGTAAGAAATTAGCTGTATTCCAACCAATAAATGAAAATGTCAACACTAGGTATTTTCAGTCTTTTAATTTAAACATTCTATTGGTTATATACTCATATCGCATTGTAGTTTCAATTTTCACTTTACTAATTTCTAATGTTCTTCTGAATGTCTTTGCAGTTGCTTTGGGACCATTAATATATTTTACTTTGTGAAGCATCTCTTCAACTATTTGCTTATTTTTCATCAAAATGGTTGTTCTTTTATTACTGAGTTGAAATATATGCATATATTTTGAAAACTACATGAGGTTTGTGATAAATTTCAAATAGGGTAGACAAGTATGTTCTAAGAGACAGATTATATGGAATCTTTTTCTAACTGAAAAATACATATTGGGTTCACCAAAAAGTTTGTTCAGATTTTTCCATAGGATATTATGGAAAAACCTAAATGAACTTTCTGGCAACCCACTATATCTACTTTTCTATCCTCCATATATCTATTCATCTATATTTATCTAGACTGCATTTTGAACAAGTCTATATGGACATATTTTTACATTTTCTTACGCAAATAACTGAAAGTAGAATTGGTGGATTTTATGTTAAAGATAGATAGATAGCTGTTTTCTAGTTGGGAAAACTTGTTTACCCCAGGGTCACAAACCTTATATATTTTTAAAAGAATTTTTATAGGTTTAACACACATATATAGATTTAAGATCCATTTTAATTGAATTATGTTGTATGATGGAGGGTACAGGTAAGGGTTCATTTTTGTTTTTCCATATGGATACACAGTCGTTCAAGCATCTTTGCATCACTGTTGATCATCAATGGAGCACCTGTGTGTAGATCTCTTTCTGGACCCTTTACTTTGTTTCATATATCTATTTTTATGTCAATACCACACTGTTTTGATTAACATAGCAAATAAATCTTCAAGTCAGATAGCAAGTTAAATGAGTTTTCCAAAACTCATTTTTTGTCTATCTAGTTACTTCTCACTTTCATATACATTTTGTAATCATCCTATCAATCTATCAATATGCTTATATTCTGATTGGAATTACACTGATGTGAGGCTTTCCAGGTAGTGCAGTGGTAAAGGATATGCCTGCCAATGCAGCAGAAGCAAGAGAGTCAGTTTCCACCCCTGGATTGAGAAGATTCCCCTGGAGTAGGAAATGGCAACCCACTCTAGTATTCTTGGCTGGAAAGTTCCACAGATAGAGGAGTCTGTGAAGCTACAGTCCATGCGGTCTCAAAGAGTCAGATACAACTGAGCATTCATGCAGGCACACTGATATGATAAATCAATTTTAGAAGAACTATTGTCTTAAAAATATTGTCTTTTAAATATGAAAAATTATATATATTCAATTATCTGTCTGCTTCAGTATCTGTCAGCAAAATTTTATAGCTTTATATAGAGCTATTACACATATCTTATTAGATAGATACCTAGTCTTGGATACCTAGTCCCTGGTGGTTTAGACAATATAGAATTTGCCTGCAACGCAGGAAACTCGGGTTCAATTCCTGAGATGGGAAAACCCCTGGTGAAGGGAATGGCTAACCACTCCAGCATTCTTGCCTGGAAAATTCCATGAACAGAGGAGCCTGGCAGGCTACAATCCACTGGGTGGCAAAGAGTTGGATACAACTGAGTGACTAACACTGTCAATTTAGTTTTGGATAATATTGTGTGATAGTTTTGTCAACTCAGTGAGTCTTTAGTATCCAGTTGTTCAAACATAAAAATACTGGTATTTTGTAGATATGATTAATATCTATAATCAGTTGACTTTCTAAAGGAAATTATCCTGGATAATCTGGGTGGATCTGTTCCAATCAGTTGAAAGGGCTTAAAAACAACCAATTGTTTCTTTGTGAGCTACAACATAAGCTCCTGCCTGAGAGTTTCCAAGTGTGCTCCTATGAATTTTGGACTTGTTTATCCAGCTCTGCAATCAGTAAGTCAATTCCCTCTCTGTCTCTGTTTCAGACTCTCTCTTCTAGCTCTGTTTCTCTTATAGAACTGTGATTGACTCACATTGTAAATCCTATTTTTAAATTACTCAAGTTACTTATTAATCTATAAATCTATGAGCTTTTCTTACATTTTCTTTGGGATATACTATATATCATATCACACATATAATGATACAGCCTTCAAATACAGATAGTTTTAGTTGTCTCTCTCTTTTTTGTTTCTCTTTTCACACATTCTACACTTTTCCCCTCATATTAAATATCTGAGGATCTTGAGTGAGTCTTACCAAAAGATTGGCATGGGAATCCTCATACTTGTTTAAGATTTGATAACATACAGGGAAACATTTGGTCAGATGTTTAACCTACCCAATTACTCAGCCTGAAACCTTCCTCAACTCCATCTGTTTATCATGCAATCAAGTGGAGTACCATTTATGCCCAGTTGAGCATACAGTTTTGTCCACATTTTCTACAGTGATTCCTATGATTCCCTCAAATCCCATTAATTAGCCTATGAGGCCCTTGCCTTTCCTCTTCCAGAAAGCCATCACTCTATCAGTATCCCATCTTAATCACCAAAAGTCAGGAATTATGAATTTTTTGTAATCTAACCCCATATCCCTGCTAGCAAGTTAGCCTGCCCTAGTTTCATGAAAAATATCTGAGTCAATGGACTTTGCTACTCACAATATTAGCAGTAATAAAGATATCAGATTTCTGCTGGTTCTATAAAAAAATAAATTATTCATTCAATGACATCTGTTAAAGAACAGTAGGAAGAATTTATTCAGGACTATTGTGGTAGGTATACTTCACTTCAATGGGGTTTTGCAATGGAGCAAGCTTAGGTTCAAATCCAAATACAACAAAGAAAAGTGGGAATTTATAGTTGGGAAGCAGTGAGTGGTCAGTGGATAGAAAATTGAGAAGAAACATCAGAGGCAAGGAAGAATTGTGTTTAAATCTATATAGTGAAGTGAAGTCACTCAGTCGTGTCCGACTCTTTGTGACCCCATGGGCTGTAGCCTACCAGGCTCCTCTGTCCATGGGATTTTCCAAGCAATAGTCCTGGAGTGAATTGCCATTTCCTTCTCCAGGGGATCTTCCCAACCCAGGGATCGAACCCAAGTCTCCCACATTGTAGACAGATGCTTTACCGTCTGAGCCACCAGGGAAGTCTCAGGATTATTACTGAGGGCAGACCGGGGTGAGGACAAACATCATCTAAGGGATTATGGAGGATGAGGTACCTGATCAAATATGAGTGTGATCAGATATCAAAGGTGGGGGATTTTAGCTAGACTAAATAAAAAAATATGCTAGGATTCTTGCTAAACTGGAGAATGCAGAAATGAACACAGAAGTCCAAAAGTCAGGGCTTAGTTGAGGAGAAAGTTTAGAAGAACTTTGGAAGAAAAGTTATGACCAAGCTAGATAGAATATTGAACAGCAGAGACATTACATTGTCTACAGAGGTCTGTCTAGTCAAGGCTATGGTTTTTCCAGTGGTCATGTATGGATGTGAGAGTTGGACTGTGAAGAAGGCTGAGCGCCAAATAATTGATGCTTTTGAACTGTGGTGTTGGAGAAGACCCTTGAGAGTCCCTTGGACTGCAAGGAGACCCAACCAGTCCATTTTGAAGGAGATCAGCCTTGGTTGTTCTTTGGAAGGAATGATGCTAAAGCTGAAACTCTGGTACTATGGCCACCTCATGTGAAGAGTTGACTCATTGGAAAAGACTCTGACACTGGGAGGGATTGGGGGCAAGAGGAGAAGGGAACAACAGAGGATGAGATGGCTGGATGGCATCACCGACTCGATGGACGTGAGTCTGAGTGAAATCCAGGAGATGGTGATGGACAGGGAGGCCTGGCATGCTATGATTCATGGGATCGCAAAGAGTCAGACATGACTGAGAGACTGAACTGAACTGAACTGGAGTTTGGTCAAGGAGAAAAAATTTTGTCATGTCTTTATGCACCATTCATTACCCACAGGAAAAGATGAAAAAGGCTGGGTGACATCTACATATACAATAAATTGCATTACAGAAGAACAAATATTGAGGTTAGGGCATGTGATCTTTTATAATAGGAGTTAGCATGTCTATCCTTTACTCTGGAGGAAGATGCTATTTTTATGATAACTGAAGAATAAATAAACCTACTTTTAGCTCCAAAGGGAGGTATTGTCTATTTTCTAAAGCTATTTGTTGTGTAAACATTTCAGAAAAGATATAACAAAAGACAGACAGTATTTTGGTTTGTAAGAGATGCAAACATGTGAGAGACTCATGAAGAATTCTCAATATAAAATTACATAAATATTAATAATGTAAAATTTAAAATCTGAAACAGGTATAATAGAGCCTATCAATTAGACATTATACCTAAAATAACATTAAGATAATAACATTTATTCAGTAATACATATTGATTAACTACCATGTGCTAAGCATTGCTATAAAAGCTTCAGGTTGAAATTTATATTTAAAAAATTATCAGCACTCCCTTTAGATTCATACAAGAAGGCAAAGTATTTTAGAGGTCCTCACATATCACAAACACAATTATAAATAAATAAAGAACAAATGTGTGATTTTTACTTGGAATCTGAAACTCAACTCTGGTACAGGAAACACCTGTAACCTTACACAGCCACTCTCATCATTACTATTCTCTAGACTTTAGTGAAAAGACTCTCCATAGCTCTTATCTTATCTTGTATCCTCAGTTGAAACCATGACTGTTCTAAAATCTATGAAGGTGTCTGGATTATTTTGTTGTTAACCTGGAAGATGTGGTACAGAGGTCAACCAATGAATCAGGGATTGGATACGTTGAGATGAGGCTTGTTGAGTTTTGATAATGCCTTACATTGCCTTCAGAAAATCATTGCATACACCTTTACTACTGAAATCAATAGCAATAGCCCAATTTGTAAGCTAACTGAATATATCAGGCNAGTAATAAATATAATAAAAAATTAAACAGAATAACATAGACAACATATACTAAATGAGGGAGGGATAAACTAAACCTGCCTGAAAGAATTCGAAGTTTTTGTTTTCTCTTTACTACCTGTCTTATGTAAAGAGTTTGTTTTGTTTTATATATTCCTAAGGAATATAGAAAGTATGAAACACATTATTATCTTATTATATACTAAATGCACAACTGTTTTCCCCCACCCCTACTTATTTCTACTGGAGGGGAAAAAAAATCCCAAAACAAAAAACTAGTGCTTTTTCTACCCTTCTGCCATAAACAAACCAAGACACAGAACTCCAGGAATACTTTGTAGCTATTCTCTTTCCTGAAACCATTCTCAAACTGTATGCCATCTTCACAAGTACCTGGAGAAATGGTCAACTGACCATTTAGATTAGTTCAATACTATGGAGGCAGAGAGTGAATGTGGGTTCAGAAAACCTACCAAATGTTCCTCTGGCCACTTCTCAATTGCCTGATTTAGGGACAATTTTTCAACTCCTTGTGATTCTAGTCTGCTGTGTGAACTGAAAAGACAGATGAAGATACGTTACTAATCAAAGATATATGTCCTAATAATATTATGTTTCAATAGCACAATACTCATTAAAGCAAATTTCTTTTATATATTGAATGCATCTTACTAAGAGACTAAGCACTAATTATTTAACTTTTTTTTACTCCAAAACTGTCATTCCTAGAAATATCCATTCTTCTAAAGAATCTGAGGTTAGTTTTAGATTCCTTAGGATATGTCACTATTTAAATTTAAGTCTGTTTTTTAATCACCCCCTGAAAAAATATGCATCCTTGGGGTAAAATTTAGAAAGACTATATATAGGGAGATATTTAGGAAAGAAAAGAAAAACAAAGACAAGAGAAAGAAAGAAAATAATTAATTGGATGTTTCACTATTGTTACTGTACACAATCTATTAGCACTTACTCATTGAGTAAAAAGTCCATTTTTTTCCCTTTTTCAAATGAGACATTGTATTTTTCTATTTACTTCACAGAGTCTGATGTTTATTCATTCTCAGCTGACCTAGTTTTGAATAAGCCCGGACACAACTACAAAATATCCCCATCTTGTTTCACCTTGAGGAAACAAAGTCACATATGAAACAGAATTTATCATTATCAATCTTCCTTAGTTTGAAATTAAGGTATCATATACAAACCCATTACTGTTCTTTACCCCACCACTCCTTTGTGAGGAAGATGTATGATGTGATGCCACATAAAGAAAGGGTAGTATTTGTGCTTATAGTTCAGAAACATATACAAAACTTCAGATGCAGTAATTATACACCTGTGGAATTCAATGGATGACTTAATACCAATTCCTGAAGTTCAGCTTCCCAAGAGCTCAGCTGGTAAAGAATTTGCCTGCAATGCAAGAGACTCCAGTTCGATTCCTGGGTCAGGATGATCTCCTGGAGAAGGGATAAACAAGAGATAGGCTACCCACTCCAGTATTCCTGGGCTTCTCTGGTGGCTCAGATGCTAAAGAATTTGCTTGCAATGCAGGAGACCTGGGTTCTATCCTTGGCCTGGGAGGATCTCCTGGATAATGGAATGGCAGCCCACTCCAGTATTCTTGCCTGAAGAATTCCGTGGGCAGAGGAGCCTGGTGGGTAACACTCAATGGGTCCCAAAGAACTGGACACAACTGAGTGGCTAAGCACTGCAACACGTGAAGGTAACTTAGTTTCACCTTAAAATCTATGGAGACAATTTGTAGAGAAACAGTATTTGTTAAATTTTGATTAGTTGTTGAATTGTTTTTGTTTGCTGCTTTTTCTCCCAGATAACGTAACTAAAATGAATGAGGCATAAATGGCAGCTAAAATCAAATTACATAGTTAAGGTTCACATCATTCCATAAAACAGGCAGAAGTTAACTGAGCGCTTAGTAAATATTTACTACTATTATTTTAAAATTATTCACTGATTTACTCATTCACTTAACATTTACCATATACATATTTCATGGCAGTCATTGTCCTGGGTTCTAAGAAGTCAAACAATAAGACATGGCAAACTTTGCCCCATTCTCCCAAAATCTACATTTGAACTCAATAAATTTGATGCATATAATTATATTAAATGTATATATAGATATATACATATGTGTACTATAGCAAAATATGTCTATATGCATGTGTATATATAATATATATGAACATACATATATGTGTTNACATATATGTGTTCTGACAAAAAATATTTAAAAATTTAAATAATAATTTAATAAATGATTCAATGGAAAATCTGAAGGAATTATGCATGGTTTAGAAAGATCTTTAGGAAGGAGAATCAGAAAGGTATTGAGTTGAAATTTAAATAAATAAATAGGCATTTCCACCCATGCACTCAACCAACTAATGGAGTAAGAACTTTCTGATAGAGAAGACAACAAATGCATTGGCATGAAGAGTTCAACATAATCATCTAATAAATTGTCACCAATGTGGCAAGGCATAAAAACAAATGATCCTTTTTATTTTGCAATGGAATTGAGATTTCAGCCTTTAAGTAACTGCAAACTAATGAAGATTATTGACTGGGGATAGTTTTACTATGATTAGCTTGCCCTGTAGAGAGTGATAATTTTGGAAACATTATAAGGGATAAATTGGAAATAGGAAAAGTAGATAACTAAGGAGGATGTAATTTTGAATAGATGAAGTGATAAATGACAAATTCTTAATAGGCAAATACCATTTAGAAAGAAAAAAGATGAATGGTAGGAACATTATTATAAGATGCTTAGTAAATGAGATCTTTAAGGGAGTTAAGAGAGAGAAATCTAGGATAATACTAATTTGTTGACACGGGTTCCAAAAGAAAAATTAGTATGTCTCCACTGTTCAAAAGTTATTGAGTGTAAGATGAATGCTTTTACCAGGAAAAGAAATAGGGAATAGTCAACCTTGCAAATTTAGAGATGCTATTAAAGTCGAAGTTCTTGTGAAATATCCATCTGAATGTCTAAATGGATGTATGAATCCGATACTTATTAGGGATCTTGGCTAGAGATACAAAACTGGAAGTCATCATCACTGCTACACTAATTCTCTTGAGTAGTGAAAGCAAATTAATAATTCCTAAAATATTACTACAAGAGTTCTGAGAGTAGAAAAACTTTCTCTATTTTAACAGTATTTCAAAAAGAAAAGGAAATGGCTTTCACCAATCATTTGTTATGGAAATAACAGATTACTGCCATGAAATATTAAGCTTGNCAAGATCAATTTATTTAGTCTGTTTGTGAAGAACTAACCAGTACTTCATGTTGACATAAGAGAAGACAAAAGTGGGTTTGCCCTATTCATTTATAGTTAAAATTTTTACCTAGTCTATGAAAAACTTTTAGACAATCAATTTAAGATCTTACAGAGACTCAGGAAAAATGAATTTTTGCCCTCAATTATGAGATTGTGTATGACAGTAAAAAAAAAAAAATCAGGCAGAACTTCTCTGAGAATATTAAGTTACATGATGCAAAGATCTACTTATGCGTGGAAGATAGTCACTCATCTATGCAAGCTGTAGTAGTAAGTTTAAAGGAATACATTTAATTAGATATTTGAATCCAATAAAGATAGAAAACTTTATAAAGGAATTACCCTCCTTATGTCAGTTTTCTTTTATCATAAAATTCAAGATCATATACCCCGTTACTCATGCCAGAAATCTGAGTATCATCCTTGCCCCTTCATCTCCTTCATTCCTACATCTAATCACCAAGACTGATAGATTTTTACTTCCTTAAAATAGGATAATCATTCATGTGAATGTCTGCTGCTATTTTATATTAGGCACTCTTTCTTGTCTGAACTGATACAACAGCTTTTTGTAGTCTTATCTTTCACCAGTTCATACTCCACCCTATAGAAAGGTTACATTTTAAAATTTGTAGACATAATTAGGTCTCTATTTTTTTATCTAAGACCCTCAATAATTTCCTATCACAGTCACAATAATGTCCAAATTCCTGAAAACTATTTTTAGGTGTTTCCTTATAACTTGATTCTTTTATTTTGCTCAACACTGTGTGCTTTGTGATCCAACTTACTGGTCTTCACATATGGATATGTCCTTACTTGACTTGTTAGTCACTCAGTCATGTCCAAGTCTTTGTGAACCCATGGACTGTAGCCTGCCAGGCTCCTCTGTCCATGGGATTTCCCAGGCAAGAATACTGGAGTGGGTCACCATTTCCTTCTCTAGGGGATCTTCACAACCCAGGGATTGAAGCTGGGTCTCATGCATTGCAGGCATTTTCTTTACCATCTGAGCCACCAGTAAAGATTCTTACTTGCCTTATTCCTTCACTTTTCTCCTGCATCACGTTTTCCCCTGTTAATCACTGAGATCTCTCCTTCAGTGACTTTCTCTAAATTCCCAGACTTTACCTGGTACCTGTGTTTCTGATCAACAAACTTTATCACATTGTGCTACCAAGACTGATAACTTGCTTATCTTCATATTAGAATATCAACAACTTTAGAAGATAAAACATGTTTGCTTTCTACTTCCTAATTACTCCAAAACTATATGAAATGTTTGTTAGCCTAAAAGTTAGTTCGATTCAGAGTAGAACACAGCTACAGAAAATGTGAAAAGGATGTTCAGTAGGAGAAGGCAATGGCACCCCACTCCAGTACTCTTGCCTGGAAAATCCCATGGATGGAGGAGCCTGGTGGGCTGCAGTCCATGGGGTCGCTAAGAGTCGGACATGACTGAGTGACTTCACATTCACTTTTCACTTTCATGCATTGGAGAAGGAAATGGCAACCCACTCCAGTGTTCTTGCCTGGAGAATCCCAGGGATGGGGGAGCCTGGTGGGCTGCCATCTATGGGGCTGCACAGAGTTGGACACGACTGAAGCGACTTAGCAGCAGCAGCTTGTTTATAAATGCTTTATGTAATATAGTTTTGGAAATTTAATATTCAAAATATTAACTAATATATTAGGTCAATATAAAATGTATGTTCATAGTATACCTGTAGTAAACATTTGTCTTTTTTTCTACCTCTCCCTCTTCTGAACTCTTATTTAGTATTTTGGAAACACACTATAGCATACTAAGAATACTATTTATTCTCAATATAGCATGCAAACTATATTGTTATCATCATGTGGCATCTCTATCTAGCAGAATATCCTGGACTTCCCTATGGAATGGTAGCTAGGTTCCATGAAAACAGAAAAAGAGGTATCATTACTCTTAACATCTAAGAGTGGAATTTTCACACCTTTATATCCTTTGCAATCTATAGGTCAAAGCAAGTCATGAGGCCAGTCTACATTCAAAGGGAAGAATATGGACTCCATTTCTTGATGGAAAGAGGAGCATCTAGGTACCAAAATAGAAAGAGTTGTCATTGGCTGTCTTTGGACATATTTTCCATGACACTTGATAAATTGTGCATCTACGTGCATATATGTGTGCTTGTATATATTAAGCATGATTGAGCAGAATTATACACTATTCATAGGTATCTGAGGTGTAGATATGAGAAAATTAGGCACTTATGTTATCCTCATGAACTAATAATCCAGTGGAAGAGACAGTTAGTTTATAATGCAAAAAAANATGTTTTCCTCATGAACTAATAATCCAGTGGAAGAGACAGTTAGTTTATAATGCAAAAAAAGAAAAAAAAGAATCAAATAAATGTAAAGTGGGTATAATTCTGGAAGACAAAATAGAGAACTTGCACTTTAAAGGTTTATCAAGAAAAACCTTTAGGGAGATACAATATATGAGAAGCAATTTGTTTAAGGTAAAAAAAGCTCTATTTTTGTAACATGATGAGTTGAAATGTATTGGGTTTATAGTCAACATAACCTCAGGAAGAAGTGGGAAAACTGATCTGGGCTTGATTATCTGGCTTAGTTGCTGTTGAAGGCAATAAGAAATCAATTAGTAGTAAAAGGTACTGCCATCCTATGGCATATAGTTATGAAATGGCAAAATAAATGATTGCTAATGGACACTAAAATGAACTGTCCATTAACAGCAAAACTCTGAGGAACAAGTGTCTATTGTCATCGTTGTCATAAATAAAGAATACCAGTAATTCAAATACTATGGGTCAGAGTGGCTACTTCTAACAGATAAACACACCTTTTAAAATATTGTGATCTGAGGCTTTGAGACATTTTATATCTGTGCTAAAATAGTCTAGCTCTTGCAGCTACAGGGATGATTAACCAAAATCCAAATGCATCATTTTTTCCTACCGATGGACGAATGTCATCAGTTGAACTCACAGTCTTAACCAGATGTTTAATGTAACAAGACGCACATTGTTGAAGAATGGGAAATAGTCCTAAAATCAAAATCATTATTTGAGCGATTCTGAAGACTGCATAGCCACACTCAACTCATCCTCTTATCCCTTAAACATAGTCATTTATTATCTAGTTGATCAGGCTGTTTCCACCTTTCTAGAAAATCCTTTAAAAAATATGCTTAAGTATCTATCCAAGAGACTAATTTAATTGGTTTGGGTGTGGCCTTGCCATCAATAATATTTACAAGGTCCCCAGGTAATGTGAAGCCATGGTTGGGATTCACTGACTCAGACAGACTTTTATGTTTGTTGTTGTTTTGTTTCCCTTAATAGGCAAATTGGAACAGCTAGGAATGGTTTTAATTTTTTGCTTGGTTGTTGAATGAAACCTAGCTTCAGCTATGTCACCAAGTAAACTAAGTTGAGATGACAAACATTCCTTGATATTAGTATAGACTCCAAAGAGTATGAAAATGAAAATACAGTAGTGATTTTAACACTTATGACATGACCAACCACTCCTCAAATAAGTAACTTTTTGCAAGTCCCTGCATTTCCTCTTTGTAAAATGGAATTTTAATAGTGCTTTTCTTATAGGATTATTATGAGAAATAAATAATATCATTAAAGAGTTGAGACAATTTCCTGGTACATATTTAGTTATATATAACTGTTAGCAATAATCATGCTAGTACTCAAAGTGATAATGATGATAAATTACAAGAGGGAAAGTGAACCATCTCTTGTGAAGATCTCAATAAATATATAGGGAAGGGATGCAACAACTTTGAGAAGTATTTTAGGCCAGGGATTTCAATGGATATGAAAGAAAATTCTTAGATGTTAAAAGGAAAATATAGGTATGGTTTGAACAATTACATAAGAAGCAGTTGACACAGTAAACTAAAATTATGACTTACAGTGATTTTTGGTTTGAGGTATTTAGTCTTGTAGCCAGTTAGAATAAAATAGAAGAACAATCTAACAAGGTCCTATTTTATTTGTTATGAAAACAAACAAAAATTAGGTAGGGAAATTAGACATGGCTTTGAACCACTGTTGCAGAGAACCATGGCTTCTTACTCTGTGTGCAGATCCAATCTCAACCAGTTTACTGGGGCCAAATAATTTGAATGATGATAATTTATGGTTACTTAGGGCTTCCCAGGTGGCTCAGTGGTGAAGAATCCACTTGCCAATGCAGGAAACACAGGTTCAATCTCTGGGTTGGAAAGATCCCCTGAAGAAAGAAATGACAACCCACTCCAGTATTCTTGCCTGGGAAATCCCCATAGATAGAGAAGCCTGGCGGGCCACAGTCAATGGGGTTGCAAAAGAGTCAGACACAACTTAGCAACTAAACAATGACAGTTATTTACCAGTTTCACTGTAAACTATGGATGGAAAATCTTCCGATCTCTCCTGAAAATTGACATTGATTTCTGGGGATCCAAAGGCTTCTACTTGCTACTCTCCACTGGTTAAACTGAGGAATTATGACACTTAGGACTAATAGAATGCCAACAAATGTTTTTTAATAATTTCTGAGTACATATTTCAAATGGTTATCTCCAGCAAATAGAAGTTTTATCCTACTTTCTGATTCCTTCAAAAAGTCATGTTTGTAAAAGAGGGAAGAGGAGGAAGCTTGCCAATTAGCTGATTAAAATTGGTGGGGTGGGGGGGAGAAATGCATGAAAATTATTTCACAAAGGATGAGAATATTTGTCTATCTGAATGATTATAAAAGATTCCCAATAAAGCAGAACAAAATGACTTTTTTATGGATATGAGTTGCCCTTCTTCCACAGCTATCTAATTTTTGCTCTGTGAAGTCAATAAACATGTGGTTATAAAGATACAAGTGGACATTTTGTAAGAGATAGAAGCCATATACTTTCTTACATCGGGTAAAACTGGTTACCAACTTCAAGGAACGTACTGTTCTTTTCATTCATCCAGTGAGGTTAACTCATGAAAAAGATAAGATATTCTACTTAGGTTTCTGGTAGGTTTTTGATACTGTCCTATAGGATGTTATGGGCAAATTGGTGCTACTTTTCCCACATCTCAAATACCTGAGCATGTAACACAAGGGGTGGAAAGGTATTACATAGTTAATACAGTACATGCATGCATGCTCAGTTGCTCAGTCATGTAGAACTCTTGGCAACCCCATGGACTGTAGCCCTCCAGGCTCATCTGTCCATGGGATTCTCCATGCAAGAATACTGGAGTAGGCTGCCATTACCTTTCTCCAGAGATCTTCCCAACCCAGTGATTGAACCTGAGAATTCTTCACGTGTCTCCTGCATTGCATGCAGAGCCACCAGGGAAGCCTAATATATTACATGATTTTCTCTAATGATCCTTTTTCAAAATTATTGTTTCCTGTCCCAGTATCCAGGCACGCTATTGACTTAAATGTTTTAGCAAGTAAGGAAGGAATATTTCCAACAAGAGATGATACTATTCCTACTAATTTGGAAGGGAGGAGGAAATGGCAACCCAGTCCAGGATTTTTGCCTGGAAAATTTAACGAACAGAGGAGCCTGGTGGGCTACAGTCCATGGGGTCACAAAGAGGTGGACAACTGAGTGGTTGAGCATACACAGAATCACCCAGGTCTTTCAGGCTTCTTGTCTCTTATATATACATAAGAAAAAAAAAAAAAAAGGTGGGGGTGAGGTGGTTTAGTGTCACAGAGAACTGAGTCTGACTGAACTCAGGGAAGGGAATGACTAAAACAGCAACAGAAAGCAGCATGAATAGAACAAAAGGAATCTCTTACGTCTTTCATATTTTGCTTATGTAGTGTAACAGGTTATGGGAAGTCTCTTCATCCACATACTAACACAAGTATCTCAGGAATGAAAGTCTGTGTCACTGCCCTAGGGAAATAGCTCCTGCCACATGGATGTTACCTGAAAACAAAAGATTGCAGAAAGGATTGAGAGATTCAGCATGACAAAGAAATGCTGTGATCAAAATGAGAAATGGTAACTCTTCCACACTCAGCTACAACTTCCATTTAGTTTCATGTATATATTTACATAGAGCTTACCTCACGGCTCAACAATAGAGAATTTGCCTGCAATGCAGGAGACCTGGATTCAATCTCTGGGTTGGGAAAATCCCCTGGACAAGGGAATGGGTACATACTCCAGCATTCTTGCCTGGGGAATTAAATGGACTGAGGTTATTTCTTCTGGTTTGAGTACTTTTATGACTACATATACTTTATCAGCAATTACACAAGTCTATGGCCTTGAGTAGATGGACCTTTGTTGGCAAAGTAATATCTCTGCTTTTTAATATGCTATCTAGGTTGGTCATAACTCTCTTTCCAAGGAGTAAGCATCTTTTAATTTCATTGCTGCAATCACGATCTGCAGTGATTTTGGAGCCCCCAAAAATAAAGTCTGACACTGATTCTGCTATTTCCCCATCTATTTCCCATGATGCTATGATCTTTGTTTTCTGAATGTTGAGCTTTAAGCCAACTTTTTCACTCCTCTTTCATTTTCATCAAGAGGCTTTTTAGTTCCTCTTCACTTTCTGCCATAAGGGTGGTGTCATCTGCAAATCTGAGGTTATAGATAATTCTCCCGGCAATCTTGATTCCAGCTTGTGCTTGCCCAGCATTTCTTATGATGTACTCTGCATAGAAGTTAAATAAGCAGGGTGACAATATACAGCCTTGACATACTCCTTTTCCTATTTGGAACCAGTCTGTTGTTCCATGCCCAGTTCTAACTGTTGCTTCCTGACCTGCATATGGGTTTCTCAAGAGGCAGGTCAGGTGGTCTGGTATTCCCGTCTCTTTCAGAATTTTCCACAGTTTATTGTGACCCCCACAGCCAAAGGCTTTGGCATAGTCAATAAAACAGAAATAGGTATTTTTCTGGAACTGTCTTGCTTTTTTGATGATCCAACGGATATTGGCAGTTTGATCTCTGGTTCCTCTGCCTTTTCTAAAGCTAGCTTGAACATTAGATGAGGTAATAGTGTATTTCCATTGTCTTTCTCTGGGTCTTTGTGGTACTGTTGCTATATATTTTATTTATACCTGCATTATAAATTCATATCATCAATTATATATTTAAAATATATGATATTTGAAAGGAATTGAAATAATAAGAAAAAAATCATGCTTACTTATATAGTACTATTTCTGCTGCTCTTCATTGCTTTTTGTAGACACAGACAACATCTTTTATCATTTTCTTTCTGCTTGTAGGATTGCATTGACCATTTCTTGTAGTGTGGTATTACAGTTGATAAATTCTTTCAGTTTTTATGTCTGAATGAGTCTTTGCCTAATTTTTAAAAGATACATTCATTGATATAGAACTCCGGGTTGGCACATTTTAAAAACCTTGATCCACTGCACTAAAGTAATTTAAACTTGCTCAAAGAGAGGTCTGACTTTTGCCCTCATCTCCCAGGAGGTGATAATCTCTAGGTTCCTAAAATATCCTTCCTGATAAAAGTGTCTTTTTTTTTTTTTAATAACTTGGAGGTTTGGGGCCAATGCCAAAGTCTAATAATGTGATCTATGGTGGAGATTTGGGGTCACATTATCAGCCTTCACTGCTGGAAGGGCCTAAGACTGAAATAAGTTCTTTGGGCAGTTAACAATGTTCACATGACCAAATATCAATGAAGTATCTGAGCACCAAGGTGCTGGAAACTTTTCTATTTGGGAGTAGTCTTCCAATTTTCATATATTCTTGCCAGGAAAATTAATGCTTTCCAAAAATCCACCAGGAGAAGACAATTGAAATTTCCATGTGTAGAACACCCCTGAACTTGGCCCCACACTTTTATTCCTTAGCATATTAATCTGTTTCTTCTTGTTGTAATAGTTACTATCCAGGGGTTGGTGATGGACAGGGAGGCCTGGCATACTGCAATTCATGGGGTCACAAAGAGTCGGATACGACTGAGCGACTGAACTGACTGAACTGACTATGAGTATAATTGCCTTCAGAGTGTTCTGTGAGTCCTCTAGCAAATTATCAAAACTGAGTGTCTTCAGAGTCCAAAACTTACGATTGTTGACAGGAGAGAGGGCTGTATTGTAGAATATTCCCAAACTCCGCAACTGTCTGCTGTTTGCATTGTTACTGATAAAAATTTATGTCACTCCTATTTTTTATCCTTTGTACGTCATGTGACATTTCCCTTTGGTTGCTTTTAAGATCTTCTTTCTTTTGCTAGTTGTAAGCAATCCGATTATGTCTGTTTAATCTATATTTCTAGTACTGGAGTGGATTGTCATTTCCTTCTCCAGCAGATCTTCCTGACCCAGGGATCGAACCCAGGTCTCCCGCATTGTAGACAGATGCTTTACCGTCTGAGCCACCAGGGAAGTCCTATATTTCTAGTGCTTGGGGTTAATTAACTTCCTTGATGTGTGCATTTATAGTTTCAAAAAATTTGGATTATTTTTAGCCATTTTTGTGAAATATGTTTTTTTCTTCCACCCACCTTCAAGAATTCTAATTGCATACACTTAGGCCACCTAGAGTTCTCTCACAAGTAACTGATGCTCTGCTGATTTTTTAAACATATTTTCTTCTCTCTGTATTTTGGCCAGTTTACATTGTTATCTATTCAAATTTATTGCTCTTTTCTCATGCCATGTCTAATCTGTTGTTAATCATATTTTGTATATTTTTTACCTCAGACATGGCAGTTTTCATCTCTAAAAATTTCACTCCATTTCACTTTTATATGCTCCTAGTCTTTACTTCATATGATCATTTTTCCCTTGAGCTTTAAGAACATATAAAATACAGNATTTCACTTTTATATGCTCCTAGTCTTTACTTCATATGATCATTTTTCCCTTGAGCTTTAAGAACATATAAAATACAGTTATGTAACTGTTTCAATGTCCGTATTAATTAATTCAATTATCTCTTTCATTTCTGGGTCAGTTTTGTTTGAGTATTTTCCTCCATCCTACAGGTTGTAATTTCTACTTTCTTAGACAACTAATGATTTTTATTTAGTGCCAGACACTGTATTTTACCTTTATTTAGGCACTGTATCTTTGTTTTTATATGAAAATCCTTGAGATTTTACTCTGGGATTTAGCTGGTTACTTGGAACTAGCTTGATTCTATCACTTCTTATTTTTAAGCCTTGTTAGGTGAGAAAATAATTGTGTTTAAGGTAGGATAATTTTATCCAAATCTGGATGCAAAACAATTTTGAATAGTTTACTGGATGCCCCATGATTTATAAGGATTTCTGCTATGGTTGGTTATAACAGGAACTAATCCACGTCCTTTATAATACGAGGAGCAGCACTGCTGATCAGCATCCTCCTGAAGACTCAAACAACACCCTGTGGGAATTGTCAGAGCTTCTCTCTGTGTAGCTTCTCTCTTTTCTTCAGTGATTTACTTTGTAAATCTTAGCAATCATAGTCTCCCAAACATTAAGCTTCATCTCCTCAACTCCAGAATGTTATTCCTAGGCTTCTTGCCCTATGCCACATCCTGGAAATCCTTTCCAAGAAGAAAGCTGAAAAATCACAGGGCTCACATCTTTTTATTCCAGTCTATCAGGGACAAGTGTCTTTTGTTGCTTAATTTCCAGTACCTTCATGAAAATGGATTTAATGTATCTTCTGTGCTTTTTTTTTTTTAAGCTTTTGGAGATGGGAGGGTATCCCCATTATTTCATTTTGAAAAGAAGCAAATGTCCCTACCATTTAACATCTACTTTGCATACAACTTGTACATATTTTAATGATGTGTTGCCAATAAGTTGAATAGTTTATCCAAAATTACAGCACTGAAAAGAGGCTATGAGGTTTCAAATACAGGCTATCTGACTCACATCTAAATTTTCCATGTTTCGTTTTCCAAAGAAAGTGAAAGTCACTCAGTCATGTCTGACTTTTTGTGACCCCATAGACTATAGAGTCCATGGAATTCTCCAAGCCAGAATACTGGAGTGGGTAGCTGTTCCCTTCTCCAGGGGATCTTCTCAACTCAAGGATCGAATGCAAAACTTGGAAAACTTTGTTTTCCAAGACCACATAATAAATTTCAGAAACTTTATTGAAATAAAAATTGTTGACAAATACCATGGTGTTCTTTCCTCCAGATAACATCCTATTTGTACTCTAACTTTACCAGCTTTTAAAATGACGCTTTAACATAAAGATATACTTTTGATGAAATTGTGCCTCATACTAAAGTCAAGGCACAATGTTCATTCAGCATTAAAGTCATTAGTCCAGTTACTACAATTGCCACAATGTAACAGTCTTTACTAGAAGTCAGTGAAATTATATATGGAGAAGGAAATGGCAACCCATGCCAATATTCTTTCCTGGAGAATCCCATGGACAGAGGAGCCTGACAGGCTATAGTCCATGGGGTCGCAAGAGTCAGACACGACTTGGCGACTAAACATAAATAATATAGCTGGATTCTATCAAATGCTTACCAGTTTTTTTTGTCTGGTAGAAGAAACCTAGTAGCCTGGCTTGTAAACAAATATTTGGCAAATAGTGCATTTCTACTAATGCAACTAATAATTATACTTCTTTCACATAGCTGTAATTGAATAAATCTAATTGCTTCTTCTGCTTAACTTTAATGCTAGGTTTCAAACTGTCACATGGACAGGAAAGCAACATTAGAGGAATTACTCTAGTGTTGCTTTCCTACCTATACAGTGGTTTGAACTTAGGCAATAAAGTTAAATTGAAAAGTCTCTATACTCAATTTTCAATTATAGCAAAGGCAGGGAGCCACAATTATCCTTTTCATTACAGTGATGCTCTTCACCGCTGCCTGAGCAAAACCTCTTTACTGTTGTTGTTTGCTGCTGCTGTGACTCTCAAAGTGAAGAGCACTTGAAATCAAAGGTTAAAAGTAAGGGACCAACTTAAAGTGAGATGACGTGCAAATGCAAAAATTACATGAAAAAGAAGAAATGGCAAGGAAAAATACATTAAGTGCTGGATTGACTTTCAGAAATTCTATGAATTAGGGCAGAGATGGAGAAGCTTAAAAAGGTTTCATTAATCTTTGTTTCAAATTCCAAATGTAAGAATATTGAAACTTAGCTATTTAATATTTAGAAATCTTCAAATAAGGATTATTTGTCTACATCAATTGGAATATTTTGTCATTTTTTTATAAATACTAATATTTGTAACATTATGATGTTTGCACACATTTCTCAAGGAATTAATTCCAAGAGCCTTTAGTTTGTTATTAGGTTTTTTTCTTCAGTCATTGTTTCACTGTCCAGCTCCATATATTAACAATGAATTATTTTTCTTTTTAGTCACATATCACATCAACTTCTTTCTTTTAATTGTTGTCTACGTAGTTCATAACATCACTCTGGCATTTAAAAATTACCAATACCATCTTTGAATCACACTTGTAAGTAGCCACAGAGAAACACAAATTTTAATAATAAAACTATTATTATTCCTCCCAGCACCTCTGTCTATGGGGATTCTTTAGGCAGAAATACTGGAGTGGGTTGCCATTACCTTCTCCAGGGGATCTTCATGACTCAGGGATGGAACCCAGGTCTCCGTCATTGTAGGCATATTCTTTACCATCTGACCCACCAGGGAAGAACTGGATTCTGGGCAGATACCAATTGCTATGTACTTTAATAAGAAGTTCAGGGATAAGTTTGTCTGTTTCCATCTCTAGATTTAAATTAATATTTTACTTTCATTTTTATAAATAAGGTAATGAAGGATTTGTTTTACATGAGAATAGCAATATGAGATATTTGGCTACCCTCAATAATTTCTATGAAAAATAACAAATTATTATATTACACAATTTACTGTTTAATATTATTTAAACATAATCATTAGTATCCAGTTGGTATTATTTTATACTACTTATTCAGTTATTTAAATCATAAAAACACACAAATATCCCATCTGAAGACCAAAAGTTCATATAATAACATTTTTAGGCAAAAACCGGGGCTATATTATGTGAAAGTTGCTCAGTCGTGTCTGACTCTTTGCAACCCCATGGACTGCACAGTCCATAGAATTCTCCAGGCTAAACTACTGGAGTGGTAGCCATTCCTTTCTCCAGGGGATCTTCCCAACCCAGAGACTGAACCCAAGTCTCCCAAACTAGGCAGATTCTTTACCAGCTGAGGAAAACTGGGGAAGTCTGCTTTAAGAAAATTTCTTTATTACAAATAGGTGGCATGTGTGTGTGTGCTAAGTCACTTCAGTTGTGTCTGATTCTTTGCGACCCAGTGAACTATAGCCTGCCATGTTCCTCTGTCCATAGGATTCTCCAGGCAAGAATAGTGGAGTTGGTTGCCATGATTCCTCCAGGGGATCTTCCTGACCCAGGGATCGAACCTGCATCTCTCATGTCTCCAGCATTGGCAGGCGGGTTCTTTATCACTGGCACTATGTTGGAAGCCCTAGATGATATGGGCTGTCATCTATTGTTCACTGAACCTAAAAATTATGGTTCTCATATATTTCAAAGTGTATAAATATAATGTGGCAAACTGTTTTACTAAAGATAGATATAAGAATATTTCTTATCCCACGTGTTCTTTTGCAATGTCACCCAGCCACTCACTCAACAAGAGATGGGGTCTATATTTCTTTGAATCTAGGTAGACCCATTGACTGCCCTGACCAAATGAATACAATGGAAATAAATTCGTGGAAGTGCTAGGAGTAGCCCTTCACTAGCCTGAGAACTCCTACTTCTAACGCTTCATGCCTGGAGCTGCCATATACAAAATCCAGGATCTCCTAACCTAATAAGCCACCTTGGATTACATTCTCTGAATGACTCAATCTCCAGCTGCTACTTTACTTGCAGATGTCTGGGAGTTCACAAAAGAAAACCACCCAGAAGAAGTTAGAAAATACACACAATCCTGAAAGATAAAAATAAACTATTTTTAAAAAGCTCATTTGAGAGGTGGTTCTGGTATACAATAGTAGTTAACATAAATGGTTAATTTTTAAATAATATCTAAAATAATACCTATACACAGTAACAGTATTAAAAATAAATAATAGCACATTGCATTTCCTGCAGGCTTTTGACATTTCATAGCATGTTTCTTCATAGTATGCTATATATATGTGTATATATATATAACACACTTATAAAAACATTATTAAATGTTTCTTCTTCTACTTCTGAATATTCAGAAGTCTACTTTAGAATATGTGAGCCAAATGATTTGCATGAAACCTGTCTTCTAGTTTTCTAAAGACTAAATTGTTAAAATCCATAGCATTGTGAGAAACAAAAGAAATATAAGACAAAATAGGGAAATTTTCAGGTATGTTTTATATGCATTTTAAAAGCAATATTGATTTGCCATTTTTTATTAAGACTATATACTTTATGATGAAAAATGAATTCATAAAAATCATAATATTACAGTATCACTGAAGTCGCTCAGTCATGTCCAACTCTTTGCGACCCCATGGACTGTACCCCACCAGGCTCCTCTGCTCATGGGATTTCCCAGGCAAGAATACTGGTGTGGCTTGTTGTTTCCTTCTCCAGGGAATCTTCCCCACCCAAGGATTGAACTGGGGTCACCTGTATTGCAGGTGGATTCTTCCAGGGATTAAACCTGGGTCTCCTGCATTGCAGCTGAATTCTTTACCAATTGACCCACCAGGGATTTGATAATTATTAAAGCTTATTTTTTTTAAGCAGTTGCACAATGCAAAATTATATGGTTATAAGTCCATAACTATTCAACATTATTTAAAACCAGTTTTCATAAAATGATGGCCAATTTTCTAAAATAATGATTGTATTGATACCCGCTTATAAATCTCCAGAAAAATCCTAAAAGGTTGAGCACAGACATTTATTAATTATCAATAGTTGCTTTAAAATTCAACTTTATACCTTAGAGGTTTAAACCACATTAAGTATATAGAATCTCATAGTTCCTGTGGTTCAGGAATTCATGAGCAGTTTAGCTGAGAAGTCCTGTCTCAGAGTTTCTCATAAAAAGTTAGTCACTTAGTCGTGTCCAACTCTTTGTGACCCCATTGACTCTAGCCCACCAGGCTCCTCTGTCCATGGAATTCTCCAGGCAAGAATACTGGAGTGGGTTGCCATTTCCTGCTCCAGGGGATCTTCCCAACCCAGGGATCGAACCCAGGTGTCCTGCATTGAGGGTAGACTCTTTAACGACTGAGCCACCAGGGAAGCCTAAGGTTGTGATTAAATTGTCAACAGGGAGATAAACAAAATGGAGGCTGGAGGATTTGTCTCCAAGATGACTCACCAACATGGCTGGCAAGTTCATATTGGTAAGATTTTCAGTTTAGTTCCATATGAAGTCTCCTATGAGTTTTTTGAGTCTCCTTAGGGTGGTGGGCTGACAGAGTAAAGAATCAGGAAAGAGAACAAGTGTAGCATCTTTTTATATTCTGTCCTTGAAAACCACTCATTGCCATTTCTGCTATCTTTTTATTTAGTGACACTCAGGCCAGCCCACATTCAAGCTGAGGGAAATTAGTGTGCACATTTTAAATTCAGGCATGCCAAAGAATTTTGGGGCACATTTTAGAAACCACCACAACACATAACCTAATTTTATTTCATCATCACCTTCAAAGATAATTGAAGCAGTATGGAAGAAGGAACAAATTTAAAAATGACTGTACAATTTTTATGGAATATTTGGCTCTCTAGACAGTTAAGAGGCAGTTCTAAAATTCAAGTAATTTCCAATGTGATATTAATTAAATATAATATAAGGATTTATTAAGAAAGCATATTGCACTATTTTATATAAAGAAGGACTGGCACTACTGATAGTCATGTTTATTTAGCCAGTTGATTTCTCTGTATTTTAACTGTTTGTATAATCACTTAGTCATGCTCGAAATGTGGTCATGTAAGCCCTCCAAATCTGTTCTTCTTATATAAATTATCTTTTTGACTTGATTTTCAAACATATTTTTAAACCAGCTTCTCAGTCACACACACACACACACACACACACACCTGTTGTCTTTGGCCAAATTTACATTGAATGTACAAATCAATACGCAGAAAATCCTATCTTTACAATACTGAACAGAGTTTAACCATTTTCTTATGATATGTGATGTACTGTGCTTAGTCACTCAGTCATGTCCGAGTCTTTGTGACCCCATGGACTGTATCCCTCCAGGCTCCTCTGTCCATGGGAATTCTCCAGGCAAGAATACTAGAGTAGGTAATCATTTCCTTCTCCAGGAATCGAACCCAGGTCTCCCACATTGCAGGTGGATTCTTTACCAGCTGAGCCACCAGGGAAGCCCAATAAATACAGCTTATTATTGTCTAATTGAAAAGTAAACAGTTTCTTAATTTAGCATAAACCTTAAACATTTTTGGTACAAGTTATTTAAATGGACTGGGCTAAAGCATTTGTAGAGAAGTCAGGCTGTGAGAAACCTAGACTTGGTAAATTTGCTAACTTTTGATTCCAGGTTTTATCATTTACAAACTGTTTGGCTTTGGAAAGGAGCTTAGCTTCTTGGAATCCTAATTTACTTAGCTGGGTTGGGAAGATCTCCTGGAGAAGGAAATGGCAACCCACTCCAGTACTCTTGCCTGGAGAATCCCACAGAAGGAGGAGCCTGGTAGTCTACAGTCCATGGGGTCGAAAACAGTTGGACACAACTGAGCGACTTCACTTTCACTTTCACTTTCATACTGGGAATAAACATAGAACTTATTCCATGGTGTTGCTGTCTGGCTTAATAAGAGTGTATATATATAGCAAGAAATCAATCAATAAATATAGGTTATTATAATTATTAAGAAAAATAAGTACTCTTGGAGAAGGTTATCTCATTATTTTGATTTAATTACTTTGATTTAAGAGTGAAATAACCTCCAATGCAGGCTTTTTATCTTTAAGTGAAACAATGTATTCAGTTAAAGAAAGACAAAAAAAAGAGAAGAAAATCACACTTTCTCTTCAATTTCCAAGGTTTCTACATTCAATTTTCCAGTGCTTTATCTGATCATCAGAAATCCACTTAACTGACCTACATTGCAGAGATGATTTTGTAATTATGAAGAAAATCACAGGTAATGGATTGGAAAACATACCTCTTATGGATACTTAGTGATTATCTTTCACTGTTTTCTTAAATCCTAAACAGATGAGCATCCCCATAAGACCTATTAGTAAGTACTCATCACACTTTGTAAGTGTCCCCATGGTGAACTCAAGACCAAGTAGCCTTAGGTTTTCAAGTACAAAAGAGGGGCCCCTGGAGGAAACTTATATTTCACATATCTGAGGGCTGTGATTGTTTCCCTCTTTATTTACATCCATTGCTTTGCTCCCTGGGGTGAACTAAACAGCAATTTTACTCACTGGAGCAGTTAGCTTTTCTTTCACTTCATTTTAAATGAAATGTTGACATTAAACAGGACTCTATAACCATTGTAATAACCATAACTAGTTTTTGTATTGTTCTGGAAAAAAAGTTTCCGATTCTCTCTGGAACCAGCATCAAGCTTTCCATCATAAATTCACTGTAATTCCTGTTTTTATCAAACATTTCCCCCTTCAATTCAGTTGCCTACAGATGGAACTGATAGATAAGAATAACTCAGAGTGGTAACTTATTTTCAGTCCTGATATTTGTTTATTGATGCAGGATGAATTTTTACTCCCTCCCTCAAGTGATGTACTACCTTGTATCCTAGTAATTTTATTATTTCCATGTTGGAAGAATACACACAGGAAATATATATATATATCTATATATGTGTGTGTGTGTGTGTGTGTGTGTGTGTGTGTGTGTGTAACGGCCATATTGTTGTACCAGATTATCATAAATTCCTTACTATTGTTTAGTAACTAAGTTGTGTCCAGCTATTTTGTGACCTTCTGGACTGCAGCTTGCCAGGCTCCACTGTCCATGGGATTTCTTAGTCAAGAACTGGTATGGATTGCCATTTCCTTCTCCAGGGGATTTTCCCCACCCAGGGATCAAATCCACATCTCCTGAATTGACAGAAGGATTCTTTACCACTGAGCCACCAAAAAAGCCCTCCATACTTACTCACTGTGAAAAAGTGATCTTTATAGTTGTAATGTTTTACAGAATAGCTGAGCTGTTAAGTGCCTGGAGGGGAACAAGGAAATTAACACCAATTGTATATATTTCCTTTATTGGTTAGCACACATTTTCTATTTTGTGTCTGTCCTAAGTTTATCACTCTATGTTTTCCTTATTACACCAGAACCTATGTATTAGAAAAATCAACTGAAAAATCTAGTCCTTAAATTAAATGCCATTAATTCTTATAATTTTGGCAGATTTCTGACATTTTTCCATACTGTATACTCATCAAATCATTGAAATTGTTCTGTGGAAATAATGAAAACCAAAAAAAAAACAAAGTCCTCTTCTCTTATTCTTCACTGATTTTTCTCATTTGTACTTGAGCAGATTTTTACCTGATATTTTTCAAAATATTTTTAAATACTGTTTTGTGTTTTTTCATATAAAATAATGATAACAAAATTTAAAACACTATCTTTCCACTCTGATAAATCAGTTTTGATCACTTCTAATTAGATCATCTTTCTGAGCTATTTCTTCAAAATAGCTTAGAAAGTCGTTTTTACTGTTTTTTCCCCATAGCTAATGAATGTTTAACCTGTCTATAATTACTTGCTGCATCATATGTCCCACTTTCTGAAAATCATGTTATGTTTGTTCCAAATTATTCACTAGAGTATTTCTAAAAATAACCAAAGAAAACACATTAATGTCCCTCTCATTTTTTCAAAGTATTAGGTCTATGAATTGGGTGTACAGTCATTAAATTTTAATAAATATAAACTTCTGCTAAATTTGTATAGTTTTCCCTCAAATCAGAAATTCTCAAATAAAGAACACATCCTATATGTAAACTAATCTTGATTAAGGTCACATAGCATGTTGGTATTAAATTTCAAAAAGCAAAAATATTCTGATTAAAGGTTCAGTTATTTACCATGAAAAAGTGCTTCATTTTCAGTTGTCAGACAAAACATAGACTTAAAATACTTGACAGATCTGATTGCTGCTGCTAAGTTGCTTCAGTCGTATCCGACTCTGTGCGACCCCATAGATGGCAGCTCACTAGGCTCCCCCGTCCCTGGGATTCTCCAGGCAAGAACACTGGAGTGGGTTGCCATTTCCTTCTCCAATGCATGAAAGTGAAAAGTGAAAGTGAAGTCACGTCAGTCATGTCCCACTCTTAGCGACCCCATGGACTGCAGCCTACCAGGCTCCTCTGTCCACGGGATTTTCCAGGCAAGAGTACCGGAGTGGGTCGCCAGTGCCTTCTCTGACAGATCTGATTATCTCCTCTAAATTATAAAAGATACATATTACCAAAAAAATAGTAATTAGTTCAGCTTTCCTTAAAATTTTCACTATAGCACTTCATGTTATAAAACCCTAAAGTCTGGGTACTAAGGTGAGACCCACATGGAATGAAACAAAAATATTCAATGTAATAAAATGAGGAATACAACATACTGACTGTTGAAATAACTTTCTGTTGAGAGGACTTGCCCAATTTATAACAGAGATTATAATGCAGTAATAAAGAATCTGTCTCTTCATTTTTATGTTTAACTGCTGACAAAAGCCCCACTTCACTCTCTCCCCTCTTGGCACACATCAGGGAAAGCCTAAAGGATGGCCGGTTTGCTTCCTCTTTTGGTTCTGGAGGAAAGTTCAATCCATATAATACCTGGTCTGGAGAGGTAACATTCACCACAGACACATTCTAACCATTTGCCCCAACTTTCTCTGTGAAGCCACTTTCAGACAGTTTGCGTATCTGCCCTGCTCTTTAAGGCATGCCACTGTACATGTTGGACAATTTAAATGTTTACTTTCAAAAGTTACTATTTGGTACTATATTAATCAATAGAATGTAGTCGATGTGGATATATAGGTCAGTGAAACAGAAAAAAAAAATGAGTGCAATAAATAAACAAAAGCACATATGGCCTACTGAATTTTGACTGAAGTGGCAGGTAATTTAATGAGAAAATAGCCATTTTAACAAATGGTGCAATTAATGGGATATCTATGTGTAAAAACATGAATGTACACTTTTGTTTTTAGTATGTACAAATTTAGCATTAACAAATTAATGTATCATAAAAATCAGTATGAAATTTAAAATTATAGATTCTTTTTTTTAATTTATTTATTTTTTTTAATATTTCACAAACTTTATTCAAATTATTGAAATAGTCACAGAGCAATAAAATATGCAATTCTGAAGTAATGTCAGTATCATGGAGAAGGAAATGGCAACCCACTACAGTATTCTTTTTTTTTTTTTTT
>SJYQ01005245.1:303769-326557 GCA_006410935.1 Redunca redunca
TTCAGCTTTAGCATCATTCCTTCCAAAGAAATCCCAGGATTGATCTCCTTCAGAATGGACTGGTTGGATCTCCTTGCAGTCCAAGAGACTCTCAAGAGTCTTCTCCAACACCACAGTTCAAAAGCATCATTCTTCAGTGCTCAGCCTTCTTCACAGTCCAACTCTTACATCCATACATGACCACAGGAAAAACCGTAGCCTTGACTAGACGGGACTTTGTTGGCAAAGTAATGTCTCTGCTTTTGAATATGCTATCTAGGTTGGTCATGACTTTTCTTCCAAGGAGTAAGCGTCTTTTAATTTCATGGCTGCAGTCACCATCTGCAGTGACTTTGGAGCCCCCAAAAATAAAGTCTGACACTGTTTCCACTGTTCCCCCATCTATTTCCCATGAAGTGATGGTACCGGATGCCATGATCTTCGTTTTCGGAATTGCTGAGGTTTAAGCCAACTTTTTCCCTATCCACTTTCACTTTCATCAAGAGGCTTTTTAGTTCCTCTTCACTTTCTGCCATAAGGGTGGTGTCATCTGCATATCTGAGGTTATGATATTTCTCCTGGCAATCTTGATTCCAGCTTTTGTTTCTTCCAGCCCAGCATTTCTCGTGATGTACACTACATATAAGTTAAATAAGAAGGGTGACAATATACAGCCTTGATGTACTCCTTTTCCTATTTGAAAACAGTCTGTTGTTCCATGTCAGTTCTAACTATTGCTTCCTGACCTGCATACAGATTTCTCAAGAGGCAGGTCAGGTGGTCTGGTATTCCCATCTCTTTCAGAATTTTCCACAGTTTATTGTGATCCACACAGTCAAAGGCTAAGATTAAGCAACAAATTAAAAGATGAGATCAAAAGAATAAAAGATAAAGGGGACATCAAGATTAACTAAGAAACTAAAAGACCTCAAGTAGAACAAATAGAAAAAGAAGTTGCAAATCAAGAGGGAAGATTGAACCATAAAGTTCATGGACTTTACTGACTGTCTATTTTCTTGATATGAGATGAAAATTAACAGTGATATTTCTAGCAGAGATCACAAAGAGAAGGAAACGGGATCAATTACATGCTATAAAATGGTTGTACAATTAGAACAACCAATTCAACCAACATGGGTTGTGGCCTAAAAGAAACTCAACTGTTCTCCTTCCAAGGTTTTAAAGGAACTTTCATTTCCCGTTCATTCCATATGCTTTGGATCAAATATTTCGTGTGATAAACATTATCTAGAAATACACTCATAACAGATACAAAACTAAGTACGTTTAAGTTGTGGGTGGAGAAACTTAGCATATACTTTCAAAAGTGCTTAGAACAGTCTTTTGGACTCTGTGGAAGAGGGCAAGGTTAAGATAATTTTGGGAGAATGGCATTGAAACGTGTACATTATCATATGTGAAACAGATCACCAGTCCAGGTTCGATGCATGAGACAGGGTGCTCAGGGCTGATGCAGAGGGATGGGATGGAGAGAGAGGTGAAGGGGAGTTCAGGATAGGGAACACATGTATACCCGTGGTGGATCCATGTCAATGTATGGCAAAACCACTACAATATTGTAAAGTAATTAGCTGCCAATTAAAATAAATAACTTTGTATTTTTTTAAAAAATGCTTCCTTTAGAAAACCATCCAAAATATTATTTCTTTCAATGACTAAAGATGTCTTGATGGCACTGTGTTCACAGCAATGCTCATGTACTGAGTAGATTAAGTGCACCAATATTCTATGGTCACTAACTACATAGCCATAGGCTTTACCAAATGGGTAGCTATGTGGTGATAAGACTTAAATCTTATGAAACATGAGAAGTTCACTAGACCATGAGTGTAGCTAGGAAACCATCTTTTGTCTATAACTCAATTATGAGTTTAATCTATATAAAAAAATCTAAAGCAATGTACATATTGGTAGAAAGTAGTAAAAAGAGGGATGCAAAGAAGGGTCCTCAGACTTCAGGGAACAGAAAACAATGTGTTGTGACAGAGAAAATGTTGTAATCCATATGTGCTTTCTAACAAAGAAATGAAGCTTTAATAATACTCTGAGTTTTACATGACATCCCTCATAAGAAGGTGAATCTAAGGGCAGAGTATAGAGTATGTAGTTTGCTCTCATGTTTCCTTTTCTTGAGCACATTGAGATTCCTGGCCACTTCCAAAGTAAAATAAAACAAAACAAAACTAATAAGCAAAAAAAATAAAACCACTTATAGTACAGACAAGAGACATTTAAAAGAATTTCCAAGGATATTTTGGATTAAGGATAATTGTAGTTATTTACACACAACTGAAAGAACAGGAAAAAGCAGAGCTGACACTTTGTATACATCTGATAAAAGCCTGTGTTGTGTGTTCAAGCCTACTATATATGAAATCACAGAGTGAGTCATAATCTAGGCAGATCCAACAGGAAATGGGTTAAAATATTCAGGATATTAAGAAGTCTTTTGGAACAATAGCTTCTAATTTTTTTTTACTGTAGCTAATACATAAGGTAAAAATAATTATATATAAATATACATTTATTGGATTGAAACAATATTTTACCTGTTTGGATGTGTAATCACATAATTGTGAGAATAGAATATCACGTAGGTGCTAAAGTGAATGATGAGTTCTGCACAGAGGTCAGTGCTATGGAGGAGAATAGTTTACAAACTGGGACCTGAAGAATGGGGAGGGATGGACTGGTTCAAGGTGAGCTGTCTGATTGAGGACATGATGTACAGAGGCAAAAGCCTGCACTGTGTAGATAAGGATAAAGAAAGTTTAAACAACCTAGGTATAACAGACTTCATGAATATTTATTATTTCATCCAAAAATCATATATCTTCCTATTGTTAATCATAGGTTAATTTATAGAATCTCCTCAAAAGTTGTTATAATCAAATGACTGAGATGGAATAAAAAACTTAGAGGTAGAAGATATAAAAATTTTCACTGCTGACAATAGTTTTCAAATAATTTTCTTTTTTTTTAAAGGGCTTTATTGATATATAATTTACATAGTGTGTGTGTGTGTGTGTGTGTGTGTGTGTGTGTGTGTGTGTTAGTCACTCAGTTGTGTCTGGCTCTTTGTGACCCTGTGACCTGCAGCTTGCTGGGCTCCTCTGTTCATGGAATTCTCCAGGCAAGAAAAGAATACTGGAGCAGTAGCCATTCTCTTCTCCAGTGGATCTTCACAATGCAGGGATTGAACCCAGGTCTTCCACACTGCAGGCAGATTTTTTATCATCTGAACCATGGGGGAAGTCCTCACATAACATATAATTCACATATTTGAAATGTGCAATTTAATAATTTTTAATATTTTACCACACATGTGCAGCCATCACCACACTCAGTTTTAGAGCATTTTCATCACTGACTATTTTTAGAAATATTTCTTTGGAAATGATGATGCTCACCTTGCCAAGTGGAGAATAGGGGCTTCCAGTGCCTGTTCCCACATAAGGAACACAGAAGTCCTCACTCTGTCCTAATATGGAAAAGGCTTAACAAAATGAAAAATCAACAACTCTTCCTGGATTTGTAAGAGAGGGGAGGACACAGGGCAAATCACCGGGTCCGAAACTGGAAAGACAAGCTAACACAGAAAAGCAATTTACCTGAGCTGGAGACTCAGGAGCAGAAACAGCTAAGGAACAAAGGCCAAGGTAGAAAAACCTGAACAATAATTGCCTTATTGCTGGAGGTACCAATGAACAACTTGGAGAGGTAAAAACTCCGGGGGCACCCAGTAATAAAGGAATCTCCCAGTATTACAAGATTTACCTTCAGGAACTCCACTAGGTTCTCACAGTAAATACTGGAGAAAAATTCTCTCATTCTTTCATCAGAGGGAAGGGAAATAAATCTTTTAAAATAAGTTAGAGCATACTGTTCTTAGCAGGGCCTGACCTTTGTTGTTCTTTAGTTGTGTCTGACTCTTTTGTAACCCCATGGATGTAGCCCACCAGGCTCTTCTGTACATGGGATTTCCCAGGCAACAATGCTGGAGTGGATGGCATTTCCTCCTTCAGGAAAAATGGACCCAGGGCTTGAATTTGCATCTCTTGCATTGGCAGATGGGTTCTATATATCAGTGAACCACCAGGGAAGCCCCACATATACAATAGATACATTCCTGAAGAAGGAAATGGCAACGCACTCCATTACTCTTGCCTGGAAAAATCCCATGGACTGAGGAGCCTCGTAGACTATATTTAGTCCGTGGGGTTGCAAAGAGTCAGACATTACTGAGCAACTTCACTTTCCTTTTCCACATCCATAAGGATGACAAAGGGACCCTATCTCTTTGTACATCATCAAAAAAATAGTCAATTTTTCTTTCAGAAGAGAGATTAATGGTTACTTTAACAAAGGTGGTAAGTGTAGAGTTTTTGATAATAAGAGTTGGACTATGAAGAAAGCTGAGCACCAAAGAATTGATGCTTTTGAACTGTGGTGTTGGAGAAGACTCTTGAGAGTCCCTTGGACTGCAAGGAGATCCAACCAATCCATCCTAAAGGAGACCAGTCCTGGGTGTTCATTGGAAGGACTGATGCTGAGGCTGAAACTCCAATTCTCTAGCCACCTCATGTGAAGAGTTGACTCATTGGAAAAGACACTGACGCTGGGAGGGATTGGGGGCAGGAGGAGAAGGGGACGACAGAGGATGAGATGGCTGGATGACATCACTGACTCGATGGACGTGAGTCTGAGTGAACTCTGGGAGTTGTGACGGACAAGGAGGCCTGGCATGCTGTGATTCATGGGGTCGCAAAGAGTGGGACATAACTGAGTGACTGAGTTGAACTGAACTGAAGAATAAGGATGTACTTTGAATGTAAAGTTGATGGAAATATATTAAAATTAGTACATTAGAGGACAAAAATTAGACTTTCTACTTCCATTCTTGTCTATTTAGAGTTTGTCACACAGTAGCAGAAGAATGTTCTTTAGAGCCATAATTCAAATCATGTCAACTTCCTGCTCAAAATCATTTAATGGTTTCCTTTCTCACACAAGTAAAATACCAAGTCCTTACGTCTTGCCATACCTGACATGAATTAACCCTGTGCCCACATCACCAGCATGGTATCCCCCTAGACACATTGGCCTTCTCTGCTTTATTCTGGCTGATGAGGGACACTCCTGCCTCCAAGCCTTTGCACAGTAAACCTCTGTCTGGAAAGGTCTTACCTCAGACACTCCCATGACTTATACCCTCACTGCATACAGGCCTTGATCAAGCACTGCCTAAGCAAACAGGTTTTACCTGTTCTTAGAACTATCAAGACCACCTCCCACCCACTCAACAATATTCTTATATTACTTTTTAAAAACTTATTTACCATTCATATTAGCACCAACTATATTTTAGGTATTTATGTATCTGTGTCCTTGCTACTTTTTCACTGAAATATAAATGTATGACTACAGAGATTTATGTTTTCATTGCTGAAGTCCCAAGATTTAGGATAGTCCCTAGTACAAACCAGGCTTTCTAATGAATGAATAAAAATGCATGAGTGGAGTTACTGAATTGGATTATAGAAAAGATAAAATGAGGACATATCTGGGATGTATTAATCAGTTGGGTGTATGTAATGTGCTTTAGTTTTATGGCAGTGAAGGGCAGGAAAATCTTTAAGGAATCTTACCTTGTTTGACTCATATCATTAATATAGTAATAATTAAAACATTTAAAGATGCAAATTCAGAAAACAAATGTAGAGTATTGGAAAGGACACTGATCTCATAACACAAATATCTGAACTTCGAATTTCACTGACTAAGATCACGGCATCTGGTCCCATCACTTCATGGCAAATAGATGGGGAAACAGTGGAAACAGGGGCTGACTTTATTTTTCTGGGCTCCAAAATCACTGTACATGCTGATTGCAGCCATGAAATTAAAAGACACTTACTCCTTGGAAGGAAAGTTATGACCAACTTAGACAGCATATTAAAATGCAGAGATATTACTTTGTCAACAAACGTCCGTCTAGTCAAGGCTATGGTTTCTCCAGTGGTCATGCATGGATGTGAGTATACATGGACTATAGTCTTTGGACTATAAGGAAAGCAGAGTGCCAAAGAATTGATGTTTTTGAACTGTGGTGTTGGAAAAGACTCTTGAGAGTCCCTTGGACTGCAAGGAGATACAACCTGTCCATCCTAGGGAAGATCAGTCCTGGGTGTTCATTGTAGGGTCTGATGTTGAAGCTGAAACTCCAATACTTTGGCCACATGATGCAAATAGCTGACTCATTTGAAAAGACCCTGTTGTTGGGAAAGATTGAGGGCAGGAAGAGAAGGGGAAAACAGAGGATGAGATGGTTGGATGGCATCACTAACTCAATGAACATGGATTTGGGTGGACTCCGGGAGTTGGTGCTAGACAGGGAGTCCTGACGTGCTTCAGTTCATGGGTCGCAAAGAGTCAGACACAACTGAGCGACTTAACTGAACTGAACTGAATATTCATGGAAATTCTTCAATGTACTTTTCCTGGTTTTTCTGGTTTCTATCCTTTTGCCTTACATTGTATTTTCTAGCTTAGACTCACTAGATAAAGATTGTTGAGATCATTGCCCCAGCCATTCTCTTTTTTCCCTTCTGAGAAACAGTCTTTCAAGTTGAAACCCTTTACTTTCTCCAGAAACAAACACCCAGGACATCACACTCACCCTCATCAAATGCCTGTTATCTTTGGACGCACATCGATATTCTTGTATTCTTTATTAAATGAGAACAGCTATTGACTAAGTTACTTTAAAGATCCATAATGGTATTTAAAATAAGCAAAATATTATACTGTAAGATGAACCAGTACACAGAAACACAGCTTAATTGGAATTAATTTAGACAATCAGTCACAACATTGATGCTGCCAACAGGGTTCAAATTAGTGCCAATACCAGTTGAGGTTCTTTTCTGACAATTGTTTTATGAGTATTAAATAAAAAGCATAATAGCATTAATCTCAGAGAAATCCTGTTGTTTCTCGCCTCCAGACACAACTTATCACCACTTACTATAAATCTGTATCCACTCATCTTCTTTTCTAGCTTGTTATAGCATTGATTCAAAATCCTTGATTTTTCTTTAGTTGCATCTTACACAACAATTTATCAAATGTCTTGCTGGGATCTAGGGAAAAGACTCCCACTGCCTTTGCCTCATCTACTTTCTTATTCACTGCAAACACTTTATCAGATCTCTCAGGTCCTATCCTTTGTTCTTATAAAATGTTGGCAATATGATATAATCAATGCTCTTCTCTTGAAATCTTGCATGCTTGTTTACTGTAATTAAAACTGTTACTTGTTATAAAAACATCAGTTTCCAGGAGGATTTTTTTAAATCAATTTAGCGAATCATTTTTCTATTCTTTTTATCAGAGAGAAGACTGAAATAGTATGCTTTTCAGAATTTTGTATCCCTTTACCCTTTTTCTCTCATATCACTGAAAAGACTGCTGACCACTCTCTCTTTTTGAAACTACTAGGTTGACCTTTTCATACCATTTCTTACTGATCTTCCTCCTATTTTTCTGATCAGTTCCTTCTTGTCAATCTTTTCCTCCAACAGTTATTTGAACACTGATGTTTATAACGGTTTCCATAATCAACCCATTATTATTCTCCTACTATATGCTTCCTCTGGGTGATCTCATTTATTCTTGTCACAAACCCTGTTTTCTCTCTCTTGAAACTCTGTTGTCCATATGCCTGCTGCTGCTGCTAAGTCACTTCAGTTGTGTCTGACTCTGTGCAACCCCATAGATGGAAGCCCACCACGCTCCCCCGCCTACTGAGCATCATTAACTTGTCTTTGCATAGGAATGTTTAAGTCAACATTTCTATAACTGGCCTCATTTTTCACTCCATAACCTCGATCCTTTTTCCCCCCTTTTCACTGAATATAACTATCTTCTACCTCATTGCTCAATTCAGAAAATTGAGTCATAATAAACCTCTTCTTTCCCTGTTTCCAAATACAATTGATCACACTTTACTGATTTTCATCTTGTAAAACTTTCTAAATTCTGTTTCTTTTTATTCAAGGCTCTTCTATTGCTGTATCAGTATCATGACAAGAAACCCCTATTTATTCTTGCTATGATGGATCTTCTGAAAGCCATCTGTACACTGCAACTAGACTAATCCATTTCACATCAACTGTTCAAATCTATCAATCATTCTCTATCATGGAGGTTGAACTTTAAGCTCCTTAGTTTTGAGAATAGAGTCCTACTTATTGTGACCTAAGTATACAAAACTCTACCTCTATCTAGAAATCTTATTTCTGACAAAACTTATTTTAATCAGTTATATTTCTCTTATAAATTTAGTAATGCTGATCTTTTTTAGAAAGAAATTTTTAGAAACTATTTTTTTCTTAACCTCAACTACATTGGAGAAAACTCTTGAGAGTCCCTTGGACTACAAGGATATCCAACCAGTCCATCTTAAAGGGAATCAGTCCTGAATATTCATTGGAACGACTGATGCTGAAGCTGAAACTCCCAATACTTGGGTCACCTGATGGGATGAACTGCTTATTTGAAAAGACCCTGATGCTCGGAAAGATAGAAGGTAGGAGAAGGGGACGCAGAGGATGAGATGGTTTGGATGGCATCACTGACTCAATGCACATGAGTTTGAGTAGGCTCTGGGAGCTGGTGATGAACAGGAAGCCAGGCATGCTTCAGTCCATGGGGTCACAAAGTGTAGGACACGACTGAGCAAATGAACTGAACTGAACTATATTTTATTGAATTTCAGAAATTTCAGCAATATGTCTTCTATTCTGCACTCTTATGACATTTTCTATCATATTTTCATCTCAGTAGTAACTTTCAGTTTCAGTTCAGTCGCTCAGTCGTGTCTGAACTCTTTGTGACCCCATGAATCGCAGCACACCAGGCCTCCCTGTCCATCACCAACTCCCGGAGTTCACTCAGATTCACATCCATTGAGTCCGCGATGCCATCCAGCCATCTCATCCTTGGTCGTCCCCTTCTCCTCCTGCCCCCAATCTTTCCCAGCATCAAAGTCTTTTCCAATGAGTCAACTCTTTACATGAGTGGCTAAAGTACTGGAGTTTCAGCTTTAGCATCATTCCTTCCAAAGAAATCCGGGGGTGGATCTCCTTCAGAATGGACTGGCTGGATCTCCTTGCAGTCCAAGGGACTCTCAAGAGTTACTCTGTGTTGAAACTAATCATTTCAATAAACTCCTCCCACTAGTCTGTGCATTAATAAGATAAAAATTCTCTGGATCCTTAATAAGATGGTGAGTCCTGGGAGGGCAGATTTCACTTTACATTAAACTTAAAAAAAAAAAAAAAAAAAAAACTTCCAAAGCCAGAAATGTACTTTGGACTTAAATAGACATTTAAGGGATATTTGTTAAAAAGTAAATTAGTGATTTAACAGATGCATTTATTAACTGTCTTTTCTTGACTTCTAACAACTTCTCAGTAGGGTAAATATTACATCTCTTTTACAGGAAAAAACACTGCAAGTTGGAGTAGCCAGAGATATTTCATTTTTTTGGTAATATTTTAAAATTAATTAATTTATTTTAATTGGAGGCTAATTACTTTACAATAATGTAGTGGTTTTTGCCATACATTGACATGAATCAGCCATAGGTGTACATGCGTTCCCCATCTTGAACCCCCCTCCCACCTCTTTCCCCATCCCATCCTTCAGGGTCATACCAGTGCTCCTGCCCTGAGTGCTCTGTCTCATGCATTGAACCTGGGCAGGAAATCTATTTCACATATGGTAATATACATGTTTCAATGCTATTCTCTCAAATCATCCCACCCTCGCCTTCTCCCACAGAGTCCAAAAGACTGTTATTTACAACTGTGTCTCACATATAGGGTCACATACATATAGGGTCATCATTACCATCTTTCTAAAATCCATATATATGCATTAATATACTGTATTTTCTTTCTGACTTACTTCACTCTGTATAATAGGCTCCAGTTTCACCCACCTCATTAGAACTGATTCAAACACACTCTTTTTAATAGCCAAGTAATATTCCATTGTGTATATGTACCACTGCTTTCTTATCCATTCATCTGCCAATGGACATCTAGTTTGCTTCCATGGCCTAGCTATTGTAAACAGCACTGCAATGAACATTGGGTACACGTGTCTCTTTCAATTCTGGCTTCCTCAGTGTGTATGCCCAGCAGTGGGATTGCTGGGTCATAAGGCAGCTCTATTTCCAGTTTTTTTTAAGGAATCTCCACACTGTTCTCCATAGTGGCTCTACTAGTTTGCATTCCCACCAACAGGGTAAGAGGGTTTCCTTTTCTCCACACCCTCTCCAACATTTATTGTTTGTAGACTTTTTGATAGCAGCCATTCTGACTAGCGTGAGATGGTACCTCATTGTGGTTTTGATTTACATTTCTCTGATAATGAGTGATGTTGAGCATCTTTTCATGTGTTTGTTAGCCATCCGTATGTCTTCTTTGGAGAAATGTCTATTTAGTTCTTTGGCCCATTTTTTGATTGGGTCATTTATTTTTCTGGAATTGAGCTGCATGAGATGTTTGTATATTTTTGAGATTAATTCTTTGTCAGTTGCTTCATTTGCTATTATTTTCTTCCATTCTGAAGGCTGTCTTTTCACCTTACTTATTCATTGTGGGAAAGCTTTTACACATTCCTTCACTGTGCAAAAGTTTTTAAGTTTAATTAGGTCCCATTTGTTTATTTTTAATTTTATCTCCATTTAGCCAGAGATATTTTTATAGGCCATATGGTTAGTAATGGTATAGCCATAAGACAAGGCCAAATCTTTCAGTATTAACTATGTATTTTTTTTAACTACAAGCCATAGCTTTTTGAGATATGCTACCATGACCATCAACAAACATCATCAACCAACTTGCTTGAGTTCTGCTAGTAACTGGAAGCATCTAGAGATACTAAAAAAGCCTCAGATAAAAATCTTTCTCTATAATTTTATATCCAGCACATAGTATAATGCAGAGATTAAGTAATCTATTAAATAACACAATCTGAATTTTAAAAGAGCAGGGATGAAATAAGTGATGAATGAGAAAAGAGATATTCTATGTGGCTACCTGATTTTCACTGGGGTGGAAAGAATGCATGGGCAGAAAAATATTGGAATAAATGAAAATATTAGCAGATAAATTTTCAGCTATAGTTTTTTTCTGAAGCTGGTTCTGATACCTTCTCTCTTCCTCCCTAATATTTTTAAGTATTAGGGATAGGTAGAGAAAAAGGATCCATCATTGTGAGGATACTACATTTCTCCAATCATTCTGAACAGTAAAATAAGTGATTTTAAAATGAATAGAATCTGCCTAAATTAATATGGCTCCACTATGTGTTAAACTTTATGGAAAGAAAAAAAATGGAAAAAAGAGAGATACTTATCATAGGTAGTAACAGTGTGAAAAAGAGAAATGACTGACAACTAGAAAGAGAATGGAAAACAACAATGTACACAATCAGTCTAAAACAAATAAAATTAACATTAGATTATGAGGTTCATTTTTTTTAATTCCTAGGAAATATGAAGTATGTTGTCATTATCATGCCCTGTTGCTCTAGAATTTTTGTTTGTAGTAACATGACAAAGTTTATCTTGATTTTCTGGTTCAGTTGAATCCCTCTGTAATATCAGTGATAGCTTGAAGCCATTTTATTGCTATAACGATTTAGAGACAATACTAATGTTCATTAAGATCTTTCAAGAGTTAATTAAAACGTAATTTATACCAGTTCAGGTGAGACTGCCCTGTTTTGTGTGTGTGTGTGTGTGTGTGTGTGTGTGTGTGTGTGTGAATTTCCCATTACATCTTAAGAAAAAATGCAAAGGTAATAGGCCATAGAGTTTTAAAATATGGGCTTACAGTTAGAAAGAAGTTAAATCCCCTTCCAAACCTTGCTAGCTTAGTTTCCTCATCTATTATACATGGATAATAACCTCTTGTGTAGAATTTTTTTGGGGGAATAATGATGTGAGGTATGTCAAGTGCTGTGTGCAATGTCTGGTATATCTTCAGACCCAAATATACTTAATATGAATTCTCATTACTATATCATAATTTTAATCATAATATTCTGATTACTAAATATAGAACATTTGAACAATCTCATAAAAAAGAAAATAATGGTTTACATGCTGGTCAAACCTTGGAACTCCTTTGTAGAGCTTTCATATGTACTGTCTTGGGCAAGGACTATCATCTTTTTATAGATTCTCACTGATAGACTGGACACAGAGCTGTGACCTCTTTCAGAAATATATTATCAGTATCCCTTCAAATAGCCATTTTATGTTTCATATTTATGATGAGAAGGTTTACTATCCCATATCCTGCTGAGTGACACCAAGTTTTATCTTCCTTCTCTGAGAATCCTGAGGTGCTTCTTCCACTTCTGATCAAAAAATAAATCTTGGAAGGGATTTGAGGTTTACTCAAGTATTAAAAAAACAAAAACAAAAACTGTCATTTGGATGTGTTAAGAAACTGGGGTGTGACAGTTCATAGCTAGTGAGTACCCTCCTCCTTCCCTGTAAAACAGTGCTTAGAAATATGAAAGTCCTTATTATTTAAAAAATTTTGAGTATGTGCTCCTTTATCTTCTAAAATTTAATCTTCCTTAAAAAAAAATAATTATGCATCCTAAAGTCAGGAGATGCAAAATACTGGTTAATCTCTTGAAGAGAATCCAGCAAAAGGGATTGATAGTTCAATGANTGATAGTTCAATGATCCATCTCAATTTTAGAGCCACTCCATCCAGTCTGTTTGGTAGTTTATTCATTTATTTATGAAGATTTACTGAGGACTTTCTATGCAAGACACTTTTATGTTTGCTAGAACAAAACTATTAAAGCAGACAAAATACCAGAGCATTGGTTCTTGACTTCTGATTATTTTTAAATCAAACAAACTTGTTTCTTCTCAAGCAACAAATACAACTGTATTCATGTATTCAAACAGAAGTTTAAGATAAAATACAGAGTAAAAATTCTTGTGGTAATGTTAAGCATGGTAGTTCAAGTAATCATTTTTTAGTGCCCATTTAATATTGTCTATATATGTTTCAATATATTCTCAAGATGTCTTCCTAAAATCCACTACCATTTAAAAACAATCCCAATCTGAACACACATATTTGTTATTTGCCACATTCTATTTGTCATCAGCTAAGTGTTATAAGAAACTTCAATTTTATTTGATTTATTACAAAGTCAATGCTTAATATCTTAAAAACATATTTAACAATTTTCAGAAAGTTGGATATTTGTTTCTGATCTATGAAGAAGGAGAATATTTAAAATTGGCTTGGACCACAAAAGCCTATTTCCAGAACTTTGTTTCCTTTCCATAAATCATTGTTCAGAACAGTGAGCCAATTTACTATTAGTTTCATTGATCCTCTCCACTGATCTTACAGTTCTGTAAAGAATTTTGTCAAAGGCCTTCCAACCATCTAAGTTTAAAATCCTCTTTAACTCTCTTTCCACATTTGTCTACCTGGAGTGAAGTCCCTGAAGAATTTCACAAAAGTAGTGAGCGATTCCTTTTATTCCCTAAATGTGTGTTGTCTGTTCTTAATCAAGCTGAGCTTTTCAAAGTGGTTTCCATTTGATCTCTAAAAATAGTTTCTGAAAGTTTTCAACATAACAGAAGTTAAAGGAAACTCTGAAATATTGAAGTGTGTTTTCAAGACTGGTCAGTTAGTATTTTCTTTCATCATAAATTTAAAGGAAGTTTTCTTAATAGAAAAAAAAATATTATCAAGGCAAAAGCTACATGTCTTTTTATTTAAAACTTAAATTTGTTAAGGAAAAATTTTAGTTTCTATTAATTGGTTATCATATTGTATTATTTTTTCATTGACATCAGGGAACACATTTTTTTCTCTTCTTTCAGCACGTTGGGTCTATTAGAGCAGTTTAGAACTCTGATAGTCATCACAGAAGAGAGAGGGAACATCAGTGTTTGTCAGATTTGTCTTGAATCGATTAAAATGTTATAATTGTTTCATAGCAATTCACTGTAAATCTCTATTCAGTATTGAGATTTATATATAACCACAGAAATCCTGTGTTGATTTTGTTTTTAAATTTCTAATAAAAATGTAAGACTCTAATTACCTCTTTGCTGAAGATAAATGTGACCTTGAATGAATAATGTAAATTTTCCAAACCTCAGTTTCCTCCCTAAAAGCAGGGGGCCAGGAAACTTTAGAAAATGGTAGAAGATAGAGATAATAATATCATAATGAGTGTTTGCTTGAAATTGTTGTGTTTCTCCATGCCCCATATGTTATAATACACTTAGTAGTTCTTTGCAAACATGCACAGAGTTTTCATTTGGGAAAGATTAAGCTGATCCCATCAAGGTGTCCATTCCTCATTCTATCCAAAACTATTATACATATTCTCCAACATTTTGTAAAAATGAACATAGAGCTAACTGCATTGGTGGATGACTTTATTTCTTTTAAGGTAAACCTCCGTGACTTTTTGTGTATCAAATAATTCATATTTAAAATGACCAAGAAAGCTTGTCCCCCTTATTGGCATCTGACCCATTCATTCTCTATCAGTGAAAAGTTTGGTCACTGAATCATAAGTAGATACCTTGAGAGAAGAGTCAACTATTAAATCACCCTCCTTGATACACAAACCTTGGATATTTTCAGCCAATAAAATACTAAAATAGATTTTTCTACTCTACCCACAGAGAACAATGGCTCAAAAAAGAGGATAAAAGAAAAGGATTTCCTGACATATAAACTATGGCTTTTGTGGGACTTCTTAATTAAGGTTTATGGGTCCACAGAAATTCCAAAATAGGTTTCATATAATCCACATTCTTGCAAAAATCATATGTACAAGGGTCTCTTACATTCTCTGGGAAAAATAATTTATGATTCAAATAAAATTTATCATGAATTTCTCAGTGTACATATGCCATGTATTAATTACCAATTTATTTCACCTATTCTTCAGTTCAATTCAGTTGCTCAGTTGTGTCCGACTCTTTGCAACCCCGTGGACTGCAGCATACCAGGCTTTCCTATCCATTGCCAACTCCCAGAGGCTGCTCAAACTCAAGTCCATCGAGTCAGTGATGCCATCCAACCATCTCATCCTCTGTCGGCCCCTTCTCCTGCCTTCAATCTTTCCTAGCATCAGGGTCTTTTCCAATGAGTCAGTTTTTCACATCAGATGTCAGTTCTTCATGTCTTACCCATTATTAAGATGTCTAATTGTCTTTAATTATCACCCAAACCTGAGAGAAAAGTAAAGAAGGTATAATTCTACATGTTTCACGGATAAGGAAATTATTACTGGTAGTCTTAATTAATATTTCTCAAAGCAAACACACAGATAAGTGGGAAGATCAGATTCTGAATAAGATTTATGATCTCAGAACTGTTACCAGATAGGGAGAGTGGAAAAGAACCCTTCCTCCTGGGCCTCCGTTCTTGGTAAGGACACAGAGAAGAATCTGAGGACTTACCCCTGGGAAAGACAAGTTTATTGATGAAAGAACAAAAAGAACATCTCAAGGAAGATGTGAGCCAAGCCAAGAGAGTCACTGGCACCAGAGTGGTGATGCACAAGATTGTCAAGACAGGGCTTTTATATATTCATCTACGAGGGTATGGACTGACAGTTCTGATCGACAGTTGCAAGTTAGATAACAACAGACTCTATTGAGCATATCTTTCCCATAATTCAGTCTGTTATAATCAGATGTATGTATGTATAGAATATTTATGAACCCTTCATAGGCTCCCCAGCTGCCTAAGGTCTCACTTGAGGACACAGATATGCATCAGGGGCACATGTGCCAGAGTTGGAGAAATCCCTATGGTTAATTTGTATCCATTATGCATGTTGGGTGCATGTGTAGGAGTTGGAAAAGTCTCTGTGATTATTCTGCAGCATGTCTGTGAGCTCTCCTGGGCCTTATCAGGGCATGTCTGGGGTGGATGTTTTTTCTGCTAGGCCACCCCACTGCTCATGCCTAACTTCCTAACAGAACCATCATCTTAAATTCCCAACTGTTTCAACTACCAATTTACATTCTACACATCTAGCAAAAGTAGTGAAAATTATAATTTATCCAAATTCTCTGACTCTCCCCATCCAGGTACACTATCTCCTTAGGAATGTTGATGGACCTATTGACCATTATTTTCCTAATGCATCTCATCAAATTCTATCGTTTCCCTTCTATTGACCTTTATCAAACTGATCTTAATACTGTGGTTGCCCATAAAGTTTTCCCTAGTTGTCAACTTTAAAATTTCTACCACATATTTGAGTAATTGTGTTGCAGTTTCCTATCTATTGTCTAAGAATTGTCGGCTGTGCAGGAACAGAAAAAACAGGACTAGCTATGAAATCTTGTTCTCTCACATATCAAATAGTAAGATTGTCTCCTGAACTGTAAGACCATTTACTTAATATTTTCTTCTCATTTTTATCTGCTGATATTTCACTGGTTAAGAATTACAGGCAGACACCTTTGCCATATCAATGAATAGAATGAAATATATTCTTCATTGATTAAAAAGGTAGCTATTACATTCAGAATAAGCAAGTCTGTTGGGATGGATGTGGGCAAAGTAGACTGAAAATTGCAAAAGTATTCCATGTTGTCTATTAAGGCTAGAAAGGAGGAATTCATATTCATAAGGGTGATAACACGAATTCTAATTGTAAAATTGAAAGCAGAAAGTTCAATAAGTTAGGCATTCATTTGCCTACTAACTGCCTGTTCCTTTTCATTATGGCTGCTGCAAGGAACTACCGCTACACATTTGAGAAACATGTTTACCTTTGTTATTATTATCAGATTCTTGCATAAAAGTGAAATCAGCTAGCAGATAGCTGCCTAACAATTGACTGAAAAGCGAGTGACTAGGAGGTCAATGTGGGCCAGCACAGTTATCTCTGGTAATTCAAACTGTGAGAAAGTTTTGTTTCACTTTGAGTCTAAGCCTAAAGTCTTTGCAATTTCTACTCATTGATTCTTAAGTATAAAACATTTATGTTAGCTTGCATGAGCTTCTTTAAGGTTCAGTTCTTTAAGATGATGATTAATTGATAAGATTTCCTGATAATTCTGGTCACCTTTCTCTTGGTACCCTGGTTTGCATACAGCTTTAAAACATATTGCAATGCTCAGAGCTGAAAACACTACATTATACATATCCTTTGCACATTTAGAAAAAGTTATATATAATATTACTGTAATTCCTGAGTTGACATTATTTTAAAATATTTCAAAGTTTATCAAATATGTAAATACCCTTAATATAAATTTAGTGGTCAAGAAGAATGTTAGCTTTTATCACAAAGCTGAATAAAAATTATTTTATTTCTTACAAATATTTTCTTGCACATTTTTATCTATAACCTGTGTATATGAATTATTTTGATTTTTCAATTTTAACTTATCAGTTCAGTTCAGTTCAGTCGCTCAGTCGTGTCTGACTCTTTGTGACCCCATGAATCGCACACGTCAGGCCTCCCTGTCCATCACCAACTCCCGGAGTTCACCCAGACTCACGTCCATCGAGTCAGTGATGCCATCCAGACAGCTCATCCTCTGTCGTCCCCTTCTCCTGCCACCAGTCCCTCCCAGCATCAAAGTCTTTTCCAATGAATCAACTCTTCACATGAGGTGGCCAAAGTATTGGAGTTTCAGCTTTAGCATCATTCCTTCCAGAGAAATCCCAGGGTTGATCTCCTTCAGAATGGACTGGTTGGATCTCCTTGCAGTCCAAGGGACTCTCAAGAGTCTTCTCCAACACCACAGCTCAAAAGCATCAATTCTTCGGTACTCAGCCTTCTTCACAGTCCAACTCTCACATTCATACATGACCACTGGAAAAACCAGCTCAAGCTAATTAAGTGTCCCCCAACAAGCAGCAAATGGGAAACTGTTATTAGGAAACAACTTATTAGGCAGTAAGAATAACATGTAACATTTACTAAAGTACACATTTTTATGTGAATTGTTTTAATGTTTACAACAACCTTATAAAATATATACTACCATCATTCTTACTTAAAAGACAGGGATGTAAGTTCAAAGCATTTTGATAACTTGACCAAAGTTACAGGTGCACATCTGTGGCTACCTTACTGTCATGAAACCAAATTCATTTTTTTCTGTATATAATTTTAACTTTAATTCAAGACTCAGTCTTTCAGTGAAAAATACCAGTAATGGAGCTTCCTTAACAACCTCAGACATTCTTAGGTAAATTTGAATTCAATATTTTATTTTTCAGGCCAGCTATCAGCATGCCTTCTTACCTACTGTGTTCTCATAAGGAATTCCTTGAACACTACTTGCATATAGGTAACATAGGAATCTAGTATTCTAAGTCACAATGGGTCAGATTGCAGGTATTCCCTAGATGTCCCCTCCCTACAAGTTTGGTCAATCTATAATCTTGATGCTCAATAGTATATGAGCCCTTTGGGACAACACTCTTCCAATGATATCATGGAGACTATCTGCTACAGGTAAATATTTTAAATCTAAAACTAAGGTATAGAGACTCAGGCAAGTGTAACGGAGACTAAAATAAAATTACATGATTGCTTTATTATGTAAAAACTAGCTGTGTCTTTCTCTTATTATTGCAAATTTTATTCCAAACATGAGTTTTAAAAGAATATGAGTGATTTGTTAAGAAATGTAAATGCTGAACACTTTCAACTTTTAGCAATATACATTTTGAGCACAATTTCTACCAAATATTTACATGGTATGAGTAAGTAACTAATTTTAGTTGAAATAATCAAGTTGTTTTTCAATCCAGAAAAATAAATTATTTGTTATATTGGTAGTTAACTTTTTTTTCCCACAGTATTAAAAGGCTTTCTAGGCTCCTCTGATTTGGGTTAAATCTCTGTAAGTGCTCCAGATTCTTCATTATTAAACTCAACTACCCCTTGTTTTATCACAGATTCAGAAGAGTCATTTTTTTTAAAAGTTGTGTGGAATATTTAACATATTTTATCTCTTTTCTATTTCAAATTTCCANAAGATTTTCTGATTTAACCATTTTAATTCTCACTGAATACTTGTGAGACATATGGCTGGCAACTATTAATATCCATTTTTTCTCTCACTCACATATTTGTGCTATACTATATTAGAACAAAGGATGGAATAGTAAGACTATTTAAAGTTAGTCATTTCATTGTTGTTTACAACTAAAGAAAAACATATATTTATGTATAAGCATGATACACTTGTATGTTCAGGTACTGTGTACATATTATACAGTTGAGTGAAGGGAACTTTTGTTTTGTATATGTATTTTGGGGGTGGTAGTACTAGTTTTTTTGCTAGTTCTTAGCATAGAATCAAAACAGTACCACTTCAGACGTATTGGCTATAGAGAATTTTAAAGAATAAATGTTTTTAGAGATTCTAGAAGAGATGCTTCTAGAGATTCAACTTTCACAAATCAAATTACTCTGGAAGAAACATCTTTACAATGTGTCAAAAGAGAAATGCTATAAAAGTTCACTTTGTATTTTATTCTATTTCTGTGATCATAATGTTTAGTGGTAGATATTAAATTGGATCATTTATAATAATTCAAAGACTGAATTTCATGGTAAAGTAGGAGTATAATAAGTCATGATGGAGAGCATATAGAATATATTATCTTTTCCTTAGCAAATAATTTTCATTTAGAAAAAAAAATTCAAAGTTATTCTTAAAATTTAGATATAAAGTTAAACTTGGATAAACAAAAATCATCTGTATCATCCTCAAATAACTACTGAGATCATTGTAAGAAATTACCTGTCTATATAGCATTCTCTATCAGTGCTCTGCTGTATCTCCCTTTACAGTTTTAGCGCACAGTAGTGCCCATGGTTTCACTCCCATTAGGCACCATCTGTTTCTTTGTTGGAGGTCTGCCTGAGGCTGCCAAAACACCATTAGCCATTCACAGAGAGCCAGAATATCCTGGGAATTTATGACAACACTCCTGTTCCCACCATACAGGTCTTAATGACTGCCCTATTGAGGTGGTATAAACACTCTTGATTCTGGGTGTCATCTACCAAGCGTTCCCTCTGGGATCAGGACAAAATTACCCTCTGAGGGATTTTGCTTGCATTGCCCATTTTTTGTTCTTCCTTTATTCCTGTCCTGTTCCCAATTTTTTTGTTTTGCGGGATTACATCCTAAGAAATTATGTTCAGATAAAATGACTTCTCAGAATCTTTTTTTTTTCAGTAAAATATAATAAATATCATGTTTCACATATTTAATGACTAAATCATGTACTGAGGAATAGGGGCAAATGGAAAATGTTACTGTGGTATTAAGTATAATGCCATGGTCAAGTCGCTGTTTATTTCCTTACTTTGTATCACTTATAATAACTAAAGATATGTTTACTAACTAATTAGCTAGAACTAGGACACAGTGATAAGTACATTTGGATATATGAAAAATATAAAAGACTTACTTATTTTGAATAAAAATAGTATAGAATAGAGATAACTTCTTAAAGGCAATATTAACATTTAGAAAAATATACAACATCTCTTAAGGAAAATGGATACACTCAATAATAAAGACTAAGAATTTAATCAGTTCAGTTCAGTTCATTCAGTTCAGTTCAGTTCATTCAGTTCAGTTCAGTTCAATGACAGAATGTGGTCCACTGGAGAAGGGAATGGCAAGCCACTTTAGAATTCTTGCCTTAAGAACATAATGAGCTACCCACACCCGAGGCCAGGGCTGGCAGCCGGGAGGAGCAACCCGAGGAGCGGTGGCTGAGCAGGCACAAGAAGGCCTAGAGGAGCTATCCCATGTTGAAGGTCAGGAACGGCAGCAGTAAGGAGATACCCCTCGTCTAAGGTAAGGAGCAGGGGCTGTGCTTTGCTGGAGCAGCTGTGAAGAGATACCCCATGCCCAAGGTAAGAGAAACCCAAGTAAGATGGTAGGTGTTGCAAGAGGGCATCAAAGGGCAGACACACTGAAACCATACTCACAGAAAACTAGTCAATCTAATCACACTAGGACCACAGCCTTGTCTAAGTCAATGAAACCAAGCCATGCCTGCGGGGCAACTCAAGACAGGTGGGTCATGGTGGAGAGATCTGACAGAATGTGGTCCACTGGAGAAGGGAATGGCAAACCACTTCAGTATTCTTGCCTTGAGAAACCCATGAACACTATGAACAGGCAAAATGATAGGATACCAAAAGAGGAACTCCCCAGGTCATTAGGTGCCAAATATGCTACAGGAGGTCAGTGGAGAAATAATTCCAGAAAGAATAAATGGATGGATCAAAAGCAAAAACAATACCCAGTTGTGGATATGACTGGTGATAGAAGCAAGATCCGATGCTGTAAAGAGCAATATTGCATAGGAACCTGGAATGTCAGGTCCATGAATCAAGGCAAATTGGAAGTGGTCAAACAAGAGATGGCAAGGGTGACATCGACATTCTAGGAATCAGTAAACTAAAATGGACTGGAATGGGTGAATTTAACTCAGATGACCATTATATCTACTACTGTGGGCAGGAATCCCTTAGCAGAACTGGAGTAGCCATCATGGTCAACAGAAGAGTCTGAAATGCAGTACTTGGATGCAACCTCAAAAACGACAGAATGATCTCTGTTCATCTCCAAGGAAAACCATTCAATATCACAGTTATCCAAGTCTATGCCCCAACCAGTAATGCTGAAAAAGCTGAACATGAACGGTTCTATGAAGACCTACAAGACCTTTTAGAACTAACACCTAAAAAAGATGACCTTTTCATTATAGGGGACTAGAATGCTAAAGTAGGAAGTCAAGAAACACCTGGAGTAACAGGCCTTGAAATGTGGAATGAAGCAGGGCAAAGACTAATAGAGTTTTGCCAAGAAAATGCACTGGTCATAGCAAACACCCTCTTCCAACAACACAAGAGAAGACTCTACACATGGATATCATCAGATAGTCAACACCAAAATCAGATGGATTATATTCTTTGCAGCCAAAGATGGAGAAGCTCTATACAGTCAACAAGAACAAGACCAGGAGCTGACTGTGGCTCAGATCATGACTCCTTATTACCAAATTCAGACTGAAACTGAAGAAAGTAGGGAAAACCACTAGACCATTCAGGTATGACCTCAATCAAATCCCTCATGATTATACAGTGGAAGTGAGAAATACATTTAAGGGCCTAGATCTGATAGATATAGTGCCTGATGAACTATGGAATGAGGTTCGTGACATTGTACAGGAGATGGGGATCAAGACCATCCCCTTAGAAAAGAAATGCAAAAAATAAAAATGGCTGTCTGGGGAGGCCTTACAAATAGCTGTGAAAGGAAGAGAGGCAAAAAGCAAAGAAGAAAAGGAAAGATATAAGCATCTGAATGCAGAGTTCCAGAGAATAGCAAGAAGAGATAAGAAAGCCATCTTCAGCAATCAATGCAAAGAAATAGAGGAAAACAACAGAATGGGAAAGACTAGAGATCTCTTTAAGAAAATTAGAGACACCAAGGGAACAACTCATGCAAAGATAGGCTCGATAAAGGACAGGAATGGTCTGGACCTAACTGAAGCAGAAGATATTAAGAAGAGGTGGCAAGAATACATGGAAGAACGGTACAAAAAAGATCTTCATGACCCAGATAATCATGATGATGTGATCACTAATCTAGAGCCAGACATCTTGGAAAGTGAAGTCAAGTGGGCCTTAGAAAGCATC
>SJYQ01005245.1:327503-338021 GCA_006410935.1 Redunca redunca
CACTTCATGGGACATAGATGGGGAAACAGTGGAAACAGTGTCAGACTTTATTTTTTGGGCTCCAAAATCACTGCAGATGGTGACTGCAGCCATGAAATTAAAAGACGCTTACTCCTTGGAAGAAAAGTTATGACCAACCTAGATAGTATATTCAAAAGCAGAGACATTACTTTGCCGACCAAGATCCATCTAGTCAAGGCTATGGTTTTTCCAGTAGTCATGTATGGATGTGAGAGTTGGACTGTGAGGAAGGTTGAGCACCAAAGAATGATGCTTTTGAACTGTGGTGTTGGAGAAGACTCTTGAGAGTCCCTTGGACTGCAAGGAGATCCAACCAGTCCATTCTGAAGGAGATCAGCCCTGGGATTTCTTTGGAAGGGATGATGCTAAAGCTGAAGCTCCAGTACTTTGGCCACGTCATGCGAAGAGTTCACTCATTGGAAGAATCTGACGCTGGGAGGTTTTGGGGCAGGAGGAGAAGGGGACGACTGAGGATGAGATGGCTGAATGGCGTCAGTGACTCGATGGACGTCAGTCTGAGTAATCTCCGGGAGATGGTGATGGACAGGGAGGCCTGGCGTGCTGCGATTCATGGGATCACAAAGAGTCGGACATGACTGAGCAACTGAATTGAACTGAACTGATGTACCAGTCACACAGCCTTGTTGCAGTATCAATGTCCATAAGTAGAAGGGCACAGTTTCCTCTTTGAATGATTTGCTGCTTCTTTACCTCATCCTATGTCATAAGATTATTGCATTTAATCGTAGCACAGATGGTAAAGAATCTGCCTCCAATGTAGGAGACCCAAGTGTGATCCTTTGGTCAAGAAGATACCCTGTTGAAAGGAATGGTAGCCCACTCAAGTATTTTTGCCTGGAGAATTCCATGGACAGACCATGGGGTTGCACACAACTGATTGACCAACACTTCACTAACACTTTTACTTTCACATACAGTAAGATTATTGTACTTAATAAATTACTAGACATGGTATGATTGTAGATATTGTGATATAATTGATCAGCAAATCAATAATAATATATACTAAATCAATTTATCCAGTATTAATGACTCTAGAGCATTTATTATATTTATGCCTTGAAAAAAATGGAGTTGAAGTGGAACTTTGTTTGACAGAAATGCTTTTTCCTTCATAGGAGTAAACAGCTGTGCATGCCTAGAAACAGACTGTTGTTTATTCTCTACAAGTCAAAAAGTTCCCAGAGGTGCAAACTGAAAAGTTCTATTCCATTAGCTCTTAATTCTAACTTCACAAAATGGAGACCTTGCATTTGGGTATTTTACATGTCTGTTTCATTAGTTCTCAGTTGAATAAGCCTTAGATCTTCCCTTGTAGCTCAGCTGGTAAAAGAATCTGCCTGCAATGCAGAAGCCCCAGTTTTATCCCTGGGTCAGGAAGATCCCCTAGAGAAAGGAACAGTTACCTTACTCCAGTATGCTTGCCTGGAGAATTCTGTGGACAGAGAAGCTGGACAGGTGACAGTCTATGGAGTTGTGAAGAGTCAGACATGATTGAGAGACTTCCACTTTTCTGGTAGATGCAAAACAAAAAAATAAAAGTTAAACAAATTTTAGTTTAAAAATATTGAAAGTGTGATTGTTAAGAAGTCTGGTTGAAAAGCTTGCTTGTATTTGTTTAGCTTTATTCCTTTTAGTAAATTATCTTCACATCATTTTATCTTTTTCTCTTACAAATTCTTTTGTATTTGTTTACATGACACAGAAGCATTAGGGTCATGTATTAATCTGTTGGCCATAAGTGACCATAAACAACCCAAATTTATTTTCTCAAGGTTTTTGAGACAGGAGGGAAAAGACAAGGTGTCAGGAGGTTAGGTTTCTTAGGAGGTCTCTCTCTGTGGCTTGCAGATGTCTGCTTCCTGAATATCTTCTTATGGCCTTTGTCCAATGCGTGTCCTCACTGGGAGGAAAGAGGGTGGTGCTCGAATGAGGAGGACTCAGACTCTAAATCAGCTTCCCAAGAGACATCTTATCCTCTTCTCACTGTCCTGAAGCACTTAGGTTGTCCGCACCTTCCTGAATATTCCTCAGTCGAGCAGTCCCAGCCCCAAGCAAATCCCCGGGGAACCTAGAGAAGGAGAATGCTCTTCTCCCTGAGAATCCTTGTATCCTTTTGCTTAAAGGACCAGAGGGAAGACAAGTATTCTGAGCTTTTAAAAGTCTCTCAAGGAAAAACTTCCTTATGCCCCTCCAACACACACACATATCAAAAAACAAAAACTATTAAAGTCATGAACTTCTCCTGTGGAACACTTCTCAAAAATGTATGTATCTAAGGGGTAACTGTGTTTGGTTTCAAACTCAAAAACAATAATAGCAATAATGATGATATTAAAATTACTCAGTGTTACAGAAAAGATATGAAGGGTTTACATTATTTACATTAAACAAGGAATGTCTGAAGCCAAAAAAGCCTCACTCTTCCTTCTCTAACACCCCTGACCAGGGGGGATGCTGTGCCCCTTCAAAATGACAGAGACCCCTTTTAAAGGCTGTGCTCTGGAAAGTCATCCTCAGATTGGAAATACCTCATCTTGCTGTAGTCTAATGGGAGACAGGAGAGGAGGTGAAGGGGAGAGGGATCCAGACTTGGTAGGGGATTTTGCCGCCTTCTGCTTGCCTGCCCTGAGACCCTTGCTGCATTTTGCCATCTTTGGGTGGACAAGCTAGGCTGAAGGCGGTGGCAGGGGCTGTCATTCTCTTCTCTCCTTTAAAAACACCACTCTTGTTGACACCAATCTTGGATTAGGGCCTCACCCTTATGACTTTTGTTAATTTTACTTATATTTTTAAAGATATGATCTCATTGAGGGTTTGGTCAGTTTAATTGCTCAGTCGTGTCTGACTCTTGTGACCCCCAAGGGCTGTAGCCCACCAGACTCTTCTGTCCATGGAATTCTCTGGCAAGAATACTGGAGTGAGTTGCCATTTCCTTCTCCAGGGGATCTTCCCAACCCAGAAATCAAACATGGGTCTCCTGCATTGCAGCCAGATTCTTTACTGACTGAGCTACAAGGGAGGCCCATGATGAGGTTGGGGGACATTATTCATTCCATAACAGATAATCATTAGTTAAGCTTTGTCCATGCCTAAAAGAATGTCTCTATCAGCAGAGACTCATGCTTGTTCTATATATAGGTCTTCCAGTCTGTGTCCCCAACCACACTCTTAGCTTGTGAATTCTATTCTCTTAATCCCCAAAGCAAGACTGAATGCACAGAAATGTTACTGGAATTCTGTTGTAACTGACTTCCCTAGAAGTAAATACATTCTACTCTTCCTAAACTCCCAAAGTATGTTTTAACAAATTTATTTGATTTATCCAATTTAACTTTGCAATATATAGAGTCCATTGGACAGCAAGGAGATCGAAGCAATCAATATTAACGGAAACCCAGGCTTTTGGTCACCTAATGCAAACAGCCAACTCAGTGGAAAAGTACCTGATGCTGGGAAAGATTGAGGGCAGAAGGAGAAGAGGACATCAGATGATGAGATGGCATGATAGTATCACTGATGCAATGGACATGAACTTGGGCAACTCTGGGAGATGGTGAGGGACAGAGAGGCTTGGCATGCTGTAGTCTGTGGTGTTGCAAAAGTGGACATGACTGGGCGACTAAACAGCAACAACATAGTTGGTTTCATTGCTGAAAAATCTTTTCAGCCCTGACAGTGGGCTTTATGCAGACAAATCTATGTTTGATTTATATTTGACATGTACTTTTATCAGGATCAAAACTTGAACACTCAGTGAATAAGCGATTGATCTAGTTTAGTGATAAAATACATTTATCACAACATTAGCATGTAGATTCTGCTAACTCATTTCCCTTATATTAGAATCATTGATGGTTTAGGTGATAATTGATTTTAAACAAAGACCTCTGTTCTCTAGTCTGATAATTTTAATTTCAGCTATTCAAATTAGGTAATCCTACTGTTTCATTGCAATTTATAGGTAAATACAATGGAAGTAATTGAACTAGTTAACAACTCCTCATGAGTTCTTATTCCTCAACTAACTTCCTAACAAAAATCTACTTCTCCGTGAGTCATAGATACTTGATTTGTCCACCCTCAGATTAAGTCTTCATAGCTGGCTTTCTCATCAGTTACATGCCTCCACCGAAATGATACTGGAGCAGTAGAAATGAGCCTGACCCTGAGGATATGCTTGTTATTCTCCACATTTTTGATGATCAGACCTACACAACCTTGGAAAATAAGGAGATTCAAAACAGATCTCCCCAAGGTGTGCTACTTGGGCATGTGGCTTATTTTCAGATAAAGGCAAATATGAGATGTTTATATAGCATCACTGACTCAATGGATGTGAATTTGAGCAAATTCAATGAGACAGTGAAAGACAGGAAAGCCTGGCATCATGCAGTCCATGGAGCTGCAAAGAGTAGGACACAACTTAGAGACTAAGCAACAACTAATGGATTTTTTTGACCACCGTGGGCTCAAGAGAAACAATTGCCTCTTTTTTAATTACCTAGAAAAATTTAAATTGGGCATCTTTCCCAGAAAAAGAGTTACTTAGACAAATTTTACCTAAGTGGCTTCATCTACATGGCAGGATACATCACTATCTCCCAAAGTTAGAATCTTCTTGTGAATGACTCTCCTGTCCTTGGAAACCCCGAACCCCTATTCAATTTCTTAGCTCAGGATGGCATATATACTTCATTTTACCTCTTTGTCTTTGAACCTCTCAGGTATGTATGGTCTCTGGCCTGCTCATATATTTGAGGATCTTGTAAATATAAAGTTAATTTTGATTTTTCTCCTGTTACTCTGTCTCAGTTCAGTTCAGTTCAGTCATTCAGGCGTGTCCAACCCTTTGTGACTGCATGGACTGCAGCACGCCAGGCCTCCTTGTCCATCACCAACTTACTCAAACTCATGTTCACTGAGTTGGTGATGCCATCAAACCATCTAATCCTCTGCTGTCCCCTTCTCCTCATGCCTTTAATCTTTCCCGGCATCAAGGGCTTTTCAAATGAGTCAACTCTTCACATCAGATGGCCAAAGTATTGGAGTTTTAGCTTCAACATCAGTCCTTCATTGAATATTCAGGACTGACTTCCTTTAGGATGGACTGGTTGGATCTCATTTTGCTTTAATGTTTTTGATGGTTAGTGTTCTTTAGTAAAAGCTAGGATAATTTACTTATTGAGTTATTTGACAACAAAATCTTGAGAGAAGTAAAGATGTGTTGGGCATACTGATCATGGTTAATAGCCACTGGTAGATGACTCAAAATTTAAATTTTCCTATTCTTAACATGGAATTTTATTTTTATCAGCTTATTACTGTGTTTGTGTCATCAACTTAAAAAAGTCCAAATGGTAGCATTAAAATTTTTCTTTATATACATGAGTATCATTTTATTTAACTAATTATGTAAGAATTTTGAAATTTGGAGCTAACAATTATTTCTGTCAAAGCTTATAGAAAGTGTGGTTTTGAAAAATTACTTTATTATATGTAAAATAAATTATTATTTTAATTGTATAATCTCAAGCTTGCTGTCTGCATACCTGTTATTTAAAACAATTGTTAGAGGGTACTCTTTAACAAAAAATATTGATTTTAAATATCTATACTGTTATGTTGTATATGTTGTTAGTCAATCAGTCATGTCTGACATTTGTGACCCAATGGACTATAGCCCACCAGGCTCCTCTATTGATGGGATTCTCCAGGTAAGAATACTGGAGTGGGTTGCCATTCCTTTCTCCAGGGGATCTTCCTGACCCTGAGATCAAACTTGGGTCTCCTACACTGAAGGCAGATTCTCCACCATCTGAAGTATCAGGAAAGCCCAAATATTTATACACCAGAGCACTAAAAAATATATNTATCATTATATTTCTTGAATTCCCCTAGCTCAGTATTTTAGACTGCTAGACTTAGCAGCAGCAGCAGATTTTTTTCATAGAATTAAATTTTAAAAAATACATAAGATAGCTCAGTCAGACACATAAGCATCTATATCATCTTCATATATAAAATAATCTGGCTAGGATCAAAAGAAACAATAATTAGAGATTATTAGGAAATAGTGAAACAGAGTCACATATCTGTATTTATTGACCATACACAATGTGGCAGGTGCATAGTGTACTATGGCATAATTCCTTACTTTTCTGAGTTATTGGCAAAATGAGGGAGAAAAAACTGAATTAAAAATTAATTTGTTGGCATAGCATACCTATTTCAGAATAGNTTACTTTTCTGAGTTATTGGCAAAATGAGGGAGAAAAAAATGAATTAAAAATTAATTTGTTGGCATAGCATACCTATTTCAGAATAGGTTGTGAAAGTCCTCCCTCAGGAGTTGCTGTTTCAGCTGCCTTATGAATGTCGGTAAGAAGTATCTTGATGAGGATGATATTAAGATTGGGATTTCCAAAGTAAAGAATCAGGGAAAGAAATGGTAAACCATGTATTTCAAGATGCTTGGACAACGAGTAGTGTTTGAAGGAAGGACAGTACCCAAAGAGATTAAAGTATTTAAACAGGGAATTGTCTGCCTATATAGAAGGTAAAGATTAATATTACATTGGAAGAAAACAAAGATGGCATTCAATGATAAAAAGCTGTACCTGCTGGACTTGATATCCTCTGCCACATACTAATTGACATGAGTTGCTCTCTAAGTTTTCACCAAAAGTTTCTTCTTCACAGAAATTTTAATTAATTCACCTGATGTTCACATGGCAATAATAAGTTGCTCAGAATTCAATCCAGGATAACTGGACCTCTTATACTGTATGATCTGCTGTTTATATTTTGCAGTAAAGGTGGTTTAGTCACTCAATCATGTCCAACTTTTTGCAACCCCATGCAGGCAGTCTCTTGCATTGTAGGCAGATTCTTTACATACTGAGTGTATTATATTCAAAGCAACATTAGTGTCTCAGTCATTTTCAACAACAAACCTTCATTTCTTGCTCCTAGATCTGTAGGGCTTGGAGCAGTGTTTTCAGCAGGTCCTGCCAGTACACAGGATGATTTCCTGGTTGATGTCAGAACTGGGAAGGTCCAAGACAACTCCCCAAGCCATGTAAATCCTCTGCTTGGGCATGAGATGTCACAGTCCTTAAACTAAAGTAAACAATGTATCCATTATTAACAGGGAAGGAAATTATACTTTTTCCACAGGGTAAAACAGTGGCAATGTAAATATTTGCTCAAAAATAACTGAACATATCACACTGACTTTCAAAATACTTAAAAAACTACCAATTTCAGGGAAAATCTGAAGTACAGTAAGAAGATAATGTATTGTTATAAAATGTTTACATACAATATTCAAGTAAAAATACATCTCAGTAGTATGTTTAGAAAATGACAGATCAACCAGAATTCTCAGGAGCTGAAATGAACACCTAGACACCAATTTCTGTTATCTCCTGGAAGAAGAAGCCCATACATAAAACACAAAGAGAAAAATCATTGAACTAAGGTATGGGGGTGGAGTGTCTGGAAACCAGTTCATGATAATTGTGAGGTAATAGGGCACCAAGAGGAGATGGAAGTGAATACAGGCAGAGAGAAGGAAGCCATTGTATGGATAAGCCAGAAAGACATCTCTCAGAAATGAAATCATCTTGACCAGCTTTGAAACTGATAATGAACCTCATTTGGAGGCCAAATCCTTGTTAGTGAGTAAACCATGTAAAAGCAAATCCTATTCAAAGATTTTTTTGCTCAAAGAATCTGCCAGATGGAAACTACTGGATGATTGGGGAAACAGAGAGTCCTACATATATACTGGTCATTTTTAATTTAATTTTGGCCTTTATGTGCCTTGTGTTGTCTGACTCCCCATCTCCAATTTACTATTTCAAATATACTCATATTTTCATGGAGGTTTAAGACTTAAAGTCTTCTATATAACCAGTTTAACTTCCTAAATAAATAAGATTCATAACCAGAAAAATCCACGTGCCATTGACAGTAGTGTGTGTTAGTAGCTCAGTCGTATCTGACTCTTTGTGACCCCCTATAGCCCGCCAAGCTCCTCTGTCCATAGGATTTCCCAGGTGAGAATACTGGAGTGGGTTGGCATTTCCTTCCCCAGGGGATCTTCCTGACCCAGGATGGAACCTCGGACTCCTGCATTGCAGACAGATTCTTCACCTCTGAGCCACCAGAGAAGCCTTATGCTGTGTGCTGTGCTAAGTCACTTCAGTCGTGTCGGACCCTTTGCAGCCCCATGGACGTCGCCCACCAGGCTCCTCTGTCCATGGGATTCTCCAGGCAAGAGTACCGAAGTGGGTTGTCATTTCTTTCTCTGAGGGATCTTCCTGCCCCAGGGATTAAACCTGTGTCTCCTGCATTGGCAAGTAGATTCTGGATGGTTTCTTTACTGCTGAATCAGTAGGAAAGCATATATCTATATCTATATCATCTTTTTTTATCCTGAGAGAGAGATTTTAAGGTATTTGCTCATAGAATTATGGAGGTTTGGTAAATCTAGAATCTATAGTATAGACTATTAGGTTGTGTAGCCGGGAAGAACTGCAGTTAGTCTGAAGGCAATTTGCCAATTGATTGGATGCAGCTCACCTTCATTATGGAAGACAATCTACTTTAATCAAAGTCCACCAATTAAATGCTCATCTCAAAACAAAATAGCAAAAAACCTTCACAGAAATACCCAGAATAATATATGACCAAATAATGTGGACATGGTGGCCTTGCCACATCAACATATTGATATAAACATTGCAGCTTGTTTCTGTTATCTGTGAGATTATCAAATTATTATTATTTGCTTCATAAAACTATTTGGAAAATGAACAGTGACAGTTTATGGCACATGCTTAGAAAATGCTTAGCAGATAGTAAGTATTTGAATATAGTGTTGATGATGAAGATATGCATCAGTTCTCCCAGAACAGCTTCTTTTGAAAGCAGTTGTACAAAGGTGAAAAAGATATTTTAGAAGCTATATTCCCCTGCTGCAAGTCTTTATGCCAGTCCTTAGTCCTACAGATTAAAAAGTATATCTACATTTTTCCCAGGATTTTATATAGTAACTTCCTGTGATGTTATGATGCTCTATCAGCCTCTATAAACTAGTCCCTTAGTAATTTCAACAACATTTATAATACATTATTTCTTAAAGTGTTTTATCGATAGNTGTATCTCCTAATAACAGGAATAATTATTTTAATAATAACAACATAAAGGGCAAAACTTCAATTGAACATTAAATGTCCAACATCATGCAACATTACAAGGAAAATAATAAACTAAATATATTACAAAAATATATAAAACTGTCATCATCATATATGATTGAGTAGAGGCAGATTCACTCAAAACTAAGAAGAAAAAACAAAGAGTATTCAACAGTGTTAGTATATTAGGCCATTTTAGAATTCTAACCTTTGTTGAGAGGAACCAATGTTTTAAATGGAATGATAATCTGAATGATTAAATTGCAAAAGGCAATACACATAAGAGAAAGCTAAGTTTGAAGTCTAGAAAATTCATTCCAGAAACAAGCATAGAGGGATAAACTGATATCAGTATTGAAGACTGAAGCCTTGAAATGAAAATCCATGCAGAATCTTTTTCAAACATGATGATTGATTTAATATGTGGAAGCTAATGCTTTGTACAAATTTTACCGGTCTGGTGATGGCTTGCGAGTCTTCCATAGCAATATTCAAAATTCAGTTATGCAGAACACAGGTTTACCAAATATATTCTCAAAATTATTTTTGAATAAAATGTTTGAGAATGCCACTTCTTGAAAAATCCAAAATTATATTAGCATATTAATACTTCTAAGAAAATTTGACTAGAGAAAGTTAACTAACTTTGATTAATCATTACTTACTAAATTTGTGCTTCTGGGCTTTTTTCCCTCAAGTAGCACCCATGAACATTCTAAAGATTAGACTATTTTGAAAAACTTTGAGAAGAACAATGTATGCAGTCGATAAGAATATATGATTCAAAGTCAGATAACAGGATTCAAATCACGACCATGTCAGTTTCTACTTTTATGATTTTGGATAAATCTTAATATTTCTAAATCAAACCTGAAACTAGCACAAGACTAAATCAACTATACTCCAATACAAAATAATTTATTTTTAATTCCTGTTTATCAAATAAGGTCAACAATAAATGCCTTATAGTCATTATAAATGACTAAGTAATGCAATGCTATTTAGTGACAGTCTAGGAAACCCAACACAATGTAGTTATTATTGACAATGAGGATGCTAACTGATCAATGTCCTTAAATAATGTAGCTTTACTTCATAATGTGTTTTGGGTAGTTTTCATCATTTAGTGTCATAGAAGTCTTAAAAACAATTCATATTTGATAATAATATACCTTTAATTGTATTATTATTAGAATTAGTATTAGTATAATATTACATCATCATCACTACCGGTTAATTTAGATTTCCATATATGTTATCAACTTTGTCT
>SJYQ01005246.1:0-18009 GCA_006410935.1 Redunca redunca
ATGGGCTTCTCCGTTGGCACTAGTGGTAAAGAACGCACCTGCCGATGCAGGAGACATGAGACATGGGTTTGATCAATGAATGGGGAAGATCCCCTGCAGGAGGGCCTGGCAACCCACTCCAGTATTCTCACCTGGAGCATCTCATGGACAGAGAAGCCTGGTAGGCTACAGTCCATGGGGTCACAAAGAGTCAGACATGCCTAAAGTGACTTAGCATGCCCACGTAGCACGCACATACCTAAAAAGGTATAGATATAAACGTGAAAGTGTGTTTTGTGGAATTAGCATTCAACTTTAACAAAATGTCATTCATATGGTTTGATGGCCAGGAGACAGACCCAGTATATTAACCCACACAAGTAAGTAAAAAGCAGAACCAGTCCCTGTTGGTGCCTCAGCTTTCTCAACGCACCCTATTATGATATATAAAAAAAACTTGATGTTTGTAATTGTGATGTAGACCAGAGACCGACCATAAGTCATATTCATTTAATGATACTATTCAAATCAGTCTAGCTCATGCCTTGTTGTTGTTGTTTAGTTGCTAAGTCATGTGCAACTCTTTGAGACCCCATGGATGTTATACCACCAGACACCTCTGTTCATGGGATTTTCCAGGCAAGAACACTGGAGTCGGTTACCATTTCCTTCTCCAGAGGATTTTCCCAACTCAGGGATCCAACCCAAGTCTTCTGCATTGGCAGGTGAATTCTTTACCACAGTACCACCAGGGAAGTCCAGCCTATGTGTTGTAGTTATTCAATAAATGTTTGATTATTTTAACTTTGGACTAGACTGGGAGAGAAAGGTGAGCATGGAGCCCAACTATCCCAATCTCCTCTTTCATTAATTTCCTTACCTCCCTATCTTTATTAGAGAAACATATAAAGTGCAATAAACTTTATAATGAAACTGTATAGCCATAAGGTTTAGAATAATGGTACTTCTCTCAAAAGTGTAGTCATTTCCATCTGAAACCATGAATGTTAGATGCACAAGCTCAGTTATGAAGTTTCTGACACATATCCAGTCTTCTGGAGATGCAACCTCAATCGCAGGGGTCCCCAACACACAGGTCTCAAACAGGTACCAGTCTGAGGCCTGTTAGGAACCAGGCCACACAGCAGGAAGTGAGTGTCAGGCAAGTGAGTAGGACTCCATCGACTGCTCCCCAGTGCTCCCCATCTCTGGCATTACCACCTGAACCTCTTCCCTTCCCACTCCCCCTCACCCCATTTGAGGGAAAATTGTCTTCCACAAGACCAATCCCTGGTGCCAAAAAGGTTGGGGACTGTTTCTTTTTAGCATTGTAATAACTATTCAATATCATTCAACAGTCATCAATTTATTGAGCACCTCCTATGTACCAGATGCAATCCTCCGGAAATATTCTGTCAAGTTAAACAAATGATAACGCTCGACAAAATAACCAAAAGTTATTCTGTATCAAATAAAAGGTTTCCCTACACATAGGCATCACCAGATGGTCAAAACCAAAATCAGATTGATTATATTCTTTGCAGCCAAAGATGGAGAAGCTCTATAGAGTCAGCAAAAAAAAGACCAAGAGCTGACTGTGGCTCAGACCATGAACTCCTTATTGCCAAATTCAGACTTAAATTGAAGAAAACAGAGAAAACCACTAGACCAATCAGGTATGACCTAAATCAAATCCCTTACAATTATACAGTGGAAGGGAGAAATAGATTCAAGGAATTAGATCGAATAGACAGAGTGCCTGAAGAACTGTGGGTGGAGGTTTGTGACATTGTACAGGAGGCAGGGATCAAGACCATCCCAAAGAAAAAGCAATGGAAAAAGTCAAAATGGTTGTCTGAGGAGGCCTTATAAAGATCTGTGAAAAGAAGAGAAGTGAAAAGCAAAGGAGAAAAGGAAAAATATACCTATTTGAATGCAGAGTTCCAAAGAATAGCAAGGAGATATAAGAAAGCCTTCCTCAGGGATCAATGCAAAGAAATAGAGGGAAAAAATAGAATGGGAAGGATTAGGGATCTCTTCAAGAAAATTAGACATATCAAGAGAACATTTCACGGAAAGATGGGAACAATAAAGGACAAAAATGATATGGACCTAACAGAAGCAGAAGATATTAAGAAGAGGTGGCAAGAATACACAAAAAACTATACAAAAAAAGATCTTTACAACCCAGATAATCATGATGGTATGATCACTCACCTAGAGCCATGCTGGGTTCCTGCCCCGGTGGATCCAGGGAATTCGAAGGGGAGAAGGTGTAGGTGAGGAAAATTTATTATTTAATTAGAAATATAAAGAGAGATTAGGAAGAAATAGTGTAGTAGGAAAATTTAGTGGAGAAAAGAGGCTGAATAACTTGGTTTACATGGAAAGCTAATAAAGTTGCAAGACAAGGAATTTGCACCATCTACGTTAGGCCACCAGTGTCCTCTTGAATAGCAGGGGGTGCCACGCCTTGGGCTCCCTCTCACGTGGATCTTAGCGGCCGGGCAAGTAAGTAGACATGGCGAGCCTCCACACCCCAGATGGGAATTCAGCCAGAAAATAGAGTAAGAAAAGAAGACACGGGGGAAACCAGTCTTTCCAATGACTGGCCCATCCTCGATTGTCCGGAAAGGCCTTATATACCTTTTGATTTTACATAGAGATCAACGGATAATACAAAATTATGCAGCATCAGCAGCCTTGACTCTTATCGAGACCAGGCTTTCTCTCTGCATACTTAGTCATATACACAAGTCTTAGGTGATTTACATCATCTTCTGGCCAGAAGGCAAAATAACATTTTACAGCCCTTTTCTGATAAGGGTTTGTCAACCAGAAGACTTATTTGCCTTAACAGTGTTGTTCTTCCCAAATTCTGGTGCCACTCTCAGAAAGCACTAAATAAAGTTACGTTCTTACATAGCAAGGATACAACATTTTGTAACAAGAAAGTGGAGTACAGTGATTTATAACAAAGAGAAAAGTTAATTAACTCAAAAGTCTAGTGTTGCTAACATCAAAACTACTATATTCCTATTTCTGCATCCCATTTACATTGATTAATATCCTTCAGGTGCCTAAAAGATAAAGGATATGGAGGCCTGGCAGCAAACATTATCAAACTCTTCACCAAACTAATTCTTAACTCTAAAAAGCTCTATATCTTTAAGATATGTTAAGCTTCATGCCTCTCATGGTTGGGGGCTGTAAACAATCCGCAAGTTGTAAAGCAGACCGGTCAGAAAGCCATCAAAGGGGTTAAGCCTAGACATTCTTTTTATATGCAGGAGACTGTTAACTGGAGCTCTGAATTAACTCTTTCCAGAGAAAAGGTGGTAATGTCAGAACAGTATAGTATAGCAGACAGTAAACAGACAGATTTTGGTTTCAGGGTAGATACTCAGACAGAGGACCCCCTTGAGACCTGACTCGCCTTGCCCATCAGGCCTCTCCGGATGACCTTGTCATGGGTGGGATCTCCTGTGCTGGCTCCCGGCAGAGCCAGACATCCTGGAATGCAAAGTCAAGTGGGCCATAGGAAGCATCACTACAGACAAGGCTAGTGAAGGTGATGGAATTCCAGTTGAGCTATTGCAAATCCTGAAAGATGATGCTGTGAAAGTGCTGCACTCAATATGCCAGCAAATTTGGAAAACTCAGCAGTGGCCACAGGACTGGAAAAGGTCAGTTTTCATTCCAATCCCTAAGAAAGGCAATGCCAAAGAGTGCTCAAACTATCACACAATTGCACTCATCTCACATGCTAGTAAAGTAATGCTCAAAATTCTCCAAGCCAGGCTTCAGCAGTACGTGATCCATGAACTTCCTGATGTTCAAGCTGGATTTAGAAAAGGCAGAGGAACCAGAGATCAAATTGCCAGCATCCACTGGATCATGGAAAAAGCAAGAGAGTTCCAGAAAAACATCTACTTCTCTTTATTGACTATGCCAAAGCTTTTGACTGTGTGTGTCACAACAAACTGTGGAAAATTCTTTAAGAGATGGGAATACCAGACCACCTGACCTGCCTCTTGAGAAATCTGTATGCAGGTCAGGAAGCAACAGTTAGAACTGGACATAGAATAACAGACTGGTTCCAAATAGGGAAAGGAGTATATCAAGGCTGTATATTGTCACCTTGCTTGTTTAACTTATATGCAGAGTACATCATAAGAAACACTGAGCTGGATGAAGCACAAGCTGGAATCAAGATTGCTGGGAGAAATATCAATAATCTCAGGTATGCAGATGACACTACCCTTATGGCAGAAAGTGAAGAAGAACTAAAGAGCCTCTTGATAAAACTAAAAGAAGAAAGTGAAAAAGTTGGCTTAAAGCTCAACATTCAGAAAACTAAGATCATGGCATCCAGTCCCATCACTTCATGGGAAATAGATGGGGAAACAGTGGAAACAATGACAGACTATTTTGGGGGGCTCCAAAATCACTGCAGATGGTGACTTGCAGCCATGAAATTAAAACATGCTTGCTCCTTGGAAGAAAAGTTATGACCAACCTAGACAGCATAGTAAAAAGCAGAGATGTTACTTAGCCAACAAAGGTCTGACTAGTCAAGACTATGTTTTTCCCAATAGTCATGTATGGATGTGAGACTTGGACTATGAAGAAAGCTGAGCACCAAACAACTGCTGCTTTTGAACAGTGGTGGTGGAGAAGATTCTTGAGAGTCCCTTGGACTGCAAGGAGATCCAACCAGTCCATCCTGAAGGAGATCAGTCCTGGGTGTTCATTGGAAGGACTGATGTTGAAGTTGAAACTCCAATACTTTGGCCACCTGATGCGAAGAACTGACTCATTAGAAAAGACCCTGATGCTGGGAAAGAGATTGAAGGCAGGAGTAAAAGGGGCCAACAGAGGATGAGATGGTGGGATTGCATCACCGACTCAATGGACATGAGTTTGAGTAAACTCCGGGAGTTGCTGATGGACAGGGAAGCCTGTCATGCTGCAGTCCATGGGGTTGCAAAGACTCAGACATGACTGAGAGACTGAACTGAACTGAAAAGGTGTCCCACAGAAAACCCTGGAGCATAAGTGCAGCAAGAATAACCTGAGATGAACCTAAACAAAGATGACAAGGCTGAGAATCAACCCCAGCATTTCACAGAATGGAGCGGATCTGGAGACAAAACCCTTTGCAGTGGAAATGGGTTCCTATAGTCATGTGGTAGACTATGAATGACATATGATTCAAAGTCAGAAAAGCTGACTTTCAAGATCTGTATTGGTAAGCCACTACACCTTCACTTGCTTCATGGGTGAAACAGAACTTAAATATTCCTGCCAAAGCTCACATTGGAAATTTGACATACCCTTGTATCCACTTAACAGAAATTTATCCTAAGGAAATAATCAGGGAAGTGACAGAGATTTAGATAAAAGAATGTTTATCCCAGAGTGGTATTATAAACCATCTAAAGTGTTGGAGAGAAGGCACCTAGTTGATTTTACAGCCATACAATGGATCACTAGGAACAGACATAGAGAATAGAATTATGGACATGGGGAGAGGGGAGGAGAGGGTGAGATTTATGGTAAGAGTAACATGGAAACTTACATTACCATATGTAAAATAGATAGCCAAGGGGAATTTGCTCTATGGCTCAGGAAACTCAAACAGAGGCTCTGTATCAACCTAGAGGGGTGGGATGGGGAGGGAGAGGGGAGGGAGTTTCAAAAGGGAGGGGATATATGTATATCTCTGGTTGATTCATGTTGAGGTATGACAGAAAACAGCAAAATTCTGTAAAGCAATTATCCTTCAGTATAAAATAAATTAATTAAAAAAATAATGTGGTAGAGAAGGCAGTTTTAACCTGGGGCCCTATAGGTATAATTCATTAACAGTCAAGCATTTACCTTGAGGCTAAGATCATGGCATCCAGTCCAATAATAGATGGGGAAACAGTGACTGACTTTATCTTTTTGGCCTTCAAAATCACTGCAGATTGTGATTGCAGCCATGAAATTAAAAGGCACTTACTCCTTGGAAGGAAAGTTATGACCAACCTAGACAGCATATTAAAAAGCAGAGACATTACTTTGTCAACAAAGGTCCATCTAGTCAAGGCTATGGTTTTTCCAGTGGTCATGTATGGATGTGAGACTTGGACTATAAAGAAAGCTGAGTGCCGGAGAATTGCTGCTTTTGAACTGTGGTGTTGGAGAAGACTCTTGAGAGTCCCTTGGACTGCAAGAAGATCCAACCAGTCCATCCTAAAGGAAATCAGTCCTGGGTGTTCACTGGAAGGAGTGATTTTTGAAGCTGAAACTCCAATACTTTGGCCACCTGATGCAAAGAACTGACTCATTTGAAAAGACCCTGATGCTAGGAAAGATTGAGGGCAGGAGGAAAAGGGGATGACAGAGGATGAGATGGTTGGATGGCATCATTGACACAATGGGCATGGATTTGGGTGAACTCCGGGAGTTGGTGATGGACAGGGAGGCCTGGCGTGCTGTGGTTCCTGGGGTCACAAAGAGTCGGACATAACTGAGCGATTGAACTGAACTGAACTGATATTATGCTTTTAGATTATACTGTATGTAGTACCTACTAAAATAACTACTTGATTTTTTTTTAATTTGAACCTTTTACATTACCTCTTATTTAGAATTTTATATAAAGAAAAGGCTTTCATGTAGTGATCAACCTGTATCCATAGATTAACATATACAGAAACTGTGATGAGAACCAGTCAAATGTCATTACACTGCAAGCTCAAAGTTTAAAAACTCCTCTTAAAAAAGTCATGTGTATGTGAGTGAACATGTGTGTTTGTATAAATTATTAGACTATATACCAGAAATAATAGTGGCTGTCTTTAGGTGGTAGATAAATTGATTTTCATTTTCTTCTTTTTGCTTTCCTAAAAAAATTTTCTTCTTTTTGCTTTTCCTAAAATAACTTAAAGGACATAAGGTCACTTTTGTAATTAGAAGAGGAGCCAAAGACAAAAACTTCCAATGACTTACGTTCGGCTCACCTGCCTGACTACATTTTCCAGTTTCCTTGTAGCAAAGAGAAAGTTGCCCCATGCAAGAGAGGGCTGTTGGAGAGAACAGCAGCCTGACCCTGATCAAAATCTCAGAAGGGCATTTCTTCACAAGTCTGGTCTTCAACTTGAGAAGAAATTTGAATTTTCAGTTGGTGCATCACAACCTTATCAGTTAAGAGGAAGCTGATTAAGATTAACTAATCGCATAAGAGGGCTTCCCCGGTAGCACTAGTAGTAAAGAACCCACAACCCACCTGCCAGGGCAGGAGACATGAGAGATGTGGGTTTGATCCCTTGATCAGGAGGATCCCCTTGAGGAGGGCACAGCAACCCACTCCAGTATTCTTGCCTGGAGAATTCCCATGGACAGAGGAGCCTAGCAGGCTACAGCTTGTGGGGTCTCACAGAGTCGGACATGACTGAATCAACAGCACACATGCAAACTCACAAGTAGCTGGATTATATCCAGAAAAATAAATTAGCTTTAATAAGGGATATGCTTTTCTGGCGAACAGAGTACTCTGGCCTACTATTTTTGAAGGCTTGTTTATTTTTTTATTTTTTTTTTTAAAGGTGGTATGCTTTCTCCAAGCAACTGTTTTGTTTTGGATTGTGTATGTATGACCAGTATGTAAAACAGAGAAAGTGAAACTGCTCTGGTTGAAGTTGAAAGACCTTCTCAGCCTGGCATGATCGTCACCTCCTTTCCCCAATCGTCTTCCAGGATGGTTCCTTAGAATCCCCAAGACTTGAAGGAACTCCTTCTGACACCAATCTATCTAGTAGGACCAAATAAATAAGCAGAAGGTTGCTTAGTGAGCATGGACATGAAGCAAAGAGACTTGGAGCAATATTCCATGTGAGTTCTGGGAAATGTCTGGTGAGCTGTCCCAGTTCCACACAATACATGCCTCACTGAGAGATGCAAATTTATGTTCTCCTGACAGGCTCTCTTTGCCTTCATGAGAGCTAGACAGTGGTAGACGGGAAAACCAACTCTATGAACACTAAACAAAACTAGCAAACAAAAATCCATGTTCTATAGCAACTGCCAATTTCTGTGGTATAACCACTTTCACCGTGGCTGATTTTAAGGCCAATGGAATTTACTTGAATACTTAGCAATTGGTTCTGTAAAAGCTATACTGCCAATTTCAGCAGAACACTGCTATACATGGGCTCCATGCAAACCACAACCTGCTGTTTCTTCCCTGTTTGTTCACTCGTTTGGGTTACAATGCAATTCAGGAGACCAGAGCTTTCTTTGGTAATGTTCTTGTCTGGATGATATATGCTGATCAGCTTTATAAAATTTAGAGGTTTCTTGAATCTCTGATAGTCACACATTTACAAACCATCTCTGGATGGTTTCTGCCAAAGGTAAATCTATTTGTCATGTGTTCATTTTTTCTACTTTTATTCAAAGGACAACCAAATTCTAAAAGTTTCACTATTTATTGACAGCAGTGATTCTGACAAAATGTCTGACAAATCCTGACAAATCTCTTTGGTCTGATGATGACTTAATACTGTATAGCCCTTTCTTCCCTATGAATCATCCTGCTGTTTCTTCCTGGAAATGAGATGGACAATTTTTAATCAATGTTGTATTCATACAACCACAGAAACAAATAACTTGTTGAACCAGAACAAATAACTGAGTTAGTCCCTTTTTCTGTTTATTATCCTTACATCCTGATTTCACACTGTGGACCTGCATGACCAGTTCTGCTGTCCAGGATAAGACCGCTCCTGGTTTAATTTTTTGCAAAGTCATGTAAGTTTACCATCTTGTGCAGAAACATAAGCACTGTGAAATATTTCTATTCACTTCCTAGGAAGTGTTACCTAGTGTCAACTGAAAAAAAAAAATGCAGAACCTAAAAGCTGAGAGTTATGTTTTATTCAGCAAACATTCTGAGGGCTGAAGTCCAAGGATTCTCAGATCACTCTGAGTGACTGCTCCAAAAGGGCTAGCAGTGGGGAGGGTGGTGAGCCAGGATATGTAGGAGTTTTTGCAACAAAAATCAGATAGTAGGAACATCAAAAGATTACTGTTAAGTAAAGAAAACTAAACATCTCAAGTTAAGGAATTTAGTGCTTTTCTATGTATGGGAAGATGCAAGAGTCTGGACTTACTGAAATCATTCCTTTCATGTGCACCCCAACTATCTAATGCATATAGTCAAAGGTCTATGTGTATGTATGTATATATATATATATATATATATATATATATAAAATCTGTCTAGTCAAAGCTATGGTTTTTCCAGTAGTCATGTGTGGATGTAAGAGTTGGACCATAAAGAAGGTTGAGCACCAAAGAATTGATGCTTTTGAACTGTGGTACTAGAGACAACTCGTAAGAGTCCCTTGGACAGCAAGGAGATGAAACCAGTCATTCCTAAGGGAAATCAACCCTGAATATTCATTGGAAGGACTGATGCTGAAGCTGAAGCTCCAATATTTTGGCCACTCAATGTGAAGAATCGACACTTTAGAAAAGACCCTGATATTGGGAAAGACTGAGGGCAGGAGAAGAGGGTGACAGAGGATGAGATGGTTGGATGGAATCACCGACTCAATGGACATGACTTTGAGCAAATTCTGGGAGATAGTGAAGGACAGGGAAGCCTGGTGTGCTGTAGTCCATGGAGTTACAAAGAGTCGGATGCAACTTGGTGACTGAACAATGACAACCAACTATCTGGGGCCAGTATTCTAGTTTTCTCCATGCTGAGTCCCCTTGGAGTGCACAGTTGGGAGTGGCTGCAGAGGCTGAGGGCTTGGCAGTGGGCAGCCCATTTGTTTCCATTCTGAGTTCCCTCAGGGCTGACCACCTGGGCAGCTGTAACGTGATGACTTGATGGCTGCAAAATCCTTTATTTACTGATATGGCGGGCAATATTTCTCATTCACACTAGCCTGAGTGGCTGATGTGAAATAAAGAAAACTTAAATGCCTACCCCAAATATTTCCAGCTGCAGGTTCATCAAGTTACCTGAAATTCTCAACCTGGGAGTCACTTCTCTGAGATAAATTCTAATTCTCCAAAGGAACTTAGAATTATGAAATAGTTAACTTATGAGGGAGATACATTTAGAGATACATTTCTAAGCATTTAGAAATATCATGTTTAGCTATTTATGAATTTAATGAAAATAGGCCACAAAAGACAGATTACCAGGAAGGAATGGGAGAAAGGTTCAGAATTTGGAAGAATGCCAAGTGTGAACTCTGGGCAGAGCTAAAGCACAGTGAGCTTTGAAACTAAATGCAAGTCCACAGTAACAGGAGGTGAATTGCTCAAAAACAAACTGTAATTCTGTGACTTTTATTCGCTTGCTGGCTTTGATTCTAGCACATATATGATTCTGGAAAACAAAATGCAGTGCTCTCTCTTCTGGTTGAAGTACCTTCAGGTCCTTTGGCACTGTAGTTGAAATTGAAAAGTAGATGAGAACTCTGAGATGTATCAGCCCAATACAGAGCCCTGCCCTCTATGAATTAGCAGTAATTGTGAGTGTTAGTCAACAGAGTGTGCCTGGAAGGCCACCAGCGTGTAATGGGATCAGGTATCATTAATAATTATAGAAAAATGAAAGGAGACAGTAGCTAAAGGAGGAATTTGAGCTGAAGCAGGCAGCCTGAAGCAGCTGGAAAGCCAAGTCACTATATGTGCAAAATCGAACCTTCCGGTCAGTCTTCAGGAGACTCACTTATTGCCAAGCAGGGTTTAATTCAATTAGCAAAGAGCTGTGGGGAAAAGGCTTGTGCAACCTTGAGCCTGGCTGGATATCTTTAGCTCTAAAGCAAGGTTATTTTAGGAGGATCATCATAATTCGCTTGCTTCAGCACCTAAACCCATCCAGGATGTGCTCCCTGAAACTCAAAGAAACACTCTCACATCCAGTATTTCAGCACTTAACTGTCCATGAGTTATACTGCTGCTCCCTATTCCCGTCTCTCCTTGACTTCCTACCATAAGCTCTCCTCTCCCTGAATTAACTGAGAGCATCATGAAAGGACCTTAAGTGCAGGAGAGGAGCCATCTCTAAATGGAGCTATGGAGAGAAACACCAATTCAGTGTGTGCCCTTGGGTAAGCCATGATACCTCTTGGGGCCTTGGTTCCCACTTTTCTAAAACTGAGTCTCGAAAACAAAAAAAGTATAGGGCTACGCTAAACAATCTCTAAGGTAGTTCTCAAACGACCGTGCCAGTGACATAAATTTGACTGAAACAGCTTATGGTCAAGCTGACAGTCATTGGGTTGCCCTATCTAGCCACATTAGCATGCAGAAGGATTGAACCCCTTTGCTTTTAGGGTGGCTGGAGCCCCGGAGTTTGCCACTTCTAGATGAAAACCTTTTAATCCATTTTGGTATGCAGTATATATACTAACTTCTACAGAAAACACTAGAAAACATTAAGATCCCTTTCAGAAAGAACATTCTGTGAATCTGTAAGAGTGGGTTTGCATTTCCCAAAGGGAGAGTCTCCAAAACCCTCAGGACATATGGATGAGAGGCCATGAAAAAGACCAGATGAGGGGTTTCTTTGGGGACTCTCAGATATTTATAGCAAAGGTAGAGAATTTGCAGGTAGTTTTAACAAGAGTTGGCCTTCAGAGTTGAGTCCGCTAGATGGCATTTCTGGGGCCTCTGAGGAGCTCTGGTTTTTCATGTCTCAGCACAGAAAGAATTCAGCGAGAAGCAAAGTGATAGAGAAGAAGTGATTTATTAGAATAGGACACTTGCGAGGCTTACAAGTGGATGGATGAGGGGATGCCACAAGCTGAAAACTTAGTGAGGTACAGTTTTATAATCAAAGGAAAAGTGGGGAGGGGAAAAAGACCACCTTCTTCCTCATTCTTGTGTAGACATCAGCCTTCCATTATCAGCTCCTCCTTCAGATTGAGGACAGAAGTTTTTTTTGTCCCTCCAGGGTCAAGCAGGGACTGTCATGGCATGATGGAAAAATTATTTCAGGTCTCAGTACACTGAGGGTCTTTCATTTTGAAGTATCACCTTTCCATAAATTACTGTTTTTATGTGTGCAGAGAGCATGTCCTAAGGAATCATTAACTTTCTGAGCCCTTTTGGGTAGGAGTGGATCTCATGTCACCATTGTTCTATTGTTTGGGGGCATGTCTCATGATTCTGCTGCATGGTTTTGTTGCTAAGCAAGCCTGCTTGGTTTTGTGGTTAGCCAAACCTGCTTTCTTGGGTGATTATTAACTTACAGGGGTCTTCCATACTTTTTTCTTTGCTTACAATCTTCTAGTGTGATTAACTGTTTAATTACCTACTTTGTCCCTTTACTCTGTCTCTATCAGAAATACATTAATATTCCATATCTGTATAATAGTAACAATAATAATTAAAAGACAGTCCCTCGTACAGATCTTGTATAAAGGGTATGCTCAGTAAAAGATGAATAAATATATGCCCTTTACTGAGAGATCACAAGGAACTAGGATTATACCTGTAATGCCAAAGTTTCCTTTGTTAGTCTCAAGATTGCCCTATATGTGTTTCTGTTGCCTGCACTAGACTCTGAGGGCCCCTTGAGCAAGTCCAATTTGTCTCCTAGCACTTAATAAAGTACTTTGGATATAGTGTATGCTCAATACAAATATGCTGAGGTTAATTTAGAGGTATCAGTTCAGTTCAGTCGCTCAGTTGTGTCCGACTCTTTGCAACCCCATGAACCGCAGCATGCCAGGCCTCCCTGTCCATCACCAACTCCCAGAGTCCACCAAAATCCATATCCATTGAGTCGGTGATGCCATCCAACCATCTCATCCTCTGTTGTCCCCTTCTCCTCCAGCCCTTAATCTTTCCCAGCATCAGGGTCTTTTCAAATGAGTCAGCTCTCCACAACTGGTGGCCAAAGTATTGGAGTTTCAGCTTCAACATCAGTCCCTCCAATGAACACCCAGGACTGATTTCCTTTAGGATGGACTGGTCGAATCTCTTTGCAGTCCAAGGGACTCTCAAGAGTCTTCTCTAACACCACAGTTCAAAAACATCAATTCTTCAGCACTCAGCTTTCTTTATAGTTCAGCTTCAAGCAATTCCTGCTTTCAAAAAATTTACATTGCATGAAGAAAACAAGGCTAATCAGCTTTAGTAATTATACACATTACATTTATTAGCAACAATAATTATGTTATTAATATGGAATGGTTAATCTAAGAATTGTTCTTAATATAAAACTAGAGAAACAATTCAGTTTTTCCTTCACTGTATATGCTTTTAATTTTCCTATCATTGTTCTCCCCTGTAGCCTAAAATTGACTTGTTTCTCCTATTTGATGGGAGACTTCTACTTTCCTTTTTGAAACCTCAGTCTTCTGCCTGCTCTCTTCATGGCTTGCTCTGTCAAGCCTTCAGGTCTCAGTTGGGTTTGGCTTTGATATCTTCTGGTCTGAGACTGACTTAAGGACTTAGGAAGGGATTCCTGGAAGCATTCTAGAGGGAGTAGAGAAGAATGAGTCAGGGAAGGATGAAAATCCAATAAGGGACCCACTATTGGCTGGGTACCCTCTTATGGGCTACTGTGGCTCCCTCTCTCTAAGAGCCCTCTGCTCCACCATGTAGAATGTGCTTCAGAATTGTTCTCTAAAAAGGCTGGAGGCATTTATCTAATAACTTCTCTCCTCTTTTGGTTAAGGGCTGCCCCTGGTGAATACTTCCAGTTTGCCCTGTACCTGGCAGAGCAGGCTCCCAAAGAATTTCTGCCAAAAAAGCCCTGAGGCAGAATTAGAGGTGGGATGCTGTCCATGCACAAGGGAACTGACCCCTTCAGATACAGCTCACATCAGACACAGGTGAACCCGGCATGAGGCTTTGCTAAATGGGCTTCCCTTAAGGCATATTGCATAACAATATTGATCAGCTTTGATTTCATCGTCAGGGTATATCATTTTTTATCTCTATTCGTAAGCATCTAGTGTTTTGGGGGCTTCTTTTTTCTGAAAATGTACTGCAATTTTTCCCTAGGAAAAACACTTCTCTATGGACAGCTGTAAGAGCCCACTACCAGATCTAGTAACGGTCAGGAAGCAGTGTGGTCCACAGTCCAGTGGATCTGTCTCTTGCTTCAATAATGTTTGGACAGAACAGACCCAGAGACTCTCCTTCCTCCAGTCCCCAACCACCCTCCAACCTTTTAATCACTTACAAACTTTGGACCAACCACTGAGACATCCTCAGCCTTAGGGGCCAGCCAACATCACTTTCTGAGCTTAGCTCCTTATTGTCAGTCAACCATGAGCTCCTAGATTTATCAGAATTATTCCATGGAGATGGAGGCTATCATCAACTGCCTGGTCTACGTGCATTTGTGGGCCTCCTATACATACTGTTATGTGAAAAACTGAGTTTGTCTCTTGATGGGTGTCTAGTCAAAAGACAACTGTGGAAGATTTCACCTGCCATATCAGTAAACAAAGGATGTTGTTCACCATCAGTGACTGCAGCCTCCCTTAACTGTGCATCTGACTCTCTATGGAGACCTTAGACAGTAGATGCATATCAAAGGAATTATTTCAATGAGCTCAGATTCTTGCATCTTCTCTTACATAGAAAAGTGATGATGTCATGTTTTTCTTTAATTAGCAGTGGAGAGATGGGAATACCAGACCACCGGACCTGCCTCTCGAAAAACCTGTATGCAAGTCAGGAAGCAATAGTTAGAACTGGACATGGAACAACAGACTGGTTCCAAATAGGAAAAGGAGTACGTCAAGGCTGTATATTGTCACCCTGCTTGTTTAACTTATATGCAGAGTACATCATGAGAAATGCTGGACTGGAAAAAACACAAGCTCAAATCAAGAATGCCGGGAGAAATATCAGTAACCTCAGATATGCAGATGACACCACCTTTATGGCAGAAAGTGAAGAGGAACTAAACAGCCTCTTGATGACAGTAAAAGAGGAGAGTGAAAAAGTTGGCTTAAAGGTCAACATTCAGAAAACGAAGATCATGGCATCCGGTCCCATCACTTCATGGGAAATAGATGGGGAAACAATGGAAACAGTGTCAGACTTTATTTTTTTGGGCTCCAAAATCACTGCAGATGGTGACTGCAGCCATGAAATTAAAAGACGCTTACTCCTTGGAAGAAAAGTTACGACCAACCTAGATAGCAGATTCAAAAGCAGAGACATTACTTTGCCGACTAAGATCCGNAGCTTTAGCATCATCCCTTCCAAAGAAATCCCAGGGCTGATCTCCTTCAGAATGGACTGGTTGGATCTCCTTGCAGTCCAAGGGACTCTCAAGAGTCTTCTCCAACACCACTGTACAAAAGCATCAATTCTTTGGCGCTCAGCTTTCTTCACAGTCCAACTCTCACATCCATACATGACTACTGGAAAAACCATAGCTTTGACTAGACAGACCTTAGCCGGCAAAGTAATGTCTCTGCTTTTGAATCTGCTATCTAGGTTGGTCGTAACTTTTCTTCCAAGGAGTAAGCGTCTTTTAATTTCATGGCTGCAGTCACCATCTGCAGTGATTTTGGAGCCCCCCAAAATAAAGTCTGACACTGTTTCCACTGTTTCCCCATCTATTTGCCATGAAGTGATGGGACCAGATGCCATGATCTTCGTTTTCTGAATGTTGAGCTTTAAGCCAACTCTCTCACTCTCCTCTTTCATTTTCATCAAGAGGCTTTATAGTTCCTCTTCACTTTCTGCCTTAAGGGTGGTGTCATCTGCATATCTGAGGTGATTGATATTTCTCCCAGCAATCTTGATTTGAGCTTGTGTTTCTTCCAGCCCAGCATTTCTCATAATGTACTCTGCATATAAGTTAAATAACCACGGTGACAATATACAGCCTTGACGTACTCCTTTTCCTATTTGGAACCAGTCTGTTGTTCCATGTCCAGTTCTAACTGTTGCTTCCTGACCTGCATACAGATTTCTCAAGAGGCAGGTCAGGTGGTCTGGTATTCCCATATCTTGAAGAATTTTCCACACTTTATTGTGATCCACACAGTCAAAGGTTTTGGCATAGTCAATAAAGCAGAAATAGATGTTTTTCTGGAACTCTCCTGCTTTTTCCATGATCCAGCGGATGTTACTTATTACTCATTCTCAAAATTAGGAGACCTCCCTGACTGCACAGACACAGAAAGTCTCTTTGGAAGTCAAAAGGGGAGTGACGCTAACTGATGACAACTACCCATAGGCCTCTTCAATGGAATCCATCTTGGCGAAGAGATGCGTGAGCACACCTGGAAGGATGCTGAGATAAACCAAGCATTGACTCTGAACCAGGCAAATAAAAATGACTGAGCAGAGAAACCCCAGAAAACCCAGAAGAAATGCTCCAAATAAGTGATGTAAGCTGCCACAAAGGCACTGCTCTCCAAGTCTGCCTGTGTGTCAGTCCACAGGTACTGTATTCTTCTTCCTAATAAATACTTTACTTGTTTCACTGCTTTCTGTCTTTGTGGGAATTCTATTTCTGTAAAGTTCAAGAACTGGGGCCATGTCACTGACCACTGGTTTAGTGGCTAGGATTCAGTGCTCTCACCATCACAACCTAACTTCAATCTCTGGTCGGGAGCTGAAGCCCCACTTCAAGCCACTGCAGGCTGAGGCCACCCAAGATCACAACTAGGTTTTGCTGTTAAAATCCTTCCATATCCTGGTCTCTCTTTTACCCCTTCAGGAGAAGTCCCTGAAGAGGATGTCTTCTGGCTCTAAGTCCTCAGAAAGTCTTCCAAAATTCTCAACTTTTATCTTGTACCATTTTTCTTCAGTTAATACAACAAAGCCATAGATTAAGAGAAGAATGGATTTTATTATTTGCAGTAAGAAAGGAGAACACCAGGGATCTTTCCCAAAGCAGTGTCTTCCCAAACAGTAAAATTGGGGAAGCTAAGGATACATGCTGGGACATACAAGAGATTTTGCAATGAAGAAAAAGTAGTTGGGTTGTAAGGTAAATTACACTACCAAAGAAAATAGCATGCATCTAAGGTGAGCTGTATTCGTTCAGCTCCTGGCAGGAAATTAGGTCCACATGTTTTAACAAGGAAGGCTTTAATGAAGGGATTATTTAAAGAATCCCTTTATGAAAGGAAAATACAAGAAAAGTTGAGAGATCTAGAGCTTGCAACAGTGGAAATCTGCTATCATGCCTAGGGCTGAAGGGACAAGTGGAGAAAAAACTGTCATTAGAGCTTAGGGAGAGCACGGGTAGAGAGAAAGGGGTGTCATATAAGAGCTAGAGTTCAAGGGAAGTTCACTTCAGTTCAGTTGCTCAGTTGTGTCTGACTCTTTGCAACCCCATGAACCACAGCACACCAGGCCTCCCTATCCACCACCAACTCCCAGAGTCCATCCAAACCCATGTCCATCGGGTCAGTGATGACATCCAATTATCTCATCCTATGTCATCCCCTTCTCCTCCCGCCTTCAATCTTTCCCAGCATCAGGGTCTTTTCAAATGAGTCAGTTCTTCGCATCAGGTGGCCAAAGTATTGGAGTTTCAGCTTCAAAATCACTCCTTCCAATGAACACCCAAGACTGATCTCCTTTAGAATAGACTGGTTGGATCTCCTTGCAGTCCAAGAGACTCTCAAGAGTCTTCTCCAACACCACAGTTCAAAAGCATCAATTCTTCAGCACTCAGCTTTCTTTATAGTCCAACTCTCACATCGATGCATGGCCACTGGAAAAACCATAGCCTTGACTACACAGACCTTTGTTGACAAAGTAATGTCTCTGCTTTTTAATATGCTGTCTAGGTTGGTCATAACTTTTCTTCCAAGGAGTAAGTGTCTTTTAATTTCATGGCTGCAGTCACCATCTGCAGTGATTTTGAAGCCCGGAAAAATAAAGTCTGCCAGTTTCCACTGTTTCCCCATCTATTTGCCATGAAGTGATGGGACCAGATGCCATGATCTTCGTTTTCTGAATGTTGAGCTTTAAGCCAACTTTTTCACTCTCCTCTTTCACTTTCATCAAGAGGCTTTTTAGTTC
>SJYQ01005246.1:21113-55783 GCA_006410935.1 Redunca redunca
GGAGATGGATGGAACTGGAGCCGATTATACAGAGTGAAGTAAGCCAGAAAGAAAAACACCAATACAGTATACTAACGCATATATATGGAATTTAGAAAGATGGGGATGATGACCCTGTATGCGAGTCAACAAAAGAGACTCAGATCTATAGAGAGAACTCTTGGACTCTGGGGGAGAGAGAGAGGGATAGGGTGGGATGAGATGGGAGAATGGCATTGCAACATGTATACTATCAAGTAAGAAACGAGTCGCCAGTCGATGTCCGATGCAGAATGCAGGATGCTTGGGACTGGTGCAAGGAGAGGACCCAGAGGGATGGTATGGGGTGGGAGGTGGGAGGGGATTCATGTTTGGGCACGCTTGTACACTCGTGGTGAATTCATGTCAATGTTTGGCAAAACCAATACAGTAATGTAAAGTAAACTAAAGTTAAAATAAAAATTAAAAAAAAAAATTTCATGGCTGCAGTCACCATCTGCAGTGATTTTGGAGCCTAGAAATATAAAGTCAGCCACTGTTTCCACTATTTGCCATGAAGTGATGGGACTGGATGCAATGATCTTGGTTTTCTGAATGTTGAGCTTTAAGCCAAACTTTTCACTCTCTCTTTCACTTTCATCAAGAGGCTCTTTAGTTCATCTTCACTTTCTGCCATAAGGGTGGTGTCATCTGCATATGTGAGGTTATTGATATTTCTCCCAGCAATCTTGATTCTAGTTTGTACTTCTTCCAGCCCAGCATTTCTCATGATGTACTCTGCATGTAAGTTAAATAAGCAGGGTGACCCCTTATCATTATGTAGTGCTCTTCTTTGGCTTTTGTTGCAGTCTTTACTTTAAAGTCTATTTATGCTAAGTATTGCTACCTGGATTTATTTTGTTTTCCATTTTAATGGAATATCTTTTTCCACCTCTTCACTTTTAGCTTCAGTGTGTCTTTGTTTTTGTTTTTAATTTACATTTATTTATTTTAATTGGAGGTTAATTACTTTACAATATTCTATTGGTTTTGCCATACATCAACATGAATTTGCCATGGGTGTACATGTGTTCTCCATTCTGAACTCCCCCTCCCACCACCCTCCCCATACCATTCCTCTGGGTCATCCCAGTGCACCAGCCCTAAGCATCCTGTATCCTGCATTGAATGTAGACTGGTGATTCGTTTCTTATATGATATTATACATGTTTCAATGCCATTCTCCCAAATCATCCCACCCTCTCCCTCTCCCACAGAGTCCAAAAGATTGTTCTATACATCTGTGTCTCTTTTGCTGTCTTGCATACAGGATTATCATTACCATATTTCTAAATTCCATATATATGCATTAGTATAGTGTATTATTGTTTTTCTTTCTGGCTTACTTCACTCTGTATAATTGGCTCCAGTTTCATCCACCTCATTAGAACTGATTCAAGTGTATTCTTTTTAATGGCTGAGTAATACTCCATTGTATATATTTACCACAGCTTTCTTAGCCATTCATCTGCTGATGGACATCTAGGTTGCTTCCATGTCCTGGCTATTATAAACAGTGCTGCAATGAACACACAGAAATCCCTTGCATTCCTATACACTAATAATGAGAAAATAGAAAAAAGAAGTTAAGGAAACAATTCCATTCACCATTGCAACAAAAACAATAAAATATTTAGGAATATATCTACCTGAAGAAACTAAAGATCTATATATAGAAAACTATAAAACACTGGTGAAAGAAATCAAAGAGGACACTAATAGATGGAGAAATATACCATGTTCATGGATTGGAAGAATCAATATAGTGAATATGAGTATATTACCTAAAGCAATCTATACATTCAATGCAATCCCTATCAAGCTGCCAGCGATATTTTTCACAGAGCTAGAACAAATAGTTTCACAATTTGTATGGAAATAGAAAAAAACCTCGACTAGCCAAAGCAATCTTGAAAAAGAAGAATGGTACTGGAGGAATCAACCTGGCTGACTTCAGGCTCTACTACAAAGCCACAGTCATCAAGACAGTATGGTACTGACACAAAGACAGAAATATAGATCAATGGAACAAAATAGAAAGCCCAGAGATAAATCCACACACCGACTGACACCTTATCTTTGACAAAGGAGGCAAGAATATACAATGGATTAAAGACAATCTCTTTAACAAGTGGTGCTGGGAAAACTGGTCAACCACTTGTAAAAGAATGAAACTAGAACACTTTCTAACATCTTACACAAAAGTAAACTCAAAATAGATTAAAGATCTAAATGTAAGACCAGAAACTATAAAACTCCTGGAGGAGAACATAGGCAAAACACTCTCCGACATACATCACAGCAGGATCCTCTATGACCCACCTCCCAGAATACTGGAAATAAAAGCAAAAATAAACAAATGGGACCTAACTAAAACTAAAAGCTTCTGCACATCAAAGGAAACTATAAGCAAGGTGAAAAGACAGCCTTCAGAAAGGGAGAAAATAATAGCAAATGAAGCAACTGACAAACAACTAATCTCAAAAATATACAAACAACTCCTGCAGCTCAATTCTAGTGTGTCTTTGAATTTAGTATCAGTAGGCAACACACTAATAGGTCCTATTTTTTTTTTTAATTATTCATTCAGCCACCCTATGTCTTTTGATTAGAGAATTTAGTCCTCATACTTAGAGTAACTTAACTATTGATAGATATGTACTTATTGCCATTTTGTTCGTTGTTTTTTAGTTGTTCTCACAATCTATGTCTTCTTTTCTTCTTCTCTTGGTCTTTACTTTGAAGAGAAGTTTTCAGCTATTATTTCTTCAAATAAGTTTCCTGCCACTTTCTTCTCTGAGACTCCTGTAGTGTAAATGTAAATATGCTTGATGTTGTTCCAGAAATCCCTTTGACCATCTTTATTTTTTTTAATTCTCTTTTCTTTTTGCTGTCTTGATTGGATGATTTCCACTACCTTGTCTTCCAGATTGCTGATCCATTCTTCTGTATCACCTAATATGTTTTTGGATCTCTTTAGTGAACTTTTCATTTCAGTTATTGTATTCTTTAATTCTGGTTGGTTCTTGATTATATTTTCTAACTCTGTTGAAGTTCTCACCATATTTAATTCATTCTTCTTCTAGGTTCAGTGAACATTTTTATGGCCATTACTTTGAATTCTTTCTCAGGTAGATTACTTATCTCCCTATCAGGGTCCTTTTTAAGGTTTTGTTTTATTCTTTCATTTAGAAGATATTTCTCTGTTTTCTCATTTTGCTTACCTCTCTGTGTTTGTTTCTATGCATCAGGAAAAACTGCTGTCTGTCTGTCTTGAAGGAGTGGTCTTGTGTCTGTCATAATACTTTTCATTCAACTCTGACCTAGCTCTTGGTTGTCTCTCAAATCTTTGTTGTTTTCTATACTACCTGATTTATTCCTAATATAATCCTGCTGTTGAGGGTGAGCTGTCAGTGTTCCAAGGAGAGGAATATCATTTTGTACCTAGTCTCAGGCTGATTGGATGACAAGCCTTTAGGCAGCTCTTAAAGTGTGAAGATATGTACAGTCCTGTGGAACTGCAATTGTAATCCTGATGGCCTCCAAACCAAGAGATCTGGAGGTGCCCCTGGGCAAGAGTTGCAAAAATCAGGGCTCCTGACAAATGTGTATGCTCCTTCCTAGGGAGTCTTGTCAAGCTGTAGTAATGCCAAGTGAGTTTACAAGGATAGTGTCTCCCTGCTTATACTCCATGGGAGTATCTCCTTAGGCTGTAAGTATGTGAGACCTAAACCTTCTCCCTCAGGGTGAAGCTCCAGTGTCACTATGAACTCATGGATTTTAAATACATTTGCACTATTTTTACACCTTGCGATTACCATCCTTATTAGTACTCAAATTTCTCCATTGTTGGGCAATGAAAGTATATTCAAGTTGGTCCTAAATCCCTTTGATTCAACCCCAGTATCAATAGTAGTTTTTCTAGTGTCTGGTATTAAAAGATATTCCAGCCTCATTTTGTGCTTCTCCTGTCCCTAACCTGGAAACAACCATTTCTCCAAGGAATCCTGGTGTTCTTTGCTACTCAGTAAAAATATCTAAAAACAATAACCCACTGAATAGCAATGAGGACCTGTGGTGGTCAAATCATGGTCTCAAACTAGCACTTTTCAGTAGATCATTGTAAGTAATGATAAGAAATTGTAATAAATGTAAAAATGGGCACAAATACCTCCCCTTCCTCTACGCAACATGTCTCTGACCTTAACACTCCTCCCACTGAGATGTGGATCTATTTCTCTAACTCTAGAATCTGGGTTTGGCCATGATACTAACCTTGGCTAATGGGCAACAGCAGAAGTGACAAAAACATAGACTTGAAAAGCATAGGTGCAAAGGGGGCTTGCTCAGGTATTGCTGGAAACAAGCCTGTGTTATCTTCCTTAAGGAAAGATACCTTCCTTAAGGGAAAAAGACCACATGGAGAGAAGCACCCACCATCACAGATGTCCCAGTTGAGACCCCAGACATGTGAATAAGGCTGTCAAACACAATCCCTCCCCAAACTAGCTTCCCAAACCAGAAGAACTATCCAGCTGACCCACAGAATCATGAGAGATAAAAACACTGTTGTTTTAATGCATTAAGTTTTAGAATGGTTTTGTTAAGCAGTAGAAGTCAACTGATACGAAAATATGCATTTTAAAGCTAACATATATCATTTGTTCTCATCAATACTTGAAGCTAAAATCTAATTTTACAGCTTTTACTTGTCTTGATCCTTCACTGAAACTTCTTTGTCCTGTTCCAAAAATTCTTTTATAAACAAAATGAACATCATTAATTATTTTCTTTATCCCGAACTACATATCTAAAGGCCTTAGAACAATAGTACAGTTATCCTTCAAAATCCATGGGGAATTGGTTCCAGGAGTTTCCATGGTGTCAAAACCCACAGATACTTATGTTCGTTATATAAAATAGTGTAGTGCAATGAACACAGTGGGTCCTCAACTGCAACTAATTGCAGTTGAATCCACAAATGCAAAACCTGTAGATACTAACAGTGTGCTGCAGTCCATGGGGTCACAAAGAGTCAGACATGACTGAACAACTGAACTGAACTGATAGATGCTAAGGGCCAACAGTACTAATGCTACCTCTGTCACAGATTGTGTTTTCTGGAAGCAGATACTGAGATGGAATTTAGAATACTACATGAGAAAGGAAGGAGGAAGAAACAGAATTGGGCAGCAGCCAGATCAATGTGATATGATGTGATGAAGGCCGTCCAAACCTTGGCTAATGTACAGGAGGTATGGGATGGATAATGCTTATCCCAGAGGTCTCACATTGGACTGATCTGACAAGACTTTTATATTTCTGTCCTGCTTAGTCACCAGATGTGGACTACACCAGGAAAGGCATGACCAGGCAGGGTGGCTCTGAACCTAAAGGAATTGATATCCTAAGGCTGTCCTCTGACCACACTCCCTTCCTTCAAAGGGGGTCTGAGCAGCACTTATTTATGTCTACCACAACCTCCAACAATCTGACTGAAACTGAAAACAGCTTAGGATTATGTTTGTAGTTCTCTTTGTCCCTGGGGTGTTTAAGCAATCAATTAACACCATTAATTGATTAATCTAGGTATAAGCAATTGATTTATATTTTAAAGACATTTGGAATAATGTCTTATCTGAAGTTAATGCTAACAGCTGGATTTCTTTTTAAGTTTATTTATATTTTAATTTTTACATTTAATTTTATGTTATGATTATGTGAGACATTTATACAGTTCCAAAATTAAACATATAAACAAAATATATTTGAGGAAATCTAATTTCTTTCTCTGTCCTCACCTTATAGGTAACCTATTTTTAAATATGATGATCTGTCCTGCCATTTCACTTACTTTTAAATCACTTCACTAACTGAACAACTTTAGATAAATCATTTCATTGGGAAATTAAAGTAATTTTGTTAATTATACTTGCCTAGAACATCAGTTTATAGAATTCTTTGATGAATGATTGCATTGTATAAAGGGATTTCAGAAGAGAATGTACCATTGACTTTTTATGAACCTGTTCTTAAGTGAGGTGTGCTTCTGAAAGACACACATTATCCTCTCCTGGAAACTAAAAAGATTTAGGCAATTTGTACTTTTCGGTCCAAGTCATCCCATAAGTGGTATGTATGCCAATATATCAGAGCTGAGCTCTCTGAAAAATGAAGTACATAGGCTAACAAATCTTTCCAAGTGTTATTTGGCTCAGGCCCCTCTATTCTCTCTTGGTTCCACTCCAACAGCTAAATTAAGTGAATAAGAAGTTGTAATTCACTTCCACAATGCAGTACATACGATTTGGAAGGTGGCTGCTAGGTCCTATGGAGATATGACAACAGGCAAGGAAAGCCCAATGCCTGACTTCAGAAGGTAGGAATCCAGTGGATTTTTAAAAAGCAATCTAAACAACCTCTCAGAATTTCTGTGCATTGAGAAGAGTCCTGTTTCACATGATTTATTTTCTAGGAAGCCTCATCAAAGGTAAGCCTTTGAACCAGAGTTTAGGAATATCTTTAAATGCTACTGTTTCTTTGTTTTTCTTCAGAATGATTGTGGAAAAACCACCTTCTGACTTTAGGATCATACCCATGGTTCTGCAAAACCATACTCAGAGGTCTTTACCTGACAGAGTATTTCGGTGCAGGGTGGCAGCATTAAGGTATTACAGTGACTTCCTCCAACACAGAATGTGCTCTTTGTGAACAGAGCCTAGGAAAAAAACAAGCTAAACATGCTGTCAAAAAGACCTACATAACATTTCCACATAGCAGCAGCTGTTTTCTCTCTGAGCTTTTAGCCCAGAATCTCCAGAGAATGTTCTCTAAAACAAACCTGGTTCAAAGTTTCACAAAGGGTGTACTTTAAAAATGAACTCTGTAAATAATTTTTTACTTGATGTGTTATTTCCCAAACCTCATAATTAGAAAAGAAACCAAAGAAAAGGCAACATGATTTTATCTTATTTTCTGTGTTTTCAATCCTTCAGAAAGTTAAGAGCATAAAGGTCTGACATTGAAAATTTTAGGGTCTGTAGATAAGAAAGTACTGTTTTTGTGTTTTTAAAAAGGAGGTCAATGAGTATATACAATTGAAATTATCAAGCCAGATTGCATGATTTATAAACATTCACTTTCTAGCTGCCACAGAGGTAACAAAAATAGTTGATAATATTAGTGCTGCTATTGTATCAATATGACTAAATACCTTTTGAATTTAATGAATACTAACTTTGTACTGGGACTTCCCTGGTGGCTCAGACAGTTAAATGTCTGTCTACAATGTGGGAGATCAGGGTAGGAATCAGCAAACTATGTCCTATAGGCTAACTCCAGCTCACTGTATGAATTTAGAATCTTAAAAAAAATTCTATCCTCATTACTATTTCAGTTTCTTCATAATCTGTTCATTTCTCTTTCTTTCTTGGCAGTTTAAAGAGCTTAGCTTTCTGGCTAGCTTACTTTGATGTGTGGGAGTAGATGTGCAAGGGGTCTGGAGTGATCCTGCCTAAGAATGGTTTTATATTTTGAAATGATAAGGTGGGGGGAATCAAAGAAAGAGAGGGTAATATTTTGTAGTACATGAAAGTTTTATACAAAATTTAAATTTTGGCCTCCATAGACAAGTTATCATTAGTCACTCAGTTGCATCCAACTCTTTGGAACCCCATGGAATATAACTCACCAGACTTCTCTGTCCATGGGATTCTCCAATGAAGTTTAACTGAAACTTACTCACACCCATTCATTTACATATTGCCTAAGTCTGCTTATATGTTCAATTATTGCAACAAAGACGCTACAGGTCTCAAAGCTTAAGACTGCTCTCTGGATCTTTACAGAAAACTAGAGAAGAAAGAAATGGCAACCCACTCCAGTGTTCTTTCCTGGAGAATCCCAGGAACGGCAGAGCCTGGTGGGCTGCCATCTATGGGGTTGCACAGAGTTGGACATGACTGAAGCAACTTAGCAGCGGCAGCAGCAGGGAAGAATAGGGGTGAGAATACATTGATGTGCCATAGAAGGCAAGATCCCTTGCTTCATGGATGCCAAGATACTACCTCATTTAAATCTCACAATTTTAGAGGAGAAGGTACAATATTATTACAAACTCCATGAAATTATGAGACATGCTGTTATTATGTCCACAGGGAAACTGAGGTGGAACTTGTCACATCCTAAAAGATGCTGAGGGAAGTGGGATCTTCAGCTCACTCCAGAGCCCTCCCACATATACCGCTCATGAGATAGGCTGCTTAGGAAGCTAAGCTCTTTAATTGAAAAACAAAACCTTGATTCACTTAAACCCTTTGAAGAGAGAGGTAATGGGACCAGACTTAGGAAGGGACCAGAAACTATCAAGAGATGTTTTTATACCTTGTTGAATTCATCTGGTTGATTTTTATGTGTGAGAGTGAAAACTTTTAATTCCAAATTTGTGAGAGATGTTAGTCTGAAATTTCCTTTTGTACTGCCTTTGTCTGATTTTGGTATAGAGCAATACTGGCCCCATCTAATTAGTTGGGAATGGTTTCCTACTCTTTCATTTTCTTAAAGAGATTATGTCAAATCGATCTTAATTTTTTAAATATTTGTTAGAATTCTTTGGTCAGCCTATCTTGGATTGATAATATCCTTTTCAAAAGTTTTATGTCACAGTTTCAATCTCATTAAAGTTTATAGGAGTATACAAAAAAAAAGAAAAACAAAACAAATCTTACTATGAAGAGAATAAAATAGCAATGAAGATAGTTTTTTATCAACAGGCTTTATTTTGGGACAGTTTTAGATTTACCAAAAAAAAACTGAGTAGTACAGAGAGTGCTAATACATTACCCTCCACCTCTGCATACATGGCTTCTACTTGTGACACTTTATATTAGGGTAGTACATTTGTGACAATTAAGAAGCCAATAATGATGTGTTATTATTAACTTAAGCCCATACTCTATTCAGATTTCTTTAGTTTGCCCCTAATGTCCATTTTCTGTTCCGGGATCTCATCTAAGACACTGCATCTAGTCGTTAGGCCTCCTTAGGCCCCTCCTGGTATGACAGTTTCTTAGACTTTCCTTGTTTTTGAAGACCTTGACGTTTTCAGGAACACTGGTAAAGTGTTTTGTACACTGTCCCTCAATTTGAATTTGCCTGCTGTTTCTATCATGGTAATAAGAGTTCTGCGTTCTGGGAGGAAGACCTCAGAGGTGAAGTGACATTTTCATCACATCGCATCAACAGTGTAGATGATCAGCTTGAGTTGTAACCACTGCTGTTGACCTTTGTCACCTAGCTGAAGCAGTATTTGTCAGGTTTCTCCAGCATAAAGTGACCTTCTTTCCCCCCTTTGCCATGGTGTATATTTGGAAGGAAGTCACTATCACAGCCCACACTTAAGGGATGGATCATCACAGTCTTCTCCTTTAGGGTGGAGTATCTACACAAATTATTTGGAATTCTTCACAGGAGACTTGTCCCTGCTTATTAATTTACTCAATCATTTATTTATATCAATACGGACTCTACCGATAGTGATTTTATACTTTGGGTCATAATTCAATATTACTTTATTTTCCTGCTCAAATTTTCCCAGGTCTGGCCACTGAGAACCCTTCTAGTTGGCTCCCATTGATATATTGAAATACTCCCATAGATATGTCACATTGAAATACTCCCATAGATATTGTTGTTGTTTGAGAACTGGAGCTACAAGGCTTGCATGTATCCTATTCCCGTCTTAGAATCCACCATTGATTCAAAGAGCCCCAGTTCCTTCTACTGGCTCATGGGATTGGAAACAAAAGTGTAGGCAAGGGACACACTTGTTGCAACTAGGTGTCATTCATTTAGGCCTTTTCAACTGACATGGATAGGAAATATGTGTGTATATAGTAATCTGTGTGTGGTAGGCTGAAAATGATCCCCCCCCCAAAAAAAATAAAGATATCTACCTTAAGTCTCTGAAACCTGTGAATGTACATTATTTGGGAAAATGAAATTTGCAGTTGTGATTAAATTTCTTGCAATGTGGAGATAATCTTGGATTGTTTGGTGGGCCCTAAATGCCATCACATATGTACTTATGCTGCTGCTGCTGCTAAGTCGCTTCAGTCGTGTCCAACTCTGTGTGACCCCATAGATGGTAGCCCACTAGGCTCCACCGTCCCTGGGATTCTCCAGGCAAGAACACTGGAGTGGGTTGCCATTTCCTTCTCCAATGCATGAAAGTGAAAAGTGAAAGTAAAGTTGCTCAGTCATGTCCGACCCTCAGCAACCCCATGGACTGTAGCCTACCAGGCTCCTCCATCCATGGGATTTTCCAGGCAAGAGTACTGGAGTGGGGTGCCATTGCCTTCTCCATATACTTATGAAAGAGACACAAAAGGGAGAGACATACAAAGAGGAGGAGGTGATGTGATCGTGGAGGTGAGATTGGGCTGATGCAGCCACAAGCCAAGGAAAGCGTGAAGCCACCAGAAGCTGGAAGAAGTGGGAAGAGATTCTCCCCTAGAGCCTCCAGAAAGATGGCAGGCCTGCTGACATGTTGGTTTTAGGTCCCAGAATTTCGCTTGCTTTAAGCAACCCAGTTGTGGTAATTGTTACACATGTGTGCCTGCTACATGCATGCTAAGTCACTTCAGTCTTGTCTGACTCTTTGAGACCTTATGGACTGTAGCCCACCAGGCTCCTCTGTCCATACAGTTCTCTAGGAAAGAATACTGGAGTGAGGTGCCACTCACTTCTCCAAGGCATCTTCCTGATGCAGGGAACCAACCCATGTCTCTTACATCTCCTACACTGCCAGACTGTTTCTTACCACTAGTGCCAACTGGGAAGCTGAAATGTTACACAGCCACAGCAACCTGTGGAGATGGAAATGGCAACCCACTCCAGTATTCTTGCTTGGACAACCCCATGGACAGAAGAGCCTGACATGCTACAGTCCAAGGGGTTGCAAAGAGTCAGACATGACTTAGCAACTGCACAACAACAACAATACAGCACACTAAAACACCTATGTATATACATAGGGGTACATTTCTATCATTTGTATCCAAGTTAAACATGAGTTAACTTATTAAGCTAAACATGAGTTCTTCCTGATATCTCCATCTCTAATCCATTGCATGGGTCTGTCTAAACTCCTACCCTTCAGTTCAGTTCAGTTGCTCAGTTGTGTCCGACTCTTTGCGACCCAATGAACTGCAGCCTCCTTGTGGCCTCCCTGTTCATCACCAACTCCCGGAGTCCACCCAAACCCATGTCCATTAAGTCAGTGATGCCATCCAACCATCTCATCCTGGCGGTCCCTTCTCCTCCTGCCCTCAATCTTTCCCAGCATCAGGGTCTTCTCCAATGAGTCAGCTCTTCGCATCAGGTGGTCAAAGTATTGGACTTTCAGCTTCAAAATCAGTCCTACCAATGAACACCCAGGACTGATCTCCTTTAGGATGGACTGGTTGGATCTCCTTGCAGTCCAAGGGACTCTCAAGAGTCCTCTGCAACACCATAGTTCAAAAGCATCACTTTTTCAGTGCTCGGCTTTCTTTATAGTCCAGTCTCACATCCATACATGACTACTGGAAAAAACATAGCCTTGACTAGACGGACCTTTGTCAACAAAGTAATGTCTCTGCTTTTTAATATGTTGTCCAAGGTGATCATAACTTTCCTTCCAAGGAGTAAGCGTCTTTTAATTTCATGGCTGCAGTCACCATGTGCAGTGATTTTGGAGCCCAAAAAAATAAAGTCAGCCACTGTTTCCACTGTTTCCCCATCTATTTCCCATGAAGTAATGGGACCAGATGCCATGATCTTCGTTTTCTGAATGTTGAGCTTTAAGCCAACTTTTTCACTCTCCTCTTTCACTTTCATCAAGAGACTCTTTAGTTCCTCTTCACTTTCTGCCATAAGGGTGGTGTCATCTGCATATCTGAGGTTATTGATATTTCTCCTGGCAATCTTGATTCCAGCNGGGGATCCTGGTGGGCTGCCGTCTGTGGGGTCACACAGAGTTGGACACGACTGAAGCGACTTAGCAGCAGCAGCAGTAGCAATGTGTGCACATAGGTCTTCAATACAAATGGGTAAATATCTACTAGTGATTGTGGGATCATATAGTAAGATTATATTTAGCTTGAGGAGGTCATTTTGATGGATATTCTTATTCTAGAAAAGAAAAGTATTTTGTTGATAACCTTATTATTTTAACTAAGAGAATCCAGGTCCTATGTTTTAGCATCTGATTGTCTTCTCTCTGCCTTTTTATTCTCCATGTGATTTTATTGCACGAGCGATAAAATCTTGCCCATTTGGAAGACCCAATTTGAAATAAGAAAAATCCTGATAGATATTTTTTAAATAGCTTTATTACTTGGGCTTCCCTGGTAGCTCAACTGGTAAAGAATCTGCCTGCAATGCAGGAGACCCCGGTTTGATTCCTGAGTCAGGAAGATTCCGTGGAGAAGGGATAGGCTACCCACTCCAGTATTCTTGAGCTCCCCTGGTGGCTCAGATGGTAAAGAATCTGTCTGCAATATAGGAGACCTGGGTTTGATCCCTGGGTTGGGAAGATCCCCTGGAGGAGGTCATGGCAACCCACTCCAGTATTCTTGCCTGGAGAATCCCCATGGACAGAGAAGCCTGGTAGGCTACAGCTCAGTGACTAGGCACTGCTGCTGCTGCTGCTAAATCGCGTTAGTCATGTCTGACTCTGCACAATCCCATAGGTAGAAGCCCACCAGGCTCATCTGTCCCTGGGATTCTCCAGGCAAGAACACTGGAGTGGGTTGCCATTTCCTTCTCCAATGCATGAAAGTGAAAAGTGAAAGTGAAGTCACTCAGTCATGTCTGACTTTTAGCGACCCCATGGACTGTAGACATTACTTTCATATATGTAGAGTTATGAAATGAATGGCCAAGTTTGCACTAATACAGTTTTCATTGATTAATAAAGGAATTACTTTCCACTAACAGATAAGAATTGTCAAACATAATACAAAATGTATAATTTGGAAACTATGTGAAAGCAATATTCTTACTAATATATGCCTAACATTCGTTGTATTAGGATAAGTTTGCCACTAATGGGTTAACAGTTTATGACCTATAGCCTGCTCCCATTATTTTCTTTATGCATAATTAATGCCATATATTTCCCAATTTCCTTGAAGTGGGGACTATAATCTTTTCAATCCTGATTCTTAGTCCAATCTGATGTATATTGGCTACTCAATAAATGTTCATTAGGAGAATGGATGAAATTAATAAGGAAACTGTGGAATTAATAAGGAAACTGTGCACCTTTCACATTTTACTTCTCCTCAGTATTTATTGTCTATTATGAACTCAGGGATATGTAGTTAAACACAACCTGGACAGCATACCTACCCAACTACAAGAAAGCCATTGCACCCGTGGTAATTGACTACTTGACCATCAGAGCCCTAGGCTGATGGGATTCCACAAAGACCACGCCAGCTAGAAAGACTCTAGGAAAACAAAGGAATTTTCCAGAAGCTAGAGAAATGTGAGATTAGTGGAAAGAGAGGATGTGGACGATCCTTAAAGGCCTTGCCATCAGAACAAAGGAAAACCATGAGAGAGGAGGAAAGTAAGGCCAGGCCTCAGATGGAGATCAGCTTTCATCTCAGCTGAGGCCGGCCACAGTGGAGGGCTCAGCCATTTGACAGAAGACTGTTTGGCAGTCTGCAGCAGAGTCAGCAACTGACCTTGACAGTGCACATAAGAGAAAGGGAGAGACAAACACTGTCAGGATTTCTCAAGTTTTACTGTGCATAGAAATCACCAGGGAATCTTGTGAAACTGCTGATTCTGATTCAGAAACTGTTGATAAGATCTTGATTCTTATTCAGAAGATCACGGTTGGGACAAAGAGTCTGCATTTTCAGCAAAATAATGTCCACAGACTACACCTTGACTAGCTGTGTATGACTGAATTTCAGTGGAAATTCATAAGAAATCTTTACATCTGAGTTTATCTGGAAGTATCCAGATTAAATTTGCTGATATTAGGCAGAAAAAAGAGCTTGAGATAGAATTTCAGTTCAGTTTTAGAGGGAAAATTTCCATTGCTATATATACTCGATTTTATGACTTGAGAAATGCAGGCTCACTTTTACTCTTTAGTGTCCAATTCAAATACACCCTCCACCCTGAAGTCTTTCCATGTATGTCCCTGCTTGGAATTAACTGCTCTTGAAAACTCATCTCTCATGTGTTAGGGACTAACTGAAAATCCATGTTGAAATCTAATTACCAATGTGGTGATATTTGGAGGTAATTAAGTTATGAGGGTGAGACCCACTTGAGTGGGATTGGTATCCTTACAAGAAGAGGCCAGAGAAGCAGCTTGCCCCTTTTTAGCCATGTGAAGACCCGATAAGAAGTCAGCCATCTGCAGCCCAGAAGAGGATCCTCTCCAGAACTTGACCATGCTAGCACCTTAATCTGGGGCTTACAATCCCCAGAACTATGAGAAACACATTTCTTTTGTTGAAACATCATCCAGCTGATGGTATTTTGTTATGGCAGCCCAAGCCAAGACATCATGTTTCCTTTAAATCTTATTCTAGTGTATATCCCACATATATCATATATCACAGTGTTGAGGAGGAAGAATTTTCCTCTACCCTTCTAGGTTCTTCTGGCTGGTCTGAGAATTAATCTGACATGAGACAGATGAATAGGAGGAAAACAACTGTTTAATAATATATATTCAAGGGAGAAAGAGACCCAGAGAAAGACGCCTAATTTATATTACACTTGTATCTACAGTGAAAGCACCCTTCCAGGAAACAAAATCCTGTATCTACATTCTTTTAGACAGTTAGGGGGAAGGTCAAAGTTTCTCTTGGATGTTGACTGTTTTCAGTATGAGATAATTTGCACCCCAAAAAGACATTTCAGAGTGGCAAATTTTGTTCCTCTACAACATATGTTAAGTATGATAGCAGACATGTGGCTATCTCCTCTCTTTCTCCCCAAAGTGTTTCACAGAAAAGTAGTTGTGATTCCTTCTTGAATTGAAAATATTGGTTTAAAATAGACTAGTGATAAAATGAGAATAGTCTCAAAATTTAAGTACTATGTCATGATATCAAGCATCAATCCATAAACCATTTGAAAAGACAAAAAAGAAAGCATTGACAGTTGGCTGGGAGTTTCTTTAAGGAACAAACAAGAATGTTCTCACATTTTGGGGGATAAGGATGACTCATCTTAATCTTTAAGGTAGNGTACTATGTCATGATATCAAGCATCAATCCATAAACCATTTGAAAAGACAAAAAAGAAAGCATTGACAGTTGGCTAGGAGTTTCTTTAAGGAACAAACAAGAATGTTCTCACATTTTGGGGGATAAGGATGACTCATCTTAATCTTTAAGGTAGTTAAAAGACTATCTTCAGTAAATCTAAAATTATCTTATAAAAACTGTAAAACTAATAATAATTATCACATGCAAACTTTAAAATATTATCAAAGTTAGTTTTTACCTTACAGAAAGCTTCCAAGTTTCAGTTTTCTTTTAGCAATTGTATTTCAAAAAGTTACGTACAGTAAAATTGTTTCATACATTGAAAGTTAAGTTCTAATGCAAAATACTAAAATTGAGGTTAATCCAAATCCTCTTTTAAATCCTGTAAGACATCAGTAATGTATGCATTTGTCATCAATTTTCTTTTTTTGTCAAGTACTTATAGTTGAATTCCTATAATTTATATTCACAAAGTAAGCTAGATTTCCACTGTATAGCACTAGGAAAATAAGAATGTTGAAAATGTATTTTATTAAAATCTATTTATAGTTTGTTCTGTTTTTGTTCAGAACAGTAAAGACCTTTTCATCATTTTGCAAATAAATCTAGCATGAACAACAAAGAAGTAAAGCTCATCTTGGTTAGAAAAATATCCCTCCATTCCCTGGAATTATTGTGTGCATTAGGGCATGAATTAGGTAGGCCTCCAAGGATCTGAGCAATAATATTGTACACTCATCCTTTTGCTCACATAGGAGGAGAAGACACAAACTGTGAAATGATCATTGAAAATCTAGAATTTGTTTTTTAGCCATGAAATCCAGACATAATGATCACAGTCCTTAGAAAAAGAAAAAACAGGCGTTCAAGTGTTTTACTGGTCTTATAAAAGTAAAGAGTGAACTTCAACACTGCTTTTAGGATTTCCTGCTTTCCACCAGTGAGCTTTTCTGAAATTGTTACTGAACAGCTGCACCTACCAGACCATGATCTAGAAACTGGAGAGAGCAATCCGTGGTTAGCCCTGACTGTTAGTAAAACCAGTTTTTCTTCTGGACTTTTATTTCTCTTGATTTTCCAATTCTTGTGACAATATCAGTGTCTTAATTGCAATAGAAACGTCAGTATCTCCATAGCTGAGGGAGCAAGTCCTTTTACCTATTCTCTGGTGCCTTGATAATTTTGGGACCTTTTTTTCATTTTTACATTTAAATTTATTTTTTAATTTTTAAACTTTAAAAATTTCTTAATTTCTTATACCATTTAATGGTTTTTCCCATTTACAGTTACTACAAAATATTGGTTCTATTCCCCACATTGTACAGTATACCCTTGAGCCTGTCTTCAGTTCAGTTCAGTTCAGTCACTCAGTCATGTCCGACTCTTTGCGACCCCATGAATCGCAGCACATCAGGTCTCCCTATCCATTACCAACTCCCGGAGTTTACCCAAACCCATGTCCATTGAGTTAGTGATGCCACCCAGCCATCGCATCCTCTGTCATCCCCTTCTCCTCCTGCCCTCAGTCTTTCCCAGCATCAGGGTCTTTTCAAAGGAATCAGTTCTTTGCATCAGGTGGCCAAAGTATTGGAGTTTCAACTTCGACATCAGTCCTTCCAATGAACACCCAGGACTGATCTCCTTTAGAATGGATCTCCTTGCAGTCCAAGGGACTCTCAAGAGTGTTCTCCAACAACACAGTTCAAAAGCACCAATTCTTTGGCACTCAGTTTTCTTCACAGTCCAACTCTCACATCCATACATGACTACTAGAAAAACCATAGCCTTGACTAGATGGACCTTTGTTGACAAAGTAATGTCTCTGCTTTTTAATATGCTGTCTAGGTTGGTCATAATTTTCCTTCCAAGGAGTAAGTGTCTTTTAATTTCATGGCTGCAATCACCATCTGCAGCGATTTTGGAGCCCCCCAAAATAAAGTTTGACACTGTTTCCCCAGCTATTTGCCATGAAGTGATGGACCAGATGCCATGATCTTAGTTTTCTGAATGTTGAGCTTTAAGCCAACTTTTTCACTCTCCTCTTTCATTTTCATCAAGAGGCTCTTTAGTTCCTCTTCACTTTCTGCCATAAGGGTGGTACCACCCTCATATCTGAGGTTGTTGATGTTTCTCCAACCTATCTTGATTCCAGCTTGTAACTCATCCAGCCTGGTGTTTCTCACTATGTTCTCAGTGTATAGATTAAACACAGGGTAACAGCAGACAGCCCTGAGGTATTCTTTTCTCAATCCTGAACCAATCAGTTGTTCCATACAGGGTTCTAACTGTTGCTTCTTAACCCACATACAGATTTCTCAGGAGACAGGTAAGATAGTCAGGTATTTCCATCTCTTTAAGAGCTTTCCACAGTTTATTATGATCCACATAGTCAAAGACTTTGGCATAGTCGATTAAACAGAGGTAGATGTGTTTCTGGAATTCCTTTGTTTTCTCTATGATCCAGCAAATCCTGGCAATTTGACCTGATTCCTCTTCCTTTTCTAAACCCAGCTTGGACATCTGGAAGTTCTTGGTTCCAATAATGCTAAAGTCTAGCATGCAAGATTTTAAGCATGACCTTACTAGCATGGGAGTGAGTGAAGTTGCTCAGTCATGTCCAACTCTTTGTGACCGCATGGACTGTAGCCTACCAGGCTCCTCTGTCCATGGGATTTTCCAGGCAATAGTACTGGAGTGGATTGCCATTTCCTTCTCCAGGTGATCTTCCTGACCCAGGGATCGAACCCAGGTCTCCTGCATTGTAGATAGACGCTTTACCGCCTGAGCTACCAGGGATGAGTGCAATTGTCTGATGGCTAGCGCATTCTTTAGTACTACCCTTCTTGGGAATTTGGATTAGGATTGGCATATTCCAATCCTGTGGCCACTGCTAGGTCTTCCAAATTTGTTGACATAATGAATGCAACACCTTGATGGCATCATCCTTTAGGGTTTTAAATAGTTCTATTGTAATTCCATCATATCCACTAGCATTATTACCAGCAGTGCTTCCTAAGGCCTACTTGACTTTGCTCTTCAGAATGTCTGGCTGACCATACCAGTGAAGCAATCCAGTTCATTTGGATCTTTTTTGTACAGTTCTTCAGTGTATTCTTTCCATCTCTTGATCTCTTCAGCATCTACTAGGTCTCTATAATTTATGTCCTTTATCATGCTCATCTTTGGGCAAAATGCTCCTTTGATATCTCCAACTTTCCTGAAGAGATCTTCAGTCTTTCCCCTTCTGTTGTTTTCTTCTAGTTTTATACACTGTTCACTGAAGAAGGCCTTCTTTTCTCTCTGTGCTGTTCTTTGGAAATCTGTGTTTAGTTTGATATACCTTTCCCTTTCTCCCTAGCTTTTCATTTCTCTTCTTTTTTTAACTATTTGTAAGACCTCCTCAGATAACCACTTTGCCTTCTTGCTTTTCTTTTTCTTTGGGATGGTTTTGTTTGCTGCTTCCTATACAATATTACAGACTTCTATCCATAGTTCTTCAGGCGCACTCTTAACTAGATCTAATCCCTTGAATGTATTTGTTACCTCCACTGCATATTCATAGGGTACCTGGCTGGCCTAGTGGTTTTCCCCACTTTCTTTAGTTTAAGAATGAATTTTGCTATGAGAAGCCGGTGATCTGAGCCACAGTCAGCTCCAGGTCTTGTTTTTGCTAGCTGTATACAGCTTCTCCATTTTCAGGTACAAAGAATGTAGTCAATTCGATTTTTATATTGGCCATATGGTGATGTCCCTGTGTAAAGTCATCTCTTGCGGGGCTGAAAAGGGTATTTGCTATGACCAATGCATTCTCTTGGCAGAATTCGGTTAGCCTTTGCCCTGCTTCATTTTGTTCTCCAGGGCCAAACTTGCCTGTTACTCCAGGTATCTCTCGACCTCCTACTTTTGCATTCCAATCCCCAATGATGAATAGAACATCTTTTTTTGGTGCTAGTTCTAGGAGATCTTCATAGGTTTTCTAGGTCTTCATAGAACTGAGCAACTTCAGCTTCTTCAGAATCTGTGGTAGGGGCATAGACTTGAATTACTATGATGCTGAATGGCTTGCCTTGGAAACAAATGGAGATCTTTCTGTCATTTTTGAGGTTGCATCCAAGTACTGCATTTTAGACTCTTTTGTTGATTATGAGGGCTACTCCATTTCTTCTATGGGATTCTTGCCACAGTAGTAGATATAATGGTCATATGAATTAAATTTGCCCATTCCTGTCCATTTTAGTTCACTGATTCCTAAGATGCCTATGTTTATTCTTACCGTCTCCTGCTTGACCACGTGCAATTTACCTAGATTCATGGACCTAATATTCCAGGTTCCTATGCAATACTGTTCTTGAAGCATTGGATTTTACTTTCATCGCCAGATCTACCCACAGCTGAGCATCATTTCTGCTTTGGCCTAGCCTCTTCTTTCTTTCTGAGGCTATTTAGTAGTTCTCTTTTGCTCTTCCTGAGTTTCTGTGATAGCTCAGTTGGTAAAAAAAAAAAAAAAATCCACCTACAATGCAGGAGACCTGGGTTCAATCCCTGGGTTGGAAAGATCCCTTGGAGAAGGGGAAGACTACCCACTCCAGTATTCTAGAGTGGAGAATTCCATGGACTACAGTCCATGGGGTCGCAAAGAGTCAGACACAATTGAGTGACTTTCACTTCGCTCTTCCCCAGTAGCATGCTGGACACCTTCAGACCTGGGGAACTCGTCTTCAGTGCCATATCTTTTTGGCTTTTTTTTTTTACAGTTCATGAGGTTCTCACAGCAAATATACTAAGGTGGTTTGCCATTCCCTCCTCCATTGGATCACGTTTTGTCAGAATTCTCTGCTATGATCCATCTATCTCAGGTGGCCCTGCACAGTATGGCTCATAGCTTCACTGAGTTACATAAGCCCCTTCGCCATGACAAGGCAGTGATCCGTGAGGGGCTATTTGTCTTTAACCAGTTTTAATTCTCTTTCAAGAGCATGCAGGAGTATGGCTGACAATGTAGTCATAGCTAATACCTCTGAGAATGTGAAGGTGTTGAAATAACAAATTGTCATTTTTTAGTGGCAACTATGTTACCTCCAACTTTTTCATAACACTGTTTCAAAATTTCCCTGATTTAATTCAAGACTGTTGGTTTTGTCTTGATTTTCTTCACAGATCTTAAGACAGCTATTCATTTTAATAGAACTTGAGGTCTTTGAACACTGAAAACATTTGCATATTTTTAAAAAGTTTATTTCTGTCTTTGCATTCCCAAAACTAAAATAGAAATAATTTAATCTTATTTCTATAGTAAATGCTTTATTATAGTTATCAATATTTACATTTCTGAGACTTATTAGTCACCCAGAAACATACACACATACTTTCTTGGTATTGAATGTTTTCAAACTTAATAACTTCTAAATTAGTTTTTGGAACCTATCACAAACTGTTGTGCTAAGTTATATATGAAAGTGTTAGTTGCTTAGTCGCATCTGACTCTTTACCACCCTGTGAACTGTAGCCCACCAGGCTCTGTCCATGGGATTCTCCAGGCAAGAATACTGGAGTGGACTGCCATTCCCTTCTCCAGGGATCTTTTCAACCCAGGGATCAAACCTGGGTCTCCTTCATTGCAGGCAGATTCTTTACCATTTAAGCCACCAGGGAAGCCCAAGTTATATATATGCACAAATCTAATTTCTTCACTGTTAGAACATAAGCAAACTGAGAAGTACTGTCCTATACTGTACCTTGAAATAAAAGAATGAGCATAAAAGAATATTCATTTATAAAAAAACATACATTCTAGATGATTTTTTGACAATAATTGGAGAACTCTTTCATAAAAATTTGAGAGCATCCAAAAATAAAAATATAAATTTTACCTTTCTTTTGAAACAAATTATTTTGTGTTACTTAAAAACTGAAGTTATAAAAGATTTAAATCAGTGTCTTAGTTTATTCAAGACAATAGATGTCCATGTTGATTACCCTTATATGCTGTTACTCGATTGCTCAGTCATGTCCGATTCTTTGAGACCCCATGGACTGCAGCACACCAGTTTTCTCTATCCTTCACCACCATCTCCCAATTATATATTCAGAAAAAAATTCAGAAATGTCCATTTTAGGGTTCCTCTTGGGTCTGTCTGGCATCACCGGAGTGAATTAATCAGGGAGTTGAAGAGGGCTTCAAAGGTGGCAAGTGAAGTCAGTACCTCAGTAGCCAGTCAGTACATGTTTTGTGCTTTATTCTTTTATCACAAAAAAAAGAGAAGAAAGACTGCTGTGAATGAAGATTCGTCTGCATTTTAGCACTGCTTTGTCTACTGTAGTTGGCTTTTGAATGAGGATGACAATGGAAAAGATGAAGAATGAAGCTGAGACCACTTCTATGGCTTCTATGCCCCTCTATGCAATCATGTATCCTGTGTTTAATGAGCTAGAACAAGTAAATCTGTCTGCAGCTCAGACATTGAGAGCAGCTTTCGTTAAGGCTAAAAAAGAAACTCCAGGACTCACACAAGACATAATTATGAGAATTTTAGAGAAAAAAGTGTAGAAGTCAACTTCACAGAATCCCTTCTTCGAATGGCAGCTGGTGATGTAGAAGAGTATATGATTGAATGATCAAAGCCAGAATTTCAGGACCTAGACAAAAAGGTACAAGCACTTAAACATATTCTCAGTAAGATCCCAGATGAGACCAACGACAGAGTGAGGTTTCTGCAGACAATCAAGGATATAGCTAGTGCAATAAAAGAACTTATTGATACAGTAAACAATGTCTTCAAGAAATATCAATTCCAGAACCTCAGGGCACTGGAACACCAAAAGAAAGAATTCGTAAAGTACTCCAAAAATTTCAGTGATACTCTGAAGACCTATTTAAAAAATGGCAAGGCAATAAACGTTTTCATAAGTACCAACAGACTAATTCATCAAACCAACTTGATACTTCAGACCTTCAAAACTGTGGCCTGAGAATTGTATATGTTAAGAGATATACTTCTCAGTGGCAGTATTGGACTGCCTTTATCTGTAAATTTTAAAGTTTGACCGTATAAATTATCAGTCCATCCTGAAGGGATCTAATAACCCAGGATGTTGAATGGGATTATTGCCGTCTTAAATGTAGCTTAATCACAATTTCACACTGAAGATTTTGCATCACTTTTGCTACTATCATTCTTTTAAGAATTATAAGCCAAAAGAATGTATGCCTTAATGTGTCATTATATAACATTCTTTAAAAGAATTGTAAATATTGGTATTTGTTTCTGACATTTTAACCTGAAAGCGATATGCTGCAAGATAATGTACTTAACAATATTTGGTGGCAAATATTCAATAAATAGTTTATGTCTGTTAAACATTTCTTTACTTGAAAAAATGCATATATATATGTGAATATATATATGATCAGAAGACCAAGACAACTTGGTGTAATGTCTACTGCTGCTGCTAAGTCACATCAGTTGTGTCCGACTCTGTGAGACCCCATAGACAGCAGCCCCCCAGGCTCCTGTCCTGAGATTCTCCAGGCAAGAACACTGGAGTGGGTTGCCATTTCCTTCTCCAGTGCATGAAAGCGAAAAGTGAAAGTGAAGTCACTCAGTCATATCCAACTCTTCGAAACCCCATAGACTGTAGCTTACCAGGCTCCTCTGTCCATGGGATTTTCCAGGCAAGAGTACTGGAATGGGGTGCCATTGCCTTTTCCGGTATAACATCTAAAGAGATTCTAACGGGAGCTTATTAGCAGTTTATCAGGTAATAAAGCTACAGAATTCCTATTTTTTTTTTTTTTGTCCTTAATCACTCTGGGCAAAAAGTAGTTAATGGAGATATTTTTGTTAGTTACTGTATTTGAGGTACTGAGTATTTTCCCAACCTTTGTTTTAAGAGACTTAGGAGAAGCAGATGGCAGTTTATAGTGTCTTCACATTCTACATGTCCACACAGAGCCGTGTTTGAGCTCTGTGACAATGTAAGATTAAGTCTTTCTGGCATGCGAGGCCGTAATAAGCTTTGTGTCTTTTTTCCATAAATAGCCACAACTAATAGTAATTTGAAGCTATACCAATGCTAGTTGGTTTGAAATTGTCATGAGTGTTAATATTATATACACTCTTTAAATATGTAGTGTTTTGCTTCACCATAGAGAAGTTCTAAGGAAATTATATATCAAGTATTCATGTTAAGTGATTTCATTTTTCAATTATGATAAAACAAAGGAAAAAATCATAAAAATAAAAAAGAAATGTCCATTTTAACATTATCTTCAGAGTATGGTATTAGGGTAAGCAAAAGTGCTGTAACAAAGAAACCCCAGGAGGTACAATGGTTCAAGTGCAATAGAATTGGACTCCTCATTTGTGTAACAGTCCTGGTTATTGCAACTCTGATGTTTGTTGTCCAGGTGACTCAGGGACACAGACTCTTTCCATCTTTGTGGCTCTTAGGGGCTCATTGTAACCAGATTGTGGAAGTGGGACAAGGGGCAGAAGATTTACACTTATTCTATAAAGGTACTTCCACTCATAAGCCACCAGCTAAATTCAGTCACAATAATCACATCTACCCTGAAGCACGCTGGGAAATGTAGTCTAACCACTGCCATTTGGGAGGGGAAATCAATTTTCTGTGAATAGCTAGTAGTTCTAGCTACATCAGAGGCCCCCTGGTGGCTCAGACAGTAAAGAACCCATCTGCCAATGCAGGAGACTTGGGTTCAATCCCTGGGTCAGGATGATCCCTTGGAGAAGGAAATGGCAACCCACTCCAGTGTTCTTGCCTGGGAAATCCCACGGACAGAGGAACCTGGTGGCCTACAGTCCGTGGGGTCATGAAGGGTCGGACAAGTCTGAGAGACTAACACTTTCTGGCTACATCAGGTCAGACAACTACACACAATTACAGTGATTTGGGAGACTATTTTCTAGGTTTGAAAGTTACTCAGATTAGGACATAGGTGAGCCTTTCACTTTGCAGATTTGAGTCTGGGACGCTAAGTTTGCTTTCACTATTGGAACAGCTACAGCTAAGTCGCTTCAGTCGTGTCCAAGTCTGGGCGACCCCACAGGCGGCAGCCCACCAGGCTCCTCCGTCCCTGGGGTTCTCCAGGCAAGAACACTGTTGGAACAGAGATGTGTATTATGGACAGACACATGTGCCTGTGTGCTCAGTCACTTCAGTGGTGTCTTTGCAACCCTCTGGGCTGTAGCCCGCCAGGCTCCTCTGCCCATGGGGATTCTCCAAGCAAGAAGACTGAAGTGGGTTGTTGTGCCCTCCTCCAGGAGGTATTCACCTCCCAGAGCTTGGACAGCTCTTAGGTCTCCTGCCCTGGCACAGGCAGATGCAAAGCCAGAGCTACCAAGATTGCCACTTTCTGGTAACAGGGATTGCTGCCGCCCGGAGGATGAACACCAGAGTGAAAAGTCCAATTTGGGGGAAGCTCAAAACAGTTGTGTAAATGCTGGCTGTTATGCTTTAAAATTTGAACTTCAGGTAAAATGGTGCACAGGCACATAGACTTTTCCTTCCTAAACTGTACCCAAGCAACCTGAAGCTGGTCCAGGACTAATCTATTTCTTTCCCTTAAAAGAAATAGATCAAGCTCACAGAAATATAATAACGAGCCAAGTCAAGCTGAGAGGGAAAAGCTTTGAGTGCTAGTTCTAAGGCTTTGCTGTGGGGCTTTGAAATCTTCACATTAGGCCCTGAGGCTTCCCTCAGAGCCCAGTTGGTAAAGAACCTGCCTGCAGTGCAGGAGACTTGGGTTTGATTCCTGGGTCTGGAAGATCCCCTGAAGAAGGAAGTGGCAACCCACTCCAGCATTCTTGCCTGGAGAATCCCACGGACAGAGGAGCCTGGCGGGGCACAGTCCATGGGGTCGCAAGAGCCAGACACGACTGAGTGATTTTCACTACCACTACTCCTTTCACTAATGAGTGGAACTAGTCTAATCTATTTTCTAATTGGTCACATTCATTTTCTAAATGCATAATGAATTAGAGAGAAATAAGTTCTATTATAAACTGTTCATCTCTTGGGCAAGGATCCAGCTCTGATGTGCAGCTGTTTTATGCCAGCTTGACATCTACCTGAATGTACAGGCATCTGCCATTTATACAGTCGAACATCTTAAATATCACCCTTGCTAGATCCCCTCTCAAGGAACATTCTCCCAAGTTTAGGGATGAAGATTCCTGACCTCAAAGGAAGGCCACCTTTAAAGTCAGATTTTGGTAGGATGCTTCTGCTTTGTAAATGTTTTTCCACACCTGGGCAAGGAGTCTGTTCATTTAAGATTGGAATGGCTATGCCACACTGTTGGTGCAGAAAATATGTTTCCCTTGAAAGTTGCCTTTGAAAAAGATAGGATGGCCCACCTTCACAGGGAATTAGCAAGTAAAGCTGTGTGGTCTCAAATTCAGTAGAACTCTTATTTTGCTTGGTTCTAGACACTACCAGGTACAATACAAATCTAAAATAAGAGGTGTCAAAGACTCCCAGAAAAAAAAAGTAAATAAAACAAATGAAGCCAAAATATTTATACTTTTTATGAGCATAACTTTGAGAAAAACTGTTCAGGATGATAGAAATAAAAGTGTGGACTTCATTGTATACTATCACCTGCACAAATATTTTGAAATAGATTAAAGGGATAAGGCTTAAGATATCTAAATTTTATAATTATTTTCTACTTGGAAAAAATTCCTTTTATTTTCCAAGTGACAATCAGTTACTCAATTGAGTTATGAAACCTAAGCTTAAAGGTATGTATTACATTTACCAAATAAAAATGTAACTTTGGTATATAAAGTATTCCACAGAAACCCTGTTGGAGAAGACAGTGGCACCCCACTCCAGTACTCTTCCCTGGAAAATCCCATGGATGGAGGAACCTGGTAGGCTGCAGTCCATGGGGTCACTAAGAGTTGGACACGACTGAGCGACTTCACTTTCACTTTTCACTTTCATGCATTGGAGAAGGAAATGGCAATCCACTCCAGTGTTCTTGCCTGGAGAATCCCAGGGATGGGAGAGCCTTGTGGGCTGCCATCTATGAGGTCGCACAGAGTCAGACATGACTGAAGCAACTTAGCAGCAGCAGCAGCAGAAACCCTGCTACAGAATTATAAGATTAGGATCAAAGAGATACAAGTTGGCACCCTTGGCATCAGTCAGACAATCAATAGATATAAAAATTATTTAAGGAATTTTTCCTTCTACTAGGACCTTTTACTATAATTTGAACAGTTTTAATGGGGCTTCTCTGGTGGCTCAGCAGTAGAGAATCCACCTGCCAATGCAGGAGGTAGGGGGCGGGGTTGATTTGGGGGTTGGGAAGATCCCCTGGAGAAGGAAATGGCAGCCTACTCCAGTGTTCTTGCCTGGGAAATCCCATGGACAGAGGAGGCTGGCAGGCTCCAGTCCATGGGACCACAAAGAGTCACATACAACTTAGCACCGGAACAACAACAAAAGGGCTTTAATACTACCCCATAAGATTAATTTGAAGAAGTTTGTTTTAAGCACTAATGAAATTTACTTACATCTTTTAATACTGAAAAATCCAAAACAAAATTTATTTTTATGAATTTGAGTAAAAGAACGGATAGACATCTTCTCCCTGATTTTTATCACAAAGCAAAAATTCAATGCAAATGTGACATTGTAGTTTACGTAAAGTTTGAATTTGTTTTTGGTAAAAGGCTAAAACTGTAGCTTCCTAAATTTGTTACATTTATTCTTACACCATTATTCAAAAGTACTATATAAAAGGAAACATTGATTCAGTTAAATTGAATTTTTAAAGCCATTGTTATACAATTGACTCTGGTAAATTTTCAACACTACTGAGTTATATGGACTTACAGACATTTTCTGTTTACACTATCTAAGGGATTTTTAAGGTGTTTTATTTTTCCGATATGTTCTTAATATTTTTTTAAAATTTTACTTGTTTGTTTATTAATTTATTTGGCCTTGCTGGGTCTTCATTGCTGCAGACAGGTTTTCTCTAGTCTGGGCTACTCTTCTGTTGCTGAGCACAGGCTCTAGAGTGCATGGGCTTGAGTAGCTGCAGCACTTGGGTTCAGTAGCTCCCAGGCACGTGAAATATTCCCAGATCAGGGATCAAACCCATGTCCCTGCATTAGCAGGTGAATTATTAACCACTGGACCTCACAGAAGTCCTAATAGTTCTTAATATTAACAGTGGTTTAAGTGATTTAATGTCAACTTGTAAGTTCTTACTGGCTTTGATATCTTGGAATAGCAGTAACAGTGAGTATTCTTGGGTTGCCAGGAAATTTTCTAAAGGTAACGTTTTATGGGGCAGAGAAGATGTCTGTTGCATGTGTTTTAGTGAATTTTTTCTTATGATAACTGTAGATTCACATACAGTTGTAGGAAAATATAGAGATCTCATGCATCCTTTACCCTAATGGGATCATCTTGCAGATGTCAGTGCAGTTTTCCAACTAGGATATTGACATTGATGCCATCAAGAAACAAAAAAATTCCACCATTGTGTTGCACTTTGAAAGTCACAGTCAATTCCCTCCAGCCCTCACCCCCAAGCAACCCCAAGCAACCACTACTTTGTGCTCTAGTTCTATAATGTTGTCATTTCAAGAATGTTATATAAATGGAGCCAGATGGTACCTAACTATTTTGACTTCTTTTTAGCACAATTCTTTGGAGTTTTGTCCAGATTGCTGCATGTATCAATAGTTCATTCCTTTTTAATGTTGAGTTGTATTCTTCAATACAGATGTATCACAGTTTCACTATTCACCCCTTGAAGGACATCTGGATTGTTTCTATTTTGCAACCATTATGGATAAACTACTATAAATATTTATGTACAGGATTATGTACAAACATAGATTTTCATTTCCCTGGAATAAATACCCAGGAGAAAGTGAAAGCATTAATTGCTCAGTTGTGTCCAACTCTTTGCAACCCCATGGAATGTAGCCCACCAGGCTCTTCTGTCCATGGAATTTTCTGGGAAAGAATGCTGAAGTGGTTTGTAATTTCCTTCTACAGGGGTCTCCCCAACCCAGGGATGGAACCCTGATCTCTTGCATTGCAGGCAGATTCTTTACCATCTGAGCCACGAGGGAAGCCCCAGTGTACTGGAGTGCAAATGCTAAATTGAAGGTTAGTTGCTAAATTGAAAGCTAGTTGCATTTTAAGAATCTGCCAGTTTCTCAGAGTGACTGTTGCCGGGAGCCAGCATGGGAGATCCCACCCATGACAAGGTCATGTGAAGGAGACCTGATAAGCAAGGCTTCAGGACTCAAGGGACTCCCTGGGCCAATCCCACCCATGACAAGGTCATGTGGAAGAGACCTGACGAGCAAGGCGGATCAGGACTCGAGGGATCCCTTGGACCTGCTCGAGCATCTACCCAAAAACAAGAATCTGTCTGTCTTACTATTTTGTACCTTTCACCAACTCTTCTGACATTAACAGGCGGCTATCCCTGGCCACCTTTCTCTGAAAAAAGTCAACTTAGGGCTTTAGTTAATAAGTCCCCTGAACGTGATAGGAGTGTTTCAATTTAAACCCCTCTGATGGCTTTCTAGCTTGCTTGGCAGGTTTATCCAGACTCTTGCAGCTACACTTGTGATTGTTCGCAGCCTCCTAACTGTGAGAGGCATGGGAAGCCTAAAACATTCTAAAAATATAGAGCCTTTCAAAGAGTTAAAAACTATTAGAATAGTTCTGGTGTAGGATTTCACTGTTGAGCCAATGCTTGCTGCCAAGTTCCCATATCCCTTATCCATTGTGCACCTGGGAGTGCATTAGTTAACATGGTTGGAATGTAAGAAAAGCAAGCAGTAGCCTTGGAATTAACCACATCAGACCTTTGAGCTAATTGGTTCTTTCTTTGTTGTAACTCACTGCACCTTTGCTCCGTGAGAAATGTAACTCTGTTTAATACTTTCTGAGGCTGACATAGATTAGAAATATAAAGAAAAAACACTTCAAGGGAAAATAAGTTTTCTGGTTGAGCAGCCTTTATCAAAAGAGGGTCATAAAATGTCCACAGGCCTCCAAGGCCAGAAGATAATGTACACAACATTGTTTATAGGAAAGGTATGCAGAAAAAATCCTGGTTTCGATAAAGACAAAACAGATGTAGTGTTTGGGCAGACTGTATGATTTTGCATCTTTCATTTCCCTCTATGTACAAGTCAAGGTATAAAAGTTCCTTTTGAAAATAAAGTTATAGGCCTCTCTCACTGAAGCTTGGTCACCCCATGTCAATCATTCTTTCTCTCTCTCTCTCTCCCTTTCTCCCTCTCCCTCCCTCTCTTTCAGGCTGATCCCTTGGAGCACAGAGGCTCTCTGCGTTCACTTTCCTACCTGGGCTTCTAAGACCCGATCAAGAAGGCGCTCTGCATCTTCATTCTGGCTAGAAGGCACTCTGCGTCTTCACCCTGGTAAACTGTGCCATCTTTCTTTCCCACCAGAAATACACAAGTAATCTAGTTTCTCTGCATCTTCAATAGCATTTGGTGTCACATTTTTAATTTTAACCATCTCTTATATATGTGATTCTCTTAGGTATGTGGTGATTTCTCATCAAATTTTTTATTTTCATTTCCCTAGTGAGTAATGATGCTGAACACTTTTCAAATACCATTTGTGTGTGTTCTTCAGTGAAATGTCTCTCTACGTATTGTTTGCCTTTCGTACTGTTGAATTTTGAGGATTCCGTATATATTCTAAATAGGATTCTTTTGTTAGATTTGTGGTTTGAAATTGTTTTCTTCTGGTGTGTTTGCATCATTTTATCAGGATCTCTCATAGAATGGAAGCCTTAAATTTTGATGGTATGTAATTTATAAATTTTCCTTTTTTGGATCAAAATGAGAACTTCTTGCTGGTACTTGTGTTCAGTAGCTTCAGTCATGTCTAACTCTCTGTGACCACAAGGACTATAGCCTGCCGGTGCCAGGCTCCTGTGTCCACAGGATTTCCCTGGCAAGAATACTGGAGTGGATTGCCCTTTCCTTCTGCAGAGGATCTTCCTAACCCAGGGATCAAATCTGTGTCTTCTGCATCGGCAGGTGGATTCCTTACCACTTCTCATCCAAACTGTAATACTTTGGGAAGTATTCCTTGAGCCACCAGGGAAGCCCTTGTTGAAAATGAGTTAACCATAAATGCATAAGTTTATTTCTGGGTTCTCTCTTCTGTTCCACTGGTCAATATGTTCGTTTTTATGCCAGTACCAGCTGTGTAATATAGTTTCAAACCAGGAGCATGATGCTTCCAGCTTTGTTCTCGCTCAAAATCGCTTTAGCTATTTTCAGTCTCTTACAGTTTCACACGAATTGCAGGGTTGTTTTTTCTTTTTCTGTGAAAAATGCCACTGGGACTGATAGGAATTTAGCTTAAAAAAGAAACTCAAACTCATAAGGGCATCTATTTTATTTGTGAAACCTATGCTTTCACATATTTGCTGTGCATTTGGTTCATTTCTTGTCTTATAAGTTTAAGTTTGCATGATACCATCCTAGTTTACACCTGATATATCAGTATAATAATCACTAGCGACCCCTTATATTGTCAGAAGTATTACAGTTTAGATGAGAAATTGTATGTTCACCTGTCCACACACATTGTAATACCTCCAACATGAATTACCTCCCAACTTTCCATATTGAAAAGGTGCTATGACATAAACAAAACACTACAGTTTAAAATAATAAAACTGTGCAATTTCTACCATATAAAGTTTTATGCCTTATTCAAAGATTGAGGACTGAGTAGGCCTTTTGAGAGCAGGGAAGCAATGCCTTGATGGCACCTAAAATCTGCTCACTTCTGCCGGGGTGATCATTGTCCTTCGGAATTTCTTGGCTCCAGATTTCACCTTTGCCAACAAAGAATCAATGTGTGTGGCAAGGAATATGATGCCAATATTCTTGTTAATTAGAATTTACTTAAGATGGTATGAAAGTGCTGCACTCAATATGCCAGCAAATTTGGAAAACAGTAGTGGCCACAGGACTGGAAAAGGTCAGTTTTCATTCCAATTCCTAAGAAAGGCAAAGCCAGAGAATGCTCAAACTACTGCACAATTGCACTCATCTAACACACTAGTAAAGTAACGCTCAAAATTCTCCAAGCCAGGCCTCAACAATCTGTTAACCGTGAACTTCCAGATGTTCAAGCTGGCTTTTAAAAAGGCAGCGGAACCAGAGATTAAATTGCCAACATCCACTGGATCATGGAAAAAGCAAGAGAGTTCAAGAAAAACATCTATTTCTGCTTTGTTGACTGTGCCAAAGCCTTTGACTGTGTGGATCATAATAAACTGTGGAAAATTCTTCAAGAGATGGGAATACCAGACCACTTGACCTGCCTTTTGAGAAATCTGTATGCAGGTCAGAAAGCAACAGTTAGAACTGGACATGGAACAACAGACTGGTTCCAAATAGGGAAAGGAGTATGTCATGGCTGTATATTGTCACCCTGCTTACTTAACTTATATGCAGAGTACATCATGAGAAATGCTGGGCTGGATGAAGCACAAGCTGGAATCAAGATTGCTGGGAGAAATATCGACAACCTCAGATATGCAGATGACACCACCTTTATGTCAGAAAGTGAAGAACTAAAAGAGCCTCTTGATGAAAGTGAAAGAGGAGAGTGAAAATTTTGGCTTAAAGCTCAACCTTCAGAAAATGAAGATCATGGCATCTAGTCCCATCACTTCATGGCAAATAGATGGGGAAAGAGTGACAGACTTCATTTGGGGGGCCCAAAATCACTGCAGATGGTGATTGCAGCCATGAAACTAAAAGACACTTACTCTTTGGAAGGAAAGTTATGACCAAGCTAGATAGCATATTCAAAAACAGAGACATTACTTTGCCAATAAAGGTCTGTCTAGTCAAGGCTATGGTTTTTCCAGTGGTCATGTATGGATGTGAGAGTTGGACTATAAAGAAAGCTGAGAGCCGAAGAATTGATGCTTTTGAACTGTGGAGTTGGATAAGACTCTTGAGAGTCCCTTGGACTGCAAGGAGATCCAACCAGTCCATCCTAAAGGAGATCAGTCCTGGGTGTTCATTGGAAGGAGTGATTTTGAAGCTGAAACTCCAGTACTTTGGCCACCTGATGCAAAGAACTGACTCATTTGAAAAGACCCTGGATGCTGGGAAAGATTGAAGATAGGGGAAGGGGATGACAGAGGATGAGATGGTTGGATGGCATCACCAACTCAGTGGACATGAATTTGAGTAAACTCTGGGAGTTGGTGAACAGGGTAGTCTGGTGTGCTGCAGTCCATGGGGTCACAAAAAGTCAGACACAACTGAGTGAATGAACTGAACTGATTGTGTACTCACATGCAAAAAGAAGCTGCTACATTGCAACAGTCTGAGAAATGGGACCTAGATACTAGCAGGCTTTGGGGAAATTTAGGGGTAAAAATTCGGAGAAGTCAATGGCACCCCACTCCAGTACTCTTGCCTGGAAAGTCCCATGGACGGAGGAGCCTGGTAGGCTGCAGTTCATGGGGTCGCTAAGAGTCGGCACGACTGAGCGACTTCACTTTCACTTTTCACTTTCATGCATTGGAGAAGGCAATGGCACCCCACTCCAGTATTCTTGCCTGGAGAATCCCTAAGACAGTGGAGCCTAGTGGGCTGCCGTCTATGGGGTCGCACAGAGTCAGACACGACTGAAGCAACTTAGGAGTAGCAGTAGGGGTAAAATTTTAATATTAACAATACAGTGAAACATAGTAACCCTGAGTACAGTGATAATACTGATAAAATGTTACATATATTGTAGTCTTAAAGGAACATATCAAAAGCTTTCTTGTAAGGACTGAAATGTTGCACAGTTTGTACTTGACAGATAGAAAATCTTGAGCTCAAATGATGAGTTCTCATGAGAATTTAAACCTGATTTTAAAAAAATTGAGCCTGGCAAAGAAAAATGCTTTAAGCTCCTTATTTCACTGTTAGTAGGTAATATCCTATTCATCATTTCTCCATATCTGGAGGAAATTTCAACATTCATAGGCTTTTATAAACACTCCATGTTGATGTATGGCAAAACCAATACAATATTGTAAAGTAATTAACCTCCAATTAAAATAAATAACTTTATATTAAAAACACTCCTATTTGAGTCCTCGTAATTAACTAGAAGTTTATTTTAAAAATAAAAGTGATTTATTCCTTTCACCTTTGCAGCTGTAGAGAGAATTTTATTTTGTACCATAAATCAAATTCAAAGAATCTTATTCCATGAGATGTTAAGCTGAAACTTTCACGAAAATACCCGTTGACTTCTTGTGAAATATACAGACTTGTGTGAATTTGCATTAACATTATCTGGGTTTTGTCCACTATTCATGTAGAGTCTTCCAGGAAATATTACTTGACCAGAATCCTTTTGAAAAACCCAGTAGAAATTCCTGCCATATCCTTCAAAAACAGCCTCCAAAACAGTCTGTATTTTTTTCATTATTCTTCGTACTTAATACATTGTAGCTCTGAGTGTCATGTTGACTTCAAGATACAGCATGGACACTTTTTAGAAAAGTCTCTGTATTCCAAAAGTATAAAAATACTTGTCAGATTTCCTTATCAACCCAGAAAAAGATCACTGCCAACTTGATTCTTTTGGCACATAATTGAGAAACTGTTTTTCATTTAATTTAGCATGAGGTTGGTGATTTAGACTTTCATTGTAAACCCACATGCATTTTAGTCAATACTGTTTTATATTTAGATTTTTAGGTTTTTTAAAAATATCGTTTTAGAGAATAAACTAAATACCAATATATATGTCTTTTTACAGCTAATCAAATTTTCACTGATTCTTGATGAAAGGAGAAAAATAATAAAAATGTAGTGAACTTTACATAACACTGATTTACCCAATTTAAAGGGTCATCTTTTATGAGACTATATATTTTCTGCTTTTTTATATCAAAATTCTTTCTTTTATGAAATAATGATGGTGGTTGACATTCAGTTCCGTTCAGTTCAGTCATTCAGTCGTGTCTGACTCTTTGCGACCCCATGAATCGCAGCACGCCATGCCTCCCTGTCCATCACCAACTCCTGGAGTTCACTCAGACTCACGTCCATCGAGTCCGTGATGCCATCCAGCCATCTCATCCTCTGTCATCCCCTTCTCCTTCTGCCCCCAGTCCCTCCGAGCATCACAGTCTTTTCCAGTGAGTCAACTCTTTGCATGAGATGGCCAAAGTACTAGAGTTTCAGCTTTAGCATCATTCCTTCCAAAGAAATCCCAGGGCTGATCTCCTTCAGAATGGGCTGGTTGGATCTCCTTGCAGTCCAAGGGACTCTCAAAAGTCTTTTCCAACACCAG
>SJYQ01005246.1:56114-118077 GCA_006410935.1 Redunca redunca
AGAGTTTCAGCTTTAGCATCATTCCTTCCAAAGAAATCCCAGGGCTGATCTCCTTCAGAATGGGCTGGTTGGATCTCCTTGCAGTCCAAGGGACTCTCAAAAGTCTTTTCCAACACCAGAGTTCAAAAGCATCAATTCTTCGGCTCTCAGCTTTCTTCACAGTCCAACTCTCACATCCATATATGACCACAGGAAAAACCATAGCCTTGACTAGACAGACCTTTGTTGGCAAAGTAATGTCTCTGCTTTTGAATATGCTGTCTAGGTTGGTCATAACTTTTCTTCCAAGGAGTAAGCATCTTTTAATTTCATGGCCGCAGTCACCATCTGCAGTGATTTTGGAGCCCGAAAAAATAGTCTGACACTGTTTCCACTGTTACCCCATCTATTTGCCGTGAAGTGATGAGACCAGATGCCATGATCTTAGTTTTCTGAATGTTGAGCTTTAAGCCAACTTTTTCACTTTCCTCTTTCACTTTCATCAAGAGGCTTTAGTAGCAAAGGAACCTGGAATGTTAGGTCCATGAATCAAGGCAAATCGGAAGTGGTCAAACAAGGAGGCCTGGCATGCTGCAATTCATGGGGTGACACAGAGTCGGACACAACTGAGTGACTGAACTGAACTGAATACAATAATCTGGCCCCTCATGCATCTACAAGCACTGAAATTGCTGGATATTACTTTTTAAGAAGAAGACACGTTGGAATACACAATCTTTAAACACTTGGAGAAATCCAACTTGTCTCAAACCATGAATAATCAACAAGTAAAACTAGTCATAGCTTTCAGAGACCCCAAGGACCCATTGCAAAGAACATCAAGCTAGACTAAGGTCTCTGACAGTCCAGAAAGTTACAAAGAGGCTCATCTGAGGTTCAGAGGAGAAGATGCTCCATGGAACATTTTATTTATGTGGTACCAGAACTCCTAGTTCCTTCTTAGTGAGTTGGAATCCTGGCAATAGACTCTTTTCTTAGCGAACCTATACGCATTAGAATGCTTTCTGCTATGTGTAACAAAAGCCTGACTCAAACTAGCTTCAACACTAAAGAAATTCATTATTCCACCAAATCAAACTCCAAGAGGCAGAGTAGGCTTCCAGGTTCGTGGATTCTTTAGGGAAGCACTGTTATCAGCAACCCAAGAAACTTTCTGCCACACTATTTTGGAAGAGAAATAGAATTATCTCAACTGGCCTTGAATATTTATCAGGGATTGATGAATGCGATTGTGAATATGTGAATATGAATCAGTTTTGTTTACTGCAGGGTTTTTGAACCCTGCATGTAGAACAGAACTCCTAATTCTAACCCAGGGTTTCTTTCCTGACTTTTAAGGTAAATTCATAAAATTGAAATTAAGAGTGTGAACTGGCTGGCCACCTACCTACCTATATGGGCTTCCCTGGTCGCTCAGATGGTAAAGAATCTGCCTCCAAAGCAGGAGACCCAGGTTCAGTTCCTAAGTTGGGAAGATTCCCCTGGAGAAGGAAATGGCAACCCGTTCCAGTATTCTTGCCTGGAGAATTCCATGGACAGAGAAGCCTGGGTGCAGTCCACGGGGTCGCAAAGAGTCAGACACAACTGAGCTACTGACTCTTTCACTTCTTTCACCTACCTATATACAGTCCTCGGAGACTCTCCAGTGTCGTCATAACGCAGTTCTTGAATTCTAAATGAAAGCCTGAGACGAGGTGTTGTGGGAGAGCACTAGTTAAAAAATACAATGCTTGAGAAAAAGCCTTTTTTTTTTTTTTTTTTTTTTGGGAAGTCTGTGGCAGAAAATCTATCAGAGGGGAAGGACACCTAACCTAATTTTAGTGAACCTAGCTTAATTTTAACAAATAATAAAACATAAATTGATGAAAAATTTTGTATTCCACTGACTAGTCAGTAATGGCTTCAGTGAAGAGAAACTGGAACTAATGAATAAACTGAGCATTAACTTACCTTTCATCAAGAATATATGAGCTAACTAGCTATATAATATGGGCAACATTTCTCTTTCTCTTTATTTTATTTTGTTTTTGGTCATGCTGTGCAACTTGTGGGATTTGGGATTTTAGTTGCCTGAACAGGGACTGAACCCAGTCCTCAACAGTAATAGCTCAGAGTGCTAACCACTGAACCACCAGGGAATTCTCAACAATATTTTTCTTAACTTATTTCTTATTTATTGAGGTATTTTTAAAAACTGGGAAATATTTTGACAACCCAATTTATTACATATACTAAAACTTACAATGCATGCTAAAAAGAGAAACTCTTAGATGAATTACTGAAAATGAAACACTGATGTTACTATAGAATTATGTTAGTGTTTTTGGACATGTACATTTGTCTCAGTCATGTAAATTGCTTCTTCAAAGATAAGAGGATAGAAAAGTAGAGAATTTCATTTCTAGAAGAAGATGAGTGTGTAACTTCTGTTGAATAAGAATAAAAATTTCCTCTAGTTGTTGAAACTCTCATTCAAGCCACATATTTTCTGTCTAGTCTCCCTAGCTTTGGGTAGAATATAAATTTCTAAGAAATAGACAGGGAGAATGCTGGATTTGCATACAAATGTTGGTGCTTTTGCCAAATGTAGCTATTCAGTGCAGGAAAGCTATCTCAGGAGCTGACAAAACAGATTTGAATAATGGCATCTTGGGATTAAAAAAGATCATGTATTTCCTTCTGATGCCTGCATTGCATTCTAAAAATAATTACAAGTTAATTTTTACAATTTAATATTTTAATGTACATATTTCAGTAAAACTTTGAGATTCAGCATCCTATGTATTAATTTAGTTGACTCTCCCTGTGACACTTAATAATTCATTAATTTGTTCAACAAATTTAATATCTGCCAGCAGGCACTGCTCCAGGCACTGGGAACAGAGCAGAAGACAGAAAGGATACAATCCTTGTCCTTGGGTAGATTACACTCTTACGGAGGTGAGGCAGGGCAGGAAGGGAGGCGCGGGGGTGAGAGGGGAGGTGGCAGGGTTGGGGGGTGGGGAGGCAGGAAATATCCAAGCAAATGAACGAACAAGGTAATTTTAAACAGTAACAAGGCAGTGGGACAGGATGATAAGATTGAGAGTGATACAAGAAAGCAATACAAGCAGGCTGGAGAAGGCCCCTAAGGAAGTGATATTTGAGCTGAGACAGAAATGATGCAAAAGAGGCAGTCATGTGCACAAAAACCTTCATTCTCACCAATATCAATAATATGTACAAAGGAATACTGCTGCTGGAGCACCAGGCCTTATTCCTTACAGCTGGTTGGCACTCAAAAACTTGTTTAATTGAAAAATGTCACATTTATAGTAAAATACAATTGTAGATGTTCATTTGTTGCGCAAAATATGGACACATTTAGCAGGTGCTTCAAGTTGCTACAGTCTATTGTCTGGATTTGGGATCATTTAGAACAAAGGGAAGAAGTGGTAATTCTTAACTTCTATAATTGTGGGCTTAGTTGTTCGGTCCTTCTAATTCTTCTTGACTCCATGGACTGCCACAGTCCTCTGTCCATGGGGATTCTCCAGGCAAGAATACTGGAGTGGGTTGCAATGCCCTCCTCCAGGGGATCTTCCCAACTCAGGGATCAAACCCAGGTCTTCCACATGGCAGGTGGATTCTTTACTGTCTGAGCCACCAGGGAAGCCCAAGAATACTGGAGTGGGTATCCTATCCCTTCTCCAGGGGAACTTCCTGATCCAGGAATCAAATCGAAGTCTCCTGCATTGCCGGAGGATTGTCTACCAGCTGAGCTACCCGGAAGCCCAACTTCTATAATAGCTCCAGTTTTGCTACTCAGTTTCAGGTACCATAATGTCATTAAATGCTTTGTGAGAATATATCTTTGGCTGCTTTTTTGTTGTTTGGTCTTAAGTTGAAAGATAAGTTATTTAACAATAATAAAAAAATGGACAGTCAGTATCTTTGACCAGCCTCAGATACATCTTCCTTAAATATGTTCATTTGTTTTCACTTGTACTAATAACTGTGAAACAAAAACAGAATTATAATCTGCTGTTGTCTGAAATATGCCAGTTGGTAAACTTTCAAAAAATATATGTACCAGGGCACATTCTTGCTCCTAAACCTTTCTCTAAAATTATTTTAAAACAAAACTTTAAAATAATTTCAGGAAACAGTTTGATTTTATAAATATTTTAAATGATTCAAAAAGTATAAAATGGCTCATGTTGAACACAATGTTATGTACACTTCCTCAGAAGGCAAGACCAAAAATTTTTCTAAGAGAATTTTGTTTTCTCAAAACTCATTTTTTAATTCCAAAAGTTTCAAAGGGAAGTAAAATTCATATAAAAGAGAGACTATGCCACATGATCTGGCATACATATCTAGGACAGATAATGAATGAGGGAGAAAATTAATGAGGTGATTAAGACATGAGAGAAGCTTCAAAAGAGAATAAATTAACCACCCAAGGATTAAGAAAGTCCTTTTGGGAAATCATGACATCCTTAAGTGTTTTGCTAAAACACTGATGGTTGTGAAAGTCAATTATAAAAAATGGTTTATTTCCTACAATCCTATAAAACTCAACACTTGAATTATTCTTTATTTGTTCTATGAGTCAACATTTTGTTAAAATTATAATCTAAATTTTGTTTAATGTTCAATAAAGTGGTTACACTTTTAGTTTTATATCTCAGGATAAATTTCCAATTAAATCTCTTTTCCTATTATATCTGAGCAGGGAGGTTTATTGTCTTATAACAGAAAGACCAAATATTCAGGCAACAATCCTTTGCTTTGCAGAAAAGTCTTTACTGCAGAGTAGCCAGGTAAGGAGATAAGATCTGTCAGATCTGTCTCCCCACTGGCTTTTTATTAAGGTTTTGTGTGGTTTTTTAATATTGATTCATTTATTTTTATTTTTGGCTGACCTGCATTGCTGCATGCAGGTTTCCCTTGGTTGTAATGAGCAGCTCTTTGCAGTGGCTTCTCTTATTGCAGAGCATGGGCTCTAGAACATGCGGGCTTCAGTAGTTGCAACACGCAGGCTCAGTAGTTTTGGCACACAGGCTTAGTTGGTCCTCGGCATGTGGGATCCGCCCCAGCCTGGGATCAAACCCATCTCCCCTGCATTGGCAGGCAGTTTCTTATCCACTGGACCACCGGGAAAGCCCCCCCCCCACCCCGTGGCTTTTGCTTAAGATATTTATCATGGAAGTAGGGAATAGAAGGCTTTGGAGGCTATCAGATGAATGGTGGAGGGGTAAAGGGAAGTTTCAAGAGTCCACTGTGCAGGCGGACATGTCTTTTGCGTCTCTTCATGGCTCAAATGTGCAAATTTGGGGGATTTCCCTATGTTACATGTAGATTTTTGACTTGTGATGTCCAAAGTTCACTTCTAGGTCATTCTAGTCCTTTAACCTGTGTGTTAGTCAAAGGGACTGTCAGTGAGTTATTTTCTTATCTGCAGTTTTCTTGGTTTCACACTAAATTGTAAAATACCAGTTCCAAGATGAGGCCAAGACTTTGGGTCTGGGCTCCCATGTTGAATGATTATCAATATAATTGGGGTTTGGGGATTAAAAGACACATGACAGACAACAAATATAGAAATTTACAAGAAGGAATATAAATCCTAGCGTGCATAAAACAATAATACCCAGATAAAATAATCCATCAAATGTAGACCTCATTCCTGATGGGATCAATGAGATGATATTTTCCAAAAGATTGAATCCAGGTTCTTGTGATGACACTTGTTAGAGCCAAGATGCTTGTTGTCTAATTTTATCCTGATGAGTTTCTACTTCTTAAGAAGTGTTAGTATAAACACAATATGATGAGTTAGCTACTGCACAAATACCTCCTTGTTCAGCTAGAATTCAGTCTAGAGCAATTCTGCTGTTTAATGCTACTCTGCCTAAGGAATCTAGTGCCTTCTTCTAGATGGTAGTGGCTTGAGTTGTCTCTTTTGCTACTATTCACAAGGTGAGGGAGAGATTTCTAATCATGTGTTCTTAAGTGGCAAACCCCCATCACAGGTTTAGAGTCATACAAAGAAATATCTGGTGGAGTCCAGTAGCCCACTTGGACAAATACTTATCTGGAACTCTGCAGGTTGAATCAGCATCTAATCTGGGCTTTATAGCTCTGGAGGAAAGTTTTAAGGAACTAGTCCAGAGTTGAACGTCATTAGACTTTTGGATGGAGAAAAGAGTGATTCAATACCTTAGTAAGGAAATACCTCCCATATACCAACTGGTACATTCACAGGCCTAAGACTGACCGTCAGAACTGCAGACCAAGGTGTACCCTGAGGAGGTACAGAGAATGCAGGACATATAGTTAAAACGTATGCTCTCATTTTGGGGGATTTTACCTGAGACATGACCAGGTAAAGGCTCAGTGTAAGGCATCATTCAAGAGGAACAGTTTAATCTGCAAATAGGCAAAGGAGCATGTGTTTTCTCTTATCTTACTATCATGCATATTTGAGTAGCGCAATCTTTATTAGTTTGGTTGAAACTCTTACATATTAAATATAGGAGGGAAGCAGATTGGGAAAGATAAGTATGGGTTTTACAACATCCTGGCCAAGCAGCACTATGGCAGGAACCTTGACAAGGGCAGATGCTAGGGTCATCTTTTCTATCTGAGGACCTGAGAAGAGGACCAAATTTAGGCTTAGTCAAGAATAAAAGCAGGGGACAGGAAATTCTTTGTCGACAGGAAAATTTCTGTTGATTAGCCTGAACTGATAGACTACATCTGAGGGTGTTTCATCACTCGTGGTGAAATTGGGTATGCTCAAGAACTCGGTTATTGGCGTCTCTGTATTATCACCATGATCACATATGGAGTCAGGCTTGGGATGACACACCCAGCCATCAGTTGGGTTTCCTGATTTTGAAAAAGCTTGTTAAGTTCTTATTAGGATATTATCTTAATGAAATAATTGAGGCTTATGAGAGGCTAAGGCAAATAAGAGGAGGTAGCAAAGGAAAATAGGGAGCATTGGGGGCTCTTTCTTAGAAGACCTGCTGCTGCTGCTGCTACTGCTGCTAAGTTGCTTCAGTTGTGTCTGACTCTGTGCGACCCCATAGACGGCAGCCCACCAGGCTTCCCCATCCCTGGGATTCTCCAGGCAAAAACACTGGAGTAGGTTGCCATTTCCTTCTCCAATGCATGAAAATGAAAAGTGAAAGTGAAGTCTCTCAGTCATGTCCAACTCTTAGCGACCCCATGGACTACAGCCTACCAGGCTCCTCCATCCATGGGATTTGCCAGGCAAGAGTACTGGAGTGGGTTGCCATTGCCTTCTCCGCTTAGAAGACCTAGAAGCTATATTTCTTCTAGAAGCCAATTTTTTTTCTTGTTATTTCTTTCTGAAAAGGAATTTAAGATCAGTTAAGTGTTTGCAGTCATAGTGGGGAGTGGAAACGTCAGTGTTAGGATTCTGCCACCAATCCATTTCTGATGGCCTGATGTTCTGTGATGCTCATCCCGTCGTTTCTCCTCTGTCTTACTTCAATGGAACAGTTTCAGTGGTTTGGTGGGCTTTATCCCACAGCCAGATGGTCTCTGGATTGGTTAATTACACGTAAGATGATCATCATATCAGTTTGTCTCAGTCTTAATTTTACTTATGGTCTTCCAATAATTGTTAGTAGAGCTCCTTTTGTCCTCAGATATGTCCTGGTTTAGATGATAAATCATGTGGTCATCCTAAGTATAAAGAAGAACTCTTCCTTAAGAGAGTTCTTAGTCCTACACTTGCATATTAAGCAGAAGAATATTAGGCAGAAGAAATAGATATTATGGCATAACCCCACCAATGACCACTTCTTAGACTGGACACTATGTCGCTGCATTTAGCACTGGAATCTCTAAGGGAAACCGATATTAGGAAGTTTTGAAAAATACCTGGTGAGAAAGAAATGTACCTCAAATAAGACCTGGAAATTGGAACTGCTATTGTTGCAGATGTTTAAACTTTGCGAGTAAGTGAAAGCTGTCAAATGTCTTTAAAATAGAAGAGAGAATCCTTTTTTTCAATTAAAAAATTTCAACTGAAGTATATTTGATTACAATGTTGTGTTACTTTCTGCTCTTCAGCAAAATGAATCAGTTATACATATATCACGACTGAACAACTAAGCAGACACACAGTATGTGTATGTCAACCCCAACCTCCCAATTTATCCCTCCTTCCTTTTCCCCCTCATAACCCTAAGATTGTTTTCTACATCTGTGACTCTATTTTTTGTAAATAAGTTCATTTGTACCACTTTTTAAGATTCTATATATAAACAATATAATGCAATATTTGTCCTCTGACTTATTCACTCAGTATGACAATCTCTAGATCCATCCATGTTGCTATAAATGACATTATTTCATTCTTTCTTTGGCTGAGTAATATTCCACTGTATATATGTACAACATCTTTATTCATTCCTCTGTTGATGGACATTTAGGTTGCTTGCCTGTTCTGGCTATAGTAAATGGTGCTACAGTGAATATCAGAGTGCACACATCCTTTCAAATTCTGGTTTTCTCTGGAAATATGCCTAGGAGAAGAATTTCTGGGTCATTTGGGCTTCTCTGGTGGCTCAGATGTTAAAGCACCTGCCTGCAATGTGGGAGACCTGGGTTCAGTCCCTGGGTTGGGAAGATTCCCCTGGAGAAGATTCCCCTGGAGAAGGAAATGGNCACGTAAGATGATCATCATATCAGTTTGTCTCAGTCTTAATTTTACTTATGGTCTTCCAATAATTGTTAGTAGAGCTCCTTTTGTCCTCAGATATGTCCTGGTTTAGATGATAAATCATGTGGTCATCCTAAGTATAAAGAAGAACTCTTCCTTAAGAGAGTTCTTAGTCCTACACTTACATATTAAGCAGAAGAATATTAGGCAGAAGAAATAGATATTATGGCATAACCCCACCAATGACCACTTCTTAGACTGGACACTATGTCGCTGCATTTAGCACTGGAATCTCTAAGGGAAACCGATATTAGGAAGTTTTGAAAAATACCTGGTGAGAAAGAAATGTACCTCAAATAAGACCTGGAAATTGGAACTGCTATTGTTGCAGATGTTTAAACTTTGCGAGTAAGTGAAAGCTGTCAAATGTCTTTAAAATAGAAGAGAGAATCCTTTTTTTCAATTAAAAAATTTCAACTGAAGTATATTTGATTACAATGTTGTGTTACTTTCTGCTCTTCAGCAAAATGAATCAGTTATACATATATCACGACTGAACAACTAAGCAGACACACAGTATGTGTATGTCAACCCCAACCTCCCAATTTATCCCTCCTTCCTTTTCCCCCTCATAACCCTAAGATTGTTTTCTACATCTGTGACTCTATTTTTTGTAAATAAGTTCATTTGTACCACTTTTTAAGATTCTATATATAAACAATATAATGCAATATTTGTCCTCTGACTTATTCACTCAGTATGACAATCTCTAGATCCATCCATGTTGCTATAAATGACATTATTTCATTCTTTCTTTGGCTGAGTAATATTCCACTGTATATATGTACAACATCTTTATTCATTCCTCTGTTGATGGACATTTAGGTTGCTTGCCTGTTCTGGCTATTGTAAATGGTGCTACAGTGAATATCAGAGTGCACACATCCTTTCAAATTCTGGTTTTCTCTGGACATATGCCTAGGAGAAGAATTTCTGGGTCATTTGGGCTTCTCTGGTGGCTCAGATGTTAAAGCACCTGCCTGCAATGTGGGAGACCTGGGTTCAGTCCCTGGGTTGGGAAGATTCCCCTGGAGAAGATTCCCCTGGAGAAGGAAATGGCAACCCACTCCAGTATTCTTGCCTGGAGAATCCCATGGACAAAGGAGTCTGGTGGGCTATAGTCCACGGGGTCGCAAAGAGTTGGACACGACTGAGCGACTTCGCTCACTTCACTTGGTAGCTTTATTTTTAGTTTTTAAAGAAACCTTCATACTGTTTTCCAAAGTAGCTATACCAATTTGCATCCCTACCAATAGTGTTCACTTTTCTCCACACCCTCTCCAGCATTTATTGTTTGAGATTTGTTGATGATGGTCATTTTGACTGGTGTGAGACAATATCTTACCGTGTTTTTGATTTTTCATTTCTCTAATGATTTAGATGTTGAACATATTGTCATGTGTTTTTGGCCATCTGTATGTCTTCTTTGGAGAAATGTCTCTTTAGGTCTTCTGCCCATTTTTTGATTGAGTTGCTTGCTTTTTTGATAAGGGGCTGCATGAGCTGTTTGTATATTTTGAAAGTTAATCACTTTTGGTTGCTTTGTTTGCAACCCAACAAAGAAGCCAATAATTTCTCTAGATCTGTAGGTTGTCTTTTTGTCTTGTTTATGGTTTCTTTTGCTGTGCAANCTTGTTTATGGTTCCTTTTGCTGTGCAAAAGCTTTTAAATTTAATTAGATCTCATTTATTTTTGTCTTTATTTTCATTACTCTAGGAAGAATCCTTTGGTGAGTTATATTAAAAAAAATTTTTTTTCATTATTACAAGCAATGCTGCAGTCAACATGACCTTGCTTCATATTCTAGTAAAGAAATTTTCATGTAATTTGGTGAATTCAGGTTGTAAAATGAATTCAGACTCAGGAGAGGATTTTACATTAAATGAAAGAAAAAAGACCACATCTTTGGAGGAGATGCCTTTGATTATGGGTCATGGGAGTAATAGCAATTCCCAGGGCACATCTTTTATTTGGAAGTACTCTGAGCCAAATTTTTGTTTTAAAAAAATAATATTGAATTGAGAGATTCTAGGGCAGATGACTGTGATAGAATAGTTGTTCAGTCTCCCCACATTGTTCCCTAGGCTGAGCAACCAGGATAGCAAAACAAAAATATCTAAAACAACAAAACTGAATGACAAGTTGTCCAAAACAGGAGTGAGTGGGTACAGCCTACCAACAGTTTAAAGAACTATGTGGTAGCCACATCTGTGTAGTAGTTTTCTGTTCTCAGAAGTCAGATGGTTCTGAGAAAAGAAGAGCTCACAAATCACCAGCAAGTATTCCCTGAAAAGTGAAATTGACTGATCTGGAAAAGGTATAGGAGCTGGGTGAGGTTTTTCAGTGAGCCCAATTTGTGAGCAAGTGCAAGGGGAATGATATGCAACAAGATCTCCATTGCTGAACAAGGCTGGGCCCTTTAACTTATGAAACTGACTGAATGAAGCTCCTTTCAAAGACAAGTATCAACAGTGAAATGTTATCAGCTGAGAATAGAATACAAGTGGAGCAGGAGTGTTGTAGGGGTATGTGGTAGGCTGAATTACGTTCCCAAAGATATTCATGTCCTAAGGCCTAGAATGGAGACTGTGAATGTCATCTTTTATGGCAAGAGGAATTTTGTGGGTGTGGAAGACTATCCTGGATTATCCAGTGTCCTCTAAATGCAATCACGAGGAAGGGAGGGTGGGACTTAACTTGTGAGAAGGTCTTGAGGGGAAGCAGAGTCAGAAGATGCTATCCCACTGGCTTTGAAGATGAAAGGGCCCTGAGCCAAGGAATGCAGCTTTACATGCTGGAAAAGACAAGGAAACAGATTCTCTTTTAGTTTCCCAGTGTTTAGTTTTAGCCCCATGAGACTCACTTTGAACTTTCAGTCTACAGACTGTAAAAGATGTTTCCATTATTTTAAACCACTGAACTAGTATTGATTTATTACAGCAGTAATTGGGCTTCCCAAGTGGCATGGAAAAGAAATGCATAAAACCAAAATGGCTGTCTGGGGAGGCCTTACAAATAGCTTTGAAAAAAAGAGAAGCGAAAAGCAAAGGAGAAAAGAAAAGATATAAGCATCTGAATGCAGAGTTCCAAAGAATAGCAAGGAGAAATAAGAAAGCCTTCCTCAGTGATCAATGCAAAGAAATAGAGGAAAACAATAGAATGGGAAAGACTAGAGATCTCTTCAAGAAAATTAGAGATACCAAGGGAACATTTCATGCAAAGATGGGCTCAATAAAGGACAGAAATGGTCTGGACCTAGCAGAAGCAGAAGATATTAAGAAGAGGTGGCAAGAATACACAGAAGAACTGTACAAAAGAGATCTTCATGACCCAGATAATCACGATGGTGTGACCACTCACCTAGAACCAGACATCCTGGAATGGGAAGTCAAGTGGGCCTTAGAAAGCATCACTATGAACAAAGCCAGTGGAGGTGATGGAATTCCAGTGGAGCTATTTCAAATCCTGAAAGATGATGTTGTGAAAGTGCTAGACTCAATATGCCAGCAAATTTGGAAAACTCAGCAGTGGCCACAGGCCTGGAAAATGTCAGTTTTCATTCCAATCCCTAAGAAAGGCAATGCCAAAGAATGCTCAAACTACTGCACAATTGCACTCATCTCACACACCAGTAAAGTAATGCTCAAATTTCTCCAAGCCAGGCTTCAGCAATATGTAAACAGTGAACTTCCAAATGTTCAAGCTGGTTTTAGAAAAGGCAGAGGAACCAGAGATCAAATTGCCAGCATCCATTGGATCATGGGAAAAGCAAGAGAGTTCCAGAAAAACATCTATTTCTGCTTTATTGACTATGCCAAAGGCTTTGACTGTGTGGATCACAATAAACTGTGGAAAATCTGAAAGAGATGGGAATATTAGACCATCTGCCTCTTGAGAAACCTGTATGCGGGTCAATAAGCAACAGTTAGAACTGGACATGGAACAACAGACTGGTTCCAAATAGGAAAAGGAGTACGTCAAGGCTGTATATTGTCACCAGCTTATTTAACTTATATGCAGAGTACATTATGAGAAACACTGGGCTGGAAGAAGCACGAGCTGGAATCAAGACTGCCGGGAGAAATATCAATCACCTCAGATATGCAGATGACACCACCCTTATGGCAGAAAATGAAGAGGAACTAAAGAGCCTCTTGATGAAAGTGAAATAGGAGAGTGAAAAAGTTGGCTTACAGCTCAACATTCAGAAAACAAAGATCACGGCATCTGGTCCCATCACTTCATGGGAAATAGATGGGGAAACAGTGGAAACAGTGTCAGACATTTTGGGGGGGGGCCAAAATCACTCTAGATGGAGATTGCAGCCATGAAATTAAAAGACACTTACTCCTTGGAAGGAAAGTTATGACCTACCTAGATAGCAGATTCAAAAGCAGAGACATTACTTTGCCAACAAAGGTCCGTCTAGTCAAGGCTATGGTTTATCCTGTGGTCATGTATGGATGTGAGAGTTGGACTGTGAAGAAAGCTAAGAGCCGAAGAATTGATGCTTTTGAACTGTGCTGTTGGAGAAGACTCTTGAGAGTCCTTTGGACTGCAAGGAGATCCATCCAGTCCATTCTAAAGGAGATCAGTCCTGGGTGTTCTTTGGAAGGAATGATGCTAAAGCTGAAACTCCAGTACTTTGACCACCTCGTGCGAAGAGTTGACTCATTGGAAAAGACTCTGATGCTGGGAGGGATTGAGGGCAGGAGGAGAAGGGGACGACAGAGGATGAGATGGCTGGATGGCATCAGCAACTCGATGGACATGAGTTTGGGTGAACTCCAGGTGTTGGTGATGGACAGGGAGGCCTGGCGTGCTGCGATTCATGGGGTCGCACAGAGTCAGACACGACTGAGCGACTGAACTGAACTGAACTGAACTGAAGTGGCATTAGCTGGTAAAGAATCCGCCTGTCAAAGCAGGAGACACAATAGGTGCAGGGTCAGTCCCTGGGTCGAAAAGATCCCCTGTAGTAGGAAATAGAACCCCACTCTGGTATTCTTGCTTGGATAATTCCATGGGGAAAGGAGCCTGGTGGGCTACAATCCATGCGGTCGCTAAGAGTCAGACACGACTGAGCAACTTCACTTTCACTTTTCATTTTCATGCATTGGAGAAAGAAATGGCAACCCATTCCAGTGTTCTTGCCTGGAGAATCCCAGGGACGGGGAGCCTGGTGGGCTGCTGTCTATGGAGTCGCACAGAGTTGGACACGATTGAAGCGACTTAGCAGCAGCAGCAGCATGACAACATCAGAAGACGGAACTCTAAAAACCAAGAAGCTGGAAAATCTGTCCTGGTTCCTCTCACCCTCTTATGATTACAGAACACCTCCTTTCATTTAAAAATGATCAACAGATTTTTCAATAGATGAATGGATTCTAAAAAGGTAGTATACACATCCAGTAGTTTATTATTCGGGCCTAAGAAGGAAGCAAATACTGCTACATGCTGCAGTGTGGATGAACTTCAAAAACATGCTAAGTGAAAGAAGCCAGACACAGATACACTGCATGATTCTATTTATGTGACCTGTCAACAATAGGTGAATCTATAGAAACAGAAAGCAGCTTGGTGTTTGGCAGGGACTAGAGGAAGTGGCAATGGCACCCCACTCCAGTACTCTTGCCTGGAAAATCCCATGGACGGAGGAGCCTGGTAGGCTGCAGTCCATGAGGCCGCTAAGAGTCGGACGCGACTGAGTGACTTCACTTTCACTTCTCACTTTCATGCATTGGAGAAGGACGTGGCAACCCACTCCAGTGTTCTTGCCTGGAGAATCCCAGAGATGGGGGAGCCTGGTGGGCTGCCGCCTACCAGGTTGCACACAGTTGGACAGGACTGAAGTGACTTAGCAGCAGCAGCAGCAGCAGCAGAAGAAGTGGGGAGTGAGGAACTCAGTGGATACAGAGTTTCCTTTCAGGATTATGAGAATGTTTTGGAATTAAGTAGAAGTGGTGGTTGAACAGCATTGTGATTGCACTAAATGCTACGAAACTATTCATTTTACAATGATTAGTTTCCTGTTATGTGAGATTCACCTCAATTAAAACAAACAAATTAAAGCCAGTAACAAATTTTATGAACATGGAACAGCTTGGAGAATATCCATCCAATGGCCCTTTCCTGAGAAACCTGAAGACAAACAGCTTCAGACAAACAAAAATAAGAGAGATACGTTGATATAAACCTTGAGAAGTTAAGTATGCATTTTCTGTATAACCAAAACAAAATGATACTAATAAGGGATGTGGTACAGTACCTAGCAGCAGCGTGCTCTTAAAATATAAACACAACTATTTAAAATGAACAGAGACTTCACAGCCTGTATTAAAACAAAACTAGAACCAAGGGACTGATTACATTATTTTTTTTTGAAGTCACAGTATAAAGGTTTGTTGTTTTGAGGAAAACAATATCTAATTAGATCTGGCACAGATTCCAGAAGTCAGGTGTTCTGGTGTGATCTAAGAATTTCAGTTTAAATCAGATTTAAGTGACTTGTGGATGCTGTAGCTTGCCTGATTCAACATTCTTTCCTTTCTTTCTGAGTACCTTCTATACAGAGGCTGGAAGCTAGTATTTATCCATTCCCTACAATTGCTGGTTATCCCAAACAATGCTTCAGTGAACATCCTTGCACATGTACCCTTTGTGACCCGTGTGTGTGTTTTTCCAGGCATACTCAGTATGGAGAGAGTTGTTTAATCATAGGGGATATAGCACATAACCAATTCACCAAGTGCTCTTGGATTACTCTCCAGAGTGGTTGTGACCAAATGACTCTCCCAGAAAAGTACAAGGCTTCTATTTTTCCTACATTCTCACCAGTATTTGGTGTTTTCTAATATTTTAACTTTTTTCAATCTGATGGGTGTAAAGTGGTATAACTGGTATGATGAAAAACTGGACTTGTTTCAAGGATTGTAATCCTTGAAAACACCTTCCTATCTTTCTCACTTCCACCCCCCCCCCCCAAGCTTTACTGAAGTATACATAACAAATAAAAGTTGTATATATTTAAGATTATCAGAAGAAAACTCCGAGAGCTTTACTTAATATGAATATTTTTATTGAGTGAGAAACAAACTGTTGGGGAGCAGGGAAATTTCCAAAACAAAAATAGATAATAGTATGTACAACTCTTTTTATAAAGCATGAATTGATTGCATTGTTTTCTCCTGTAATTTACTAGAAACAAAAATTCCTTTCCGTGTGTATAAGCTTACTTGTTTGTAGCTGATTAGCTGAGAAGCTGCACGGTCATGCTGACATGAGAAAGCTTGCATTTTGGTTCAAGCCAGAGTCAGCATTTCACGGAAATCAGGATAGCTTTACGTTTTGGTCATGTGACTGATCTAGCAGTCAGCATTCAAACTGTGACCTCTGTCTTGTCTTTTATTTGAAAGGTTTACACTTGATGTTTTGATATACATATAAATTGTGAAATGACTCCACAAATTAACTAAACAACATATCCACCACCTCAACATATGATTTTTATTTTTTTCTCTCTCTTTTTATTTCTTTTTGTGATGAGAGCACTTAAGATCTACCTTCTTAGAAAATTTTAAGTATACAACACAGTATTGTTAACTATAGTCATCATCATACTGTGCATTCAATCCCCAGAACATATTTATCTTATACCTGGAAGTTTGCACCCTTTGACAAACATCTCCCTATTTCCCCCATTCTCCAGCCCCTAGTGACTACCATTTTAGTCTGTTTCAGCTTTTTTAATTTCCACATACAGTGATATCATACAATATTTGTTTTTCCTAGTCTAGCTTATTTCACTTAATGTAATGACCTTCCCTCTTTCTCATGAATGAATTATATACATATATATATTCATATATACATATATATATTCCTATATACAAATCACATCTTCTTCATTCATTCATCCATAGATGGATACCTAGGTTGTTTCTATATTGTGAATAATGCTTCAATGAACATGGGAGTACAGATATCTGTAAAATTCTGATTTCATCTTCTTTAGATAAATATATGTATATACCCAAAAGTCTGATTGTTCTGTCACATGATAGCTCTATTTTTAATTTTTTTCAGGAACCTCCATACTGTTTTCCATAGTGGCTATACCAATTTACATACCTATCAACAGTGTACAAGTGTTCCCTCTTCTCTACTTTCTTGCCAACGCTTATTTGCTGTCCTTCTGATAAAAGCCATTATAATAAGTGTGAGGTGATATCTTACTGTGGTTTCAAACTGTTTGATTAGTGATGTTGAGCACTCTTTCATACACTTGGATATTTGCATGTCTTCTTTAGAGAAATATCCATTTTAAGGTGAATTTTGTTTCTTTTGGTTTGGTTTCGGTTTCAGGGGGTTGGGGTTTTTTGTTTGCTTTTGCTGTCGCGTTGGCTTCCCTTGTGGCTCAGCTGGTAATGAATCCACCTGCAATGCAAGAGACCCGGGTTCGATCCCTGGGTTGGGAAGATCCCCTGGAGAAGGGAAAGGCTACCCACTCCAGTATTCTGGCCTGGAGAATTCCATGGACTGTACATGGGGTCACAAAGAGTCGGACACTACTGAGTGTTGATTCAACTGATTGAGCTGAATGAGTTTCTTATAGTTTGGGAGTATTAGCCCCTCACTGGAGCTTCCCAGGTGGCCCTAGCAGTAAAGAACCTGCCTGCCAATGAAGGAGACATAAGAAACAGAGGTTCAATCCCTGGGTCGGGAAGATCCCCTGGAGAAGAAAATGGCAACCCACTCCAGTCTTCTTGCCTGGAGAATCCTATGGACAGAGGAGCCTAGTGGGCTACAGTCCATAGGGTCGCAAAGAATGGGACACTATTGAAGTAGCTTAGCATGCATGCAATCCCTCATTAGATATGTAATTTGCAAATTATTTTCTTTCATTCTATAGGATGCCTTTTCATTTTGTTTATTGTTTGCTTTCCTCTGCAGAAGCTTTTTGATCTGATGCAATCCTATTTGTCTATTTTTGCTGTTGTAACCTTTACTTTTGGTGTTATTTAAAAAAAAACAAAAACCATGCCCAGGCCAATAACAAGAAGCATTTTCCTCAAGTTTTCTGATAGTAGTTTTACTATTTCGGGCCTTATGTTTAACACTTAATTTTGAGTTGATTTTTCTGTATAATATGTGATAAGGTCCAGTTTCTTTCTTCTGCATGTGGATGCACAATTTTCCTAACACACTTTATCAAAGAGACTATTCTTTCCACGTTGTGTGTTCTCACCAAACTTGTAGCTCAGTTGACCATAAATGCTAGCTTGTATTTCTTGATCCTCTGCTCTGTTCCATTGGTTTACATGTCTATTTTTTATGCCAGTACCGTGCTTTATTGATTCCTATAGTTTTGTGTTATATTTTTCTAGTCCATCGCCTTAACCACTCAGCCATGACTACATATATTTGTGTTATATTTTGAAATCAGGAAATGTAATTTTTCCAGATTTGCTCTTCTTGTTCAAGATTGCTTTGGCCACTAGTTCTTTTGTGCTTCATATGAATTCCTAGGACTTTTTTTTTCTCCTTCTGTAAAGAATATCACTGGGATTTTGATAGGGGTTACATTGGCCTATAGATGACTTTGTATAATATGAACCTTTAAACAATATTAACTCTTCCAAACTTATGCACTTGGGATGTCTTTTCTTTTATGTGTGTGTTCTTTAAATTCCTTCATATGTGTTTAAACTCCTTCATAATTTCCCATATACATGTTTTCAACTCTTTCAGTTCAGTTCAGTTCAGTTACTCAGTCGTGTCCGACTTTGCAACCCCATCAATTGCAGCACGCCACGCCTCCCTGTCCATCACCAATTCCTGGAGTTCACTCAGACTCATATCCATCGAGTCAGTGATGCCATCTAGCCATCTCATCCTGTCGTCCCCTTCTCCTGCTGCCCCTAATCCCTCCCAGCATTAGAGTCTTTTCCAGTGAATCAACTCTTCGCATGAGGTGGCCAAAGTATTGGAGTTTCAGCTTTAGCATCATTCCTTCCAAAGAAATCCCAGGGCTAATCTCCTTCAGAATGGATTGGTTGGATCTCCTTGCAGTCCAAGGGACTCTCAAGAGTCTTCTCCAACACCACAGTTCAAAAGCATCAATTCTTCGGCACTCAGCTTCCTTCACAGTCCAACTCTCACATCCATTTGGATATGTATATTGCTAAGTATTTAATTTTCATTGTTGCTATTGTAAAAAAAGGATTGTTTATTCAACTTCCTTTTCAGGTAATTCATTATTTGTGTGTAGAAATGCCAATGATTTTTGCATGCTGATTTTGTACCTTGCAGTTTTCCTGGATTTATTTGTTAGCTCTAACAGTTTATTTAGTCTTAGGGTTTTCTACATCTATGATCATGGTATCTGCAAAACAGAGACAGTTTTACTTCTTTCTGATTTGGAAACTTTTTTTTTTTTTATGTCTGATTGCTCTAAGACTTCCGGTACTATGCTGAATAAACATGGTGAAAGCTGACATCCTTGCACTGTATCAGATCTTAGAGAAAAAGCTTTCGATCTTTCCTCATTGATCATAATGTTAGCTGCAGGCTTTTCCTATATGGCCTTTGTTGTATTGATCTAAGTTCCTCCTATTCCTGTTTGTTGAGTGCTGTTTATCATAAATGAATACTGAATCTTGTCAAATGCTTTTCCTGCATCTACTGAATGATCACGTGGTTTTGTCTTTCATTCTGTTAATGTGATGTAGTACCTTGATTGACTAGCATATGTTGAACCATTCTTGCTTTCAAGGATAAAAGCCACTTGGCTATAGTGTATATTTCCTTTCATGTGCTTTTGAATTTGGGTTTGTTAGTGTTTTATTGAGGATTTCTGTACCTTTATTCATCAGGGATATTGGTGTATAGTTTTCTTTTCTGGTGATGTCTTTGTCTGGCTTTGGTATCAAGGTAGCCTTATAAGATGAGTTTGGAAGTCTTCTTTCTTCTATTTTTTGAAAAGTTTAAGGAAGATTGGTATTCTTTGAATATTTGGTAGAATTCACCAATAGTGGTCCTCGTTCTTTGTTGGGCGGTTTTCCATTACCAATTCAACCTCCTTATTTATTTTTGGCCTGTCCAAGCTTTCAATTTTCTCTTGATTCAGTTTTGGTAGGTTGTATGTATTTAGAAAAGTATCTATTTTTCCAGGTTATCAAATTTTTGTAATATAATTATTAATAGTAGTCCCTTGCAATCCTTTTAATTTCTGAGGCATCAGTTGTAATGTCTCTTCTTTAGTTTCTGATTTTGTTTATGTGAGTCCTCTCTCACTTTTTCTTAGCCTAGTTAAGCATTTACTGATTTCATTCATCATCTATTCAAAAAACCAACACTTGGTTTTATTTTTCTAATGTTTTTCTTTTCTCTCTTATATTTATTTCTGCTCTAATTACCATTATTTACTTTCTTCTGCTAGTTTTGGACTTAGGATGTTCTCTTTTTGGTTCCTTGAGGTGTAAATTTATCTTGTTTATTTCAGATTTTTTAAGGTATAGTCATTTATTGCTATAAATTTCCCTCTTAGTGCCGCTTTTTCTGTATCTCATAAGTTTTGGTATGTCGTATGTTCATTTTTGTCTGTCTCTAGATATTTTTAATTCCTCTTAAATTTCTTTTTTGGCACAATGGTTGTTCAAGAATGTGCTGTTTAGTTTCCATGTATTTATGAATTTTCTGGTTTTCTTACACTTCTTGGTTTCTAGTTTCATTCCATTGTGGCCAGAAATGATACTTGAAATGATTTTGATCTTCTTAAATTGTTAAGAATTGTTGTGAACTAACGTGGTCTATGCTGGATAATGTTCTATCCAGTGCACTGGGTTGACCACTGTGCACTTGAGAAGAATGTGTATTCTGCTGTTGTGTGGAAAGTTTTGCAGGTCTGTTAGGTTTATTATGTTTATAGTATTTTCCAGTCAGACATTTCTGTATTGATTTTCTGATTGTTCTATCCATTATTAAAAGTGTGGTACTGATATCTCCCATTATTGTATTGCTGTAAATTTTTCCATTTGTATGTCAATATTTGCTTGATGTGCTCTTGTTGAATGTATATATATTTCTGTTATGAGTTCTGCTTTAATTGACCTTTTAATCANATGTGTATATATTTCTGTTATGAGTTCTGCTTTAATTGACCTTTTAATCATTATATAATAATCTTCTTTATCTCTGGAGACAGTTTTCCCATTAAAGTAACTTTTGTCTAACATGAATAGACAAAAACTATGCTTCTTTTAGGTTACTATTTGCATCAAATAATATTTTCCCTCTTTTCTCTTTTATCTTCTGGTGTCTTTTAAGGTGATTCTCTTGTGCACGGTGGATCACTGGATCTTGTTTCCTTTGTTGGTATTGTGGGTTTTAATTCATTCAGTCACTTTTTGATTGAGGAATTTAATGTATTTTCCCTTATTTACTGATAGTTGGTGATGTGCTGTCATTTGTTACTTATTTTCTCTATGTTTTGTGGCTGTTTTGTTCTTCTTTTCTTCTCTTACTGCCTTCCTTTATTATTTGATGGTTTTTGTAATAATTTATTTTGTCTTTGTCTTTATCTTTATATGTTTTCTCTTTGTGCTTACGTCAAGGCTCATAAAATCTTATATTTATAACTGTCTATTTTATGTTGATAACAACTTACCTTCAATTGTATAAAACAACTCTACATTTTTACTTCTCACCTGTTCTTTGTGTTCTTGTAGTCAGAATGTGCTTCTTTTTATCATTGTATATCTATTAACACATTTTTATGCTTATACTCATTTTAATGGATTTTTTTCCCTTTTTCAGATTTTTTTAAAAAAAACATTTTCTTAAATTTTAAAGGCCAGTGTCAGGCCTAAGGTGCATGAGGCATGTGGGATCCTAGTTCCTCAACCAGGGATCAAACCCTTACCTCCATCATTAAAAGTGTGGAATCTGAACATCTGGATAAGCAAAGAAGTGCCTGTAGTCATTTTTAGTATCTTTGTCTGTTGATTTCTATGTCTATGTACTACTGTTACAGTGTTACATTATTCTGTATTTATCTAATAAACCTATACTGGTGAGATTTATGCTTTCATATTTCTGTTAGCATGTTTTGTTTCTATTTGAAGAACTCCGTTATGCATTTTGCAAGGCAGGTCTAATAGTTACATCTTTCAGTTTTCCTGTTTGTCTGGGAGAGACTTTCATCTTTCCTTAATCTTTAAAGGGCTGTTTTTGTAGGCACAGTATTCTTGTTTGATTTTGTTGTCGTTGTTTAGTCGCAAGTTTTCTTTATTTTAGTACTTTGACTATATCATCCCAGACTCTACAGGCCTGAAGTTTTCTGCTGAGAAATCTACTGATAGTCTTGTAAAAGAATTCCTTACATGTGCGAAGTCACTTTTTTCCTTCTTTCTTTCTTTTTTTTTTTTTTTGCTTTTGAAAGGAGGCAAGAATACATCGTGGAGAAAAGATAGTCTCTTCAATAAGTGGTGCTGGGAAAATTGGACAGCTGTATGTAAAAGAATGAAATTGAATTCTCTTAAATGCCATACACAGAAATAAACTCAAAATGGATTAAAGACCTAAATGTAAGGTTGGATACTATAAAACTCTTAGAGGAAAATATTGGCAGAACACCCTCTGACATAAATCACAGCAAGATCTTTTCCAATCCATCACTTAAAGTAATGAAAATAAAAGCTAAAATGAACAAATGGGACCTAATTAAACTTTAAAGCTTTTGCACAGCAAAGGAAATCATAAATAAAATGAAAATACAACCCTCAGAAAGGGAGAAAATATTTGCAAACAAAGCAACTTACAAAGGACTGATTTCCAAAATATACAAATGGCTCATGTAGCTCAATATATATATAAAAAATACCTAATCAAAAAATGGGCAGAGGACCTAAATAGACGTTTCTCCAAAGAAGATATACAGATGGCCAGTGAACATATGAAGAGATACTCAACATCACTAATTATTAAGAAATTCAATTCAAAACTACAATGAGATATCACCTCACACTGGTCAGAATGGCCATCATCAAAAAATCTACAAACAGTGAGTGCTGGGGTGGGGTGGCGGTGGAGAAAAATGAACCTTCCTATGCTGTTGGTGGAAATATAATTGGTATAGCCACTAAGGAGAACATAAACAGAGCTACCATATGACCCAGCAATTCTACTCCTAGTCATGTATACAAAGGAAACCAGAATTCAAAAGAATGCATACACCCTGATGTTCACTGAGGTGATATTTACAATAACCAGGACATAGAAGCAACCTGAATATCCAAAGGAATGGATAAAGAAGATGTGGTACATGCATACCACAGAATATTTCAGTTCAGTTCAGTTGGTTCAGTCACTCAGTCCCATCCGACTCTTTGCGACCCCATGAATCGCAGGACACCAGGCTTCCCTGTCCATCACCAACTCCTGGAGTTCACTCAAACTTACATCCATTGAGTCAGTGATGCCATCCAGCCATCTAATCCTCTGTCGTCCCCTTCTCCTCCTGCCCTCAATCCCTCCCAGCATCAGAGTCTTTTCCAATGAGTCAACTCTTCGCATGAGGTGGCCAAAGTACTGGAGTTTCAGCTTTAGCATCATTCCTTCCAAAGAACACCAAGGACTGATCTCCTTCAGAATGGACTGGTTGGATCTCCTTGCAGTCCAAGGGACTCTCAAGAGTCTTCTGCAACACCACAGTTCAAAAGCATCAATTCTTTGGCACTCAGCTTTCTTCACAATCCAACTCTCACATCCGTACAAGACTACTGGAAAAACCATAGCCTTGACTAGACGGACATTTGCTGACAAAGTAATGTCTCTGCTTTTGAATATGCTACCTAGGTTGGTCATAACTTTCCTTCCAAGGAGTAAGTGTCTTTTGATTTCATGGCTGCAGTCACCATCTGCAGTGATTTTGGAGTCCAAAAAAATGAAGTCTGACACTGTTTCCACTGTTTCCCCATCTATTTGCCATGAAGTGATGGGACCAGATGCCATGATCTTCGTTTTCTGAATGTTGACCTTTAAGCCAACTTTTTCACTTTCCTCTTTCACTTTCATCAAGAGGCTTTTGAGTTACTCTTCACTTTCTGCCATAAGGGTAGTGTCATCTGCATATCTGAGGTTATTGATATTTCTCCTGGCAATCTTGATTCCAGCTTGTGCTTCTTCCACCCCAGCTATAAAAAGGAATGAAATAGTGCTATTTGCAACAACATGGATGGACATACATCATGACAATAGAAACAAGTGAATATCTTGAAAGAGAAAACAAATATTGTATAATATCAGTTATATGTACAATCTAAAAAAATGGTATAGATGAACCTATTTGCAAAGCAGAAATAGTCACAGATGTACAAAACAGTTACCAAGGAGGGGAAGAGAGATGGGATTAATCAGGAGATTGGGATTAACATATATACACAACTATGTGCTAAGTAGATAACTGAGGAGAACCTACTATATAGCACAGGGAGCTCTGCTCAATGCTCTGTGGTGACCTAAATGGGAAAGAAATCTAAAAAAGAGTGGATATATATATATATATATATACATACACATATAATTATTCACTTTGCTGCACAGCAAAAACTAACACAATGCCGTAAAGCAACTATACTCCAATAAAAATTGATTTAAAAATTCTTTTTTGCCTTTGAATTGACAATTTAATTAAAATGTACCTTGATGTAGATCTCTTTATATTCAGACTATTTGGGATTCTTTGGGCTTTATAGATGTGAATGTCTATTTGCTTACCTAGATTTGAGAAGTTTTTAATCATTATTTTTTAAAATAAGTTTTCTGTTCCCGTTCTTCTTCTTCCAGAACTCCCATAATGCATATATTGATTTATTTTAATTGTCCCTTAAGTCCTATAGACATTCTCACTCACTCCATTTTTCCCTTTCAATGGGATAATTTCAAATATTTTATTTTTAAGTTCATTGATTCTTCTTTTTGCTTGAGTCAATCTGTTGTTGAAGCTCTCTACATTTCATTCATTGTATCCCTCAGTTGTAGGATCTCCATTTGAATCTTTTTTTAATGATATATATCTCTTGTTGAATGTCTTATTTTGTGTATGTGTCATTTTCCTGCTTTACTTAGCTGTTTATCTGTGTTCGCTTGTAGCTCACTGAGCTTTTTTAAAACAACTACTTTTAAAAATATTGAATCACTAAATTTACAGATCTCCGTTCCTTTTTTATCTGTTCCTGGCAATTTATTATATTTTTTTTAGTGGTATCATATTTCCTTGAATTTTGTGTTTCCTGTAATTTTGCATTCCTGTCTGTACATTTGAAGAAGCAGTTACCTCTTCCAAACTGTAAAGACTGGCTTTAGTAACGAATGACTTTCACTTGTGGGTGGGCACAAGGGTCCTACCTGGGTGGGATGTGTGACAGCCCTGGGTCTGATGCCACATGCGGGACACGTAATGATGCCAGTTCTGGAGACACATTCTGGGTTCCCTTGGGTTCATGATACCCCTGGGTCTGGTGGGTATACAGCAACTCCAGATCTGGAGGAGTGGGCATGTGGTGGTGAGAAGGCTGTAGGTGTGGCACATCTTAGGGGAGGGGGTGAGTTGGCATGGGGTCCTGGAGGCTCAAGCAGCTGAATTCCCCATTGGCTAATGCTGTGAGATTCCTCGGCAGTAAAGGCTGTGGGAACCCAAGAGGACAGCAAGGGCTGCTGCAGTCCTTGGTGTAAAGGCTTCTGGGGTACTTTTTCTCTCGTTTTCCCCCCTCAGAGGAACTCACAGTGTAGGGTATTCCTCTTGGCACTGAATTATACTGTTCTGGAAGGTAGGGTGATGCACATAAAATGATTTCTACCTTTTCTATATGGCCATTCTTAGTTTTTATGCTCCACTGGGTTATTGCAGGTTCTTAATTATAATCCAGAGTTCTCCCAGAGCTATTTTCATCCGTGGATAACTGCCAAATTGTTTGAGATTTGTGTGTGTTTGAGTGTGTGCGTGTATAAGAAGAGATGAGAGCTAGGGTCTCCTGGTCTGCCATTTTTTGATATCACACTTATTCTTTCTTGTTTTCCACTTTTCCTTTTAATTTATTCAGTAGGAATGAACTTTTGTTCATTCATTCAATCCATAACATTTCTCTTACTTTTAAGAACTAAAAAGATGAAAGATAACATGCATTAACTTGTATTCTAAAGAAGGAGCTGATCTTAGAAGACACTTAACTAAATGACCATGAAGGAAAATAAAGCACTTTCTTTTCTTTAGAATTATTCCAATACTTACAAAGTAAAAAAGAAAGACAAAAAGGCTCTTTTGGTCTTTTGCTTCTTGACAACCACCAGAAAAATATCATTTAAAGAAGTAAAGGGCTTCTTTGTTCTTTCTCTTTTATAACACTTGAAATATAAAATGCTACATTTCCAAAAATATGTTTAATTTTTTGCACAAGCATCCTTGCATAGTAAAAGTATCTACTTTTGGCTCATTTGTTTCAATGCACTACACTTTATCTACAGTTTCATTACATGTATACAGCAAATAGGCACCCATGGCTTTTATATCCTTAATGATTTTTTCTCTACAGGTAGGTTTAAAAAAATAGTCGAACAGTTTGCCCAGTAATGTGACATGTAATGCATGTACATTGTTCTCATATTTTTAAAAAATATGTGTAAAATAAAGGTTCAGTAATTTAAACTCAGTATTTATCTTTAAAAAATTGTGTTGCAATTTTGTTCTCTGCACATGTAAGATAATGTATTTGTAGCCATTGTTACAAGTTTATAACGTATTTTTCTATCTTGTTTTATATGAATGCTGTATGACATTCAAAAAGAATTTTTCTTGATTGAGAAAAGGACACAAAATGCAAAATCCACAATTTTTATAACTTAANGTTTATAACATATTTTTCTATCTTGTTTTATATGAATGCTGTATGACATTCAAAAAGAATTTTTCTTGATTGAGAAAAGGACACAAAATGCAAAATCCACAATTTTTATAACTTAAAATTGACAGTTGTTTTTCAGAACTTTATTACACTGGGTGTCATCTTTCTTGGGCTTTTAGTTAGCTAATGAATAAATACATTAGACAGTTTTGGGTTTTAGTTGGGATTTTACATAGCTTGCATTTTAATTCTCTAGTTCTTAGCTGTTTATATTGACCCATAGCATTATTTTAATAAATGTTATAATACCAACCTTAGAAAAGATGAAAGATATAAGTAAAAAGATAAAATAGAAAGATGAAGGCTTCTGAGATTAGTTGTCAAGTATTGTTTTCCTTTTCAATGAACTCAGACTAGACGGGCCAGCTCTCTGCTAAGCCACTGAAAGTGTGGAGGGAATGACCCTCCAGGGCCATGCAAATTTGTCTTTCCTGTGCAGTTTGCTTAGGCATCCCTTCCCCTGACAATCTCTAATGGAGGCCCATCCCAAGTCAGCTTACTTCTCCTTACCTTAAAATTTTTCCAATGGACAAATACCAGGCACTGTTTCCCCCATCTATGTCAGATGAATAAAAACATCTCTGCATAAAACTGCCAAAGCCCTTCTTTTTCAACTAAGGTAAAGGAGAAGGCATCAAGATTGCCAAAGAAATATCAATAACCTCATATATGCAGATGACACCACCCTTATGGCAGAAAGAGAAGAGTAACTAAAAAGCCTCTTGATGAAAGTGAAAGAGGAAAGTGAAAAAGTTGGCTTAAAGCTCAACATTCAGAAAACGAAGATCATAGCATCCAGTCCCATCACTTCATGGGAAATAGATGGGGAAACAGTGGAAACAGTGTCAGAATTCATTTTTTTGGACTCCAAAATCACTGCAGATGGTGACTGCAGCCATGAAATTAAAAGACACTTACTCCTTGGAAGGAAAGTTATGACCAAGCTAGACAGCATATTCAAAAGCAGAGATGTTACTTTGCCAACAAAAGTCCGTCTAGTCAAGGCTATGGTTTTTCCTGTGGTCATGTATGGATGTGAGAGTTGGACTGTGAAGAAACCTGAGTGCCAAAGAATTGATGCTTTTGAATTGTGGTGTTGGAGAAGACTCTTGAGCATCCCTTGGACTTCAAGGAGATCCAACCAGTCCATTTTGAAGGAGATCAGTCCTGGATGTTCTTTGGAAGGACTAATGCTGAAGCTGAAACTCCAATACTTTGGCCACCTCATGCGAAGAGTTGACTCATTGGAAAAGACTCTGATGCTGGGAGAGATTGGGGGCAGGAGGAGAAGGGGACGACCCAGGATGAGATGGCTGGATGGCATCATGGACTCGATGGACATGGGTCTGAGTGAACTCCGGGAGATGGTGATGGACAGGGAAGCCTGGCGTGCTGCGATTCATGGCGTCGCAAAGAGTCGGACCTGACTGAGCGACTGAACTGAACTGAACTGATGGTGAAAAAGGTAATTTTTCTTCTTTGCATTTTTCTCATATGGAGTAAAGAAAGATCAGCACCATGTGAAGATGCAAAGAACCATATGTGTTTTAAAGGTCTGTGTTGTGGAGAAAGAGTCCACAACATGAAGTAGTCTACTTTAGGGAAAGGATGTGCAGAAGTAAAAATTATATATAAAAATCCTAATAAGTAGGCAAGTCCTATTTTGCTCAGTGTCTACTTTAATTTCCAAACAGGATAAGCAAATAATGAAAGAAGAGCATTTGCAGATGTCTTTGAGTTGTCTCTGTTTGCTTGCAATATCTTGAAGAACCTTGAAGTTATGATGCTTCTTTGAATCTTTTAGTAAAATTCCAGATATTCCAAAATTTGTGTGTTATAATGACAACTCTAAATTTCATATATTGGTATATCTAGTCCTTGAATGTCTTTAAGGACATTCCTAGTTCTTGAAGGTCTCTAAGGAGAAAAAGAGTAGAACAGTACTAGAAAAGTTACCTGTCTTACTTTGTAAAGATCTTTCCTTCCACACACACACACTTACCAGTATATGGTAAATATACTTACCAGTATATTTAGCCTCTGTGTTTATCTGGATTATTTTCAACTAACTTTAGTAATAATTTTGTAAGAAAGATGATTAGAGTAGATTGCATTTTGCATTCTTTATGCCTGTTTCACCTTCCAGGTTTGAATGAATCATATTATATGTTAACTTCCTGTTTTACATTCCTACTTAATAACATCAATGAACACAATTCTCATTAATTTGTACTAAAGCATATCTCAAAGTGTAACTGGCACAGAAATATAGAAATATACTGTTCTATAAATAGCAATGCTCTCCTCATGTTTTTCTACATTTGAGTCTCCCAAACATTTTTTTTAACATAGACAGAATTCTCCAGAGACTTCAGATGTTTAGGGACAGCACAGGTTAAAGTACTATTTCCTATTTCTTTTCTAAAATATAAACATGACCATTTATAGTTCTTTAAAAAGTCATGTGTAAAGGATAGGGAGAACTTTATAATATGTCTCACATAAGCATCTATATTTTTGCTTCAATTTAATTTAGAATAAAAGTGATTTTACACTTATCTCAGGGCTGACAATCATAAGAGGCTTAATATAAATCTTCAAGCTTCTGAAAGGCCGCTTTTTAGGCAACTAAAAAGTACTTCTGCAAAGTGCTGAAGCTGATGTGTGAGTGCCTTTATAGTTTTATAAACTCAAGTCATTGAAATGAATTTTTGAAGAGATGAAGATATAAAATAAAGACCTTTTCCTCAAAGATGTTTAAAAATGGATTAAGCAGCCATGAATCTGGGTGTGACAAAAATGAAGTACAAGAACTTCACTTTCAGTACTAGATAAATAGCCATCAAGTAGTACAAAATAACTGAGATATCAGAAGAATAAGAAAAAGGATTACAATATGTAATTTTATAATTTTGTAAACTATGATTCTTGCAACTCTGTAGGCGATGTAAGGTCATTGCTTGTGAATGAGGACACTGGAATTTAACATGTTCAGGAGCCTTGTTCCAGATTCCTTTGTTAGACTTCCTATTAAACATGGAGGACTGGATACAGGTATTAATGTCTACAAAATGAAAGTGAAAAGGCACATGCTCACAAGGATAAAAGAAATGGATGAAGAAAAGATAATATCTTTGATGACATGAAGCAGATGGACGAGGGCATGCACTTAGTAGACCCAAGAGAGTTGGATCAGGAGGCAGTGATGGGGAAAGCCCAGAAACCACCCATTGTGTACCACAGAAACACAGAGAAGATTCAAGAGCAGACAGAACTGGCTATCTCCCAAGGTGAAGATTAGGATGAGTCTAAAAGAAGGGGAGTATGTTTGAGAATTACCAGGATCTGACATCTCTTTCCCAATTCTGTTTGGCTGTGATTGCCCCTCTTCAGTCCCTATAGAAGATTGGAAAAGATAAAAGAATCTCTGACAATGGAGGTGCTTATGAACAAGGGAGACTAAGTGAAAATGTTATAACGGTTATTGATTCTCTCTCCTTCACCTTCCAGCCTTCATCCTCCACTCCCAATGGCTACTCAGCTAGTAGAATTTTGGAGCAGAGCTGCTAAGTTACACAGCTCTGGGGAAGCCTTTCACACACACAGTTAGCATGAAAGATAGCCCTGTTGTGCAGTGCCCAGCTTGTATAGCTATACACGAAGGCCCTGGATCAGAAGCTCCTTTGAGAAATCAGACCAGTCCAAGACACAAGGCCCAAAGATGATGCTGTCAGAGATTCACTGACTGAATGGCCCAGCCAGGCCTTCTTATGGCGAGGACAACATTTGACAAGCCCTTCCTGGAAGCAAAAAGCCTTAGTGCTACTCTTTGAAAAAACATTCTTCAATATGAACTTCTAGCCAACAACCACCAGACTGAAAAACTTTCTCAAATAAAAGACAGAGACTGAAAAAAATTAGAAAAAAATACAGTATGTAGGGAGAAGAGAAAATTATCATTTATGTTATGAGATATGAGAAGATACTGTAGATATGGAAGACAGTATTATAAGAAAACTTAGGGAAAAAAAAGACCTCTTGGAAAAGCATCTCACATTTCCTTATTATTAATACAAAGAAAGAAAATTAAAGGCACCAACTAGTCATCTTATATTTTAAATTTATTTATTGAGTACAGTTGGTTTACAATGTTGTGTTAGTTTCTTCTATACAACAGTGATTTTTATACACATATATACCTTCTTTTTCATATTATTTTCCATTATGGTTTATCACAAGATATTGAATATAGTTTCCTGTGCTCTACAGTAGAACCTTGTTGTTTATCCATTCTACATATAATAGCTTGCATCTGCTAATCCCAAACTCACAATCCATCCTTCTCTACCCCTCACCCCTTGCTAAGCACAAGTCTATTCTCTATGTCTGTGAGTCTGCTTCTGTTTCTTGGATAAGTACTTTTGTGTCATATTTTATATTCCATATATAAGTGATGTCATGTGATATTTGTCTTTCTCTGACTTTACTTATTATGATAATCTCTGGGCTCATCTATATTGCTGCAAATGGCATTATTTCATTCTTTTTTATGGCTAAGTAATAGTCCATGTGTATTTATACCACTCAGTTGTGTCCACCTCTTTGCAACCCCAAGGACTGTAGCCTGCCAGGCTCCTCTGTCCATGGGATTTTTCCAGGAAAGATTGCTGCAATGGGTTGCCATTTCCTTCTCCAGGGGATCTTCCTGACCCAGAGATTGAACCTGGGTCTCCTGCATTGCAGGCAGATTCTTTACCATGTGAGCCATGAGGGTATCCCATATCTTCTTTATCCGTTCATCTATCGATGGATATTTAGGTTGCTTCCATGTCTTGGCTATTGTAAATACTGCTGCTATGAAACTCATCTTATGAAACTAGAAGAGAATTACCAAAGATACTGAGAGGGCATTAATCAGGAAAAAAATAAGAAATTAATTACCTAGAAAACATACAAAAAAGACAAAAAATAAAGCTGTTTTCTTGCTCAAGGGAACCCACAAACAGGAAAATTATGGTCACGATCAAAAAAATCACAAAGGACAATGAGTGAGATTTAAAGAATCCTATGAGAGGGAAAAATACTGGTGTATCTGATTGTTTCACAATAATTTTTATTAACGTGAAGGACATAATCCATTTTGAAGTTAACAGAATACGAAGCAACATGTACAGTGAGAATCCACTTTTAATACAACAAAATAAAAGCATAAATCTTCATGGAAAATGAATGAACAGTATGAACAAAGGTCATCTTTCAGTATGGAATTATGGGCAATTTTTATAGGTTGGCTTACATGCATGAGTAATTTTTTATATTTCATTTTAAAATAAGAAAAATAGCCAATGGTTACAGTAGTAAAATCTTAATGAACCTTAAAGAATTTCGGTGACTTAAGAGTGACTGTTCAGTGTAACATTTAAGAGAAGATGATTTTATTTACTAAACTTCCCAACTTATTTTGCAGTTTTCACACCAAGATGTTTTATTTTGTAACAACATACTTGTTGCAATGTTTCCTGTTACTCACATTGCTAGGACTATGATAATACAGAAAAGAAAAGACCATTGTTTCCTTCGGTGAGATAAAGCCATTAGGGACAGACATTTGACTATTATTTCTTTCTCAGATGGAAAGTTAAACATACACAATATAGAATAGTATAATGAACTCATATCCATCACTATCTTCCACAGTTATCAACAAACCTTATTCCTTCTATCCATTTACCTCCAAATCCACTGGATGATTTTTGAAGCAAATATTGGGCATCACATTTTTTCCATTTATAATTATTTCTGTATGGATCTCTTAAAGTATTAAGACTGTTGTTCTTAAAAGGTTAATACAATACCACTGTACTACCTAAATTAAAAATATATATATATTATCAAATGTCCAGTCTGTGTTCAGATTTGCTCAATAGATTTGAATTGTTTCCAAGATATTTCAACTGGGACCTAAAGTTTATCTAATTCATACTTTTTTCACTATTTCTCCTTTTACTTTCTTCTCTAATTCATTAATTTCATAATTTATCTGCAGTAGGTTGATGTCTTCTATGTTCACTTCTCTTTTGATAAAAGCTTAAGAGTTTCAATATTTATGCATTAGACAACTTATTGATGACCTTGTAAGCAGCCTACCTTTGTAGTTAATCTTCTTCTAAGTAAAAATTTGACTTGATAGATGACTTGAAAATCATACATAAAAAGGAATTTTTAAAAGTTTTTTCATAAAGAAAGCAATGTTATAAGTTATGCATGTGTGTTGTTATTAAATGGATAATTGGGTGTTAGCATTACTCTCAGATACAGCGAACCACCCTCCAGTTTTTTCTCCTGCTTCAGTCTTAATTCTCAGAGTCCTGGCTCCTGAGTGCTCTTCCTCTATTTGATCTCTAAATGTGTGAGGTTGCTCAAACTCAATTTTGAGCTCACTTCCCTCTGGACAACATCTTCTTATGCGATCTCAATAATTCCCATGGTTCAAAAATGACATCTTTATTAATAAATGTGATTTTAAAATATTTTCAAACAGCAAATCCAAAAACAAAACAAAAACTGAACAACCAAAAACATAGTAAAAAGACAAATGACACACTGGCTTAAAAAATTCAACTTAAATTAAAAGCTAATATATAGAGCTTCTTAAGAGAAAAAAGAAAATAATCAATTCCATACACAACAGGCTAAAGACAGATCACAGAGAAAGCTGCACATTGTCCTTAAAAAGATTTTCTACCTCACTCATAATAAGAAAATGCAAATTAAAACTATACTGAAATATCATTTTCATCACTTACCAGTTTGGCAAACTTCTGAAAGTTTGGCCAAATACTGTATTGATGAGGTTATGGAAAAGGGAGCACTCCTACACATTGCTAGTTTCAGGGAAAGAACCCTTGACGGGGGGAATTTGGCAATAGAAAAGTTACATGTGCTACTATAAAAATTTAGCCCAAAGATATACTGGCCAAACTATGAAAAGGCATATGCACACTGCTATTCATGGTAGCATTATTGACAATGGTAAACCCCTGGAAACAACCTAAATGTCTATCAACAGAGAACTGGTTGAATAAATTATAGTATATTCACTTAGTGAAGTGAGGTGACTGTCTTCATAGTTTGTCAATCCAGGACACAGCCACATTAGGAAAAAAGATACATAATAAATATACACATACATATTAAACGTATATTTATGAAAATAGATATTTGAAAGTATATAGTCTGCATTCAATTTTCTGCTACTTAAGTGTTGTAGTCTAAACAATCAGACTAGTTAACAGTGGTGATTAGTAGTAACTGATAGTAGGAACAACAAATTAATGTGTGAGAAAAATATAACTAGAAATATTATATAGAGGATACTTACACATTATCTCCTAACACAGAAATTTATTTTTATAACACTTTATTACTGTATATCAAGATACACAAAACATAAGACTTTTTAAAGTCGAATGTAAACATGATAGAACTAACTAAGTTGATATTATTGTTGTTGTTTAGTTGCTAAGTCATATCCAACTCTTTGCAACCCCATGGACTGCCACCTGTCAGGTTCCTCTCTTCATGAAAATTTCCAGGCATGTATAATAGAGTGGGTGGCATTTCCTTCTCCACACGATCTTCCTGACCCAGGGATCAAACCTTCATCTCCTGCATTGGCAGGCAGATTCTTTACCACTGGGCCAGCAGGGAAGCCCAAACTGATATTACCTATACTTAATAAAATACAATGCCATGTTTCTTTTTGTCACAGAAACATGGTAGGATAGAATGCAAATTAAATGTTTCTCTGTTGATAGAAACATGCAATAGGATATTATTATTTCTATTTCCTTTTCTTTTTCTTTCTTTTTTTTTTTAAAGAGACATCAATGGTTAAATGGATGGTGGGAATCTTACATGTTTGAAACAAGGTCCTGGAACACCTCACTGTGCGGCTGATGGCAGGCAGGACACGGTGGCAGTCTTTGTTAGGCTCTATTTCCTTTTCAGAAGGTATTGCTCTAAACTGCCTATAGCCTTTAGGATATCCTTAACTTTTATATAGTGGTAAATCTGATGCATCCAAACATTCAAAGTTCACTTTGGTAGCTCTAGTTTTATCAAAATCATGTTTTACTGATTCCTGATGTTTGTACAATGTAAAGGCATCAAGTTAAATTTCCTCTTAAATTTCCATGTTTAAGAATGGAATATTTAGGATTTTACAATTCAAGACTTAGACATAGTTTCCAGCTCCAAAGATGCCCATCTGTGTCTGTTGGAGAAGGAAATGGCAACTCGCTCTAGTACTCTTGCCTGGAGAATTCCGTGGACCGAGGAGCTTGGTGGACTCCAGTCCATGGTGTCGCAGTCGGACACAACTGAGCGACTATCATTCACTCACTCTGTAACTATAGACTTGTTTGGGCACACCACTACTTGTCAATCAATAGCTGTTTATTCAGTATGTAGTCTGCTGCTCCTGCTGCTAAGTTGCTTCAGTTGTGTCCAACTCTGCGTGACCCCAGAGACAGCAGCCCACCAGGCTCCCCCGTTCCTGGGATTTTCCAGGCAAGAACACTGGAATGAGTTGCCGTTTCCTTCTCCGATGCATGAAAATGAAAAGTGAAAGTGAAGTCGCTCAGTAGTGTCTGACTCTTAGCGACCCCATGGACTGTAACCTGCCAGGCTCCTCCGTCCATGGGATTTACCAGGCAAGAGTACTGGAGTTGATTGCCATTTCCTTCTCCAAATATGTAGTCTACTTAATGTGTAAAATGCTTATTTTTCAACTCTATGAAGCATATGGATATCATTAAAAGTTAAATGTCTCCTTCTCAGGGAAGATGTTTTTAAAGCAGAGGGATAACTAGAACTTGTGAAAATAAATTTGAATTTCAAGTAAATTACAATTTTAGTGAAGAAATTAAGAAAACCCTGTTTCATTAAGTTACTTTGTTCTGCTGATTTTTCTTTTCTTTTTAACTCTTTGTTTCAAGTTATTTTGGAAGCAGTCTAATTTTGAAAATTTGGTGTTTTGTTTCAGGTTTTTTATTTGCTATATTGGTGCTTGTCACAATCTACACATAATACTGAATAACTCAGATGAAGTTAGTTCACGCTTTCCTCGATTTCTTATGGCTTCTGTAAAGGACTGGAAAAGGTCAGTTTTTATCCCAATCCCAAAGAAAGGCAATGCCAAAGAATGCTCAAACTACTGCATAATTGCACTCATCTCACACGCTAGTAACGTTCAAAATTCTCCAAGGCGGGCTTCAGCAATACGTGAACTGTGAACTTCCAGATGTTCAACCTGGTTTTAGAAAAGGCAGAGGAACCAGAGATCAAATTGCCAACATCAGCTGGATCATGGAAAAAGCAAGAGAGTTCCAGAAAAACATCTATTTCTGCTTTATTGACTATGCCAAAGCCTTTGACTGTGTGGATCACAATAAACTGTGGAAAATTCTTCAAGAGATGGGAATACTAGACCACCTGACCTGCCTCTTGAGAAATCTGTATGCAGGTCAGGAAGCAACAGTTAGAACTGGACATGGAACAATAGACTGGTTCCAAATAGTAAAAGAAGTACGTCAGGACTGTATATTGTCACCCTGCTTATTTAACTTATATGCAGAGTACATCATGAGAAATGTTGGGCTGGAGGAAGCACAAGCTGGAATCAAGATTGCCGGGAGAAATATCAATAACCTCAGATATGCAGATGCCACCACCCTTATGGCAGAAAGTGAAGAGGATCTAAAGAGCCTCTTGATGAAAGTGAAAGAGGAGAGTGAAAAAGTTGGCTTAAAACTCAACATTCAGAAAACAAAGATCATGGCATCCAGTCCCATCACTTCATGGCAAATAGATGGGGAAAGAGTGGAAACAGTGTCAGACTTTATTTTGGGGGGCTCAAAAATCACTGCAGATGGTGATTGCAGCCATGAAATCAAAATACACTTACTCCTTGGAAGGAATGTTATGACCAACCTAGACAACATATTCAAAAGCAGAGACGTTACTTTGTCAGCAAAGGTCCATCTAGTCAAGGCTATGGTTTTTCCAGTAGTCATGTATGGATGTGAGAGTTGGACTATAAGGAAAGCTGAGGGCTGAAGAATTGATGCTTTTGAGCTGTGGTGTCAGAGCAGACTCTTGAGAGTCCCTTGGACAGCAAGGTGGTCCAAGCAGTCCATCCTAAAGGAGATCATTCCTAGGTGTTCATAGGAAGGACTGATGTTGAAGCAGAAATGCCAATATTTTGGCCAGCTGACTCATTTGAAAAGACCCTGATGTTGGGAAAGACTGAAGGCAGGAGGAGAAGGGGACAACAGAGGATGAAATGGTTAGATGGCATCACCGACTCAATGGACATGAGTTTGGGCAAACTCTGGGAGTTGGTGAGGGACAGGGAGGCCTGGCATGCTGTGGTTCATGGGGTCGCAAAGAGTTGGACACGACTGAGTGACTGAACTGAACTGAACTGTAAAGATCATCAGATGTTTTTGGAGAAACAACATAAATTTCCATTTTATTGTAATTCTTTTCTATATTCTCATCCTCAGTGTATTTAATGAGTACCCATTAAATGTATCCCAGGGACGGGGGAGCCTGGTGGGCTGCCGTCTATGGTGTTGCACAGAATCAGACACAACTGAAGCGACTTAGCAGCAGCAGCAGCATTATATGTCAGCCACTGCTTTTAATGCTAGGGATACATCTTTGTTCAAAATAGGCAAAGCTCCTGCCCTTACTCTATATTAGACACAAAGATGGATTTTTTTTTTTGTTTTTAAAATCAACTTTATTGAGGCTTGATTTGCACAAAGTAAAATGCACATGTTATGTGTACTTCAATGAGCTTTTACAAGTGAATTCAGCCATATTACCATCATAATCAAGATACAGAATGTTTCCAACACCTCAAATCACCTAGCCCCATTCCAATTAATCCCTCCTTGATACCCACCTCCACTTCTGGCGCTCACTGTTTCTTTTTGTCATGATAGATAACATGTTTTTCCTAGAATTTCCTATAAATGCAATCATACTGCGTTGCTCACAGTCTGATATCCTTTGCTCAGAATAATGCTTTACAAGATTCATATATTTGCATGTCAAGTAGTCATCCTTGTTTGTTGCTAATTACTATTATATGGATAATTAGATATCATTGTATGGGTATGCCACAATTTTTTATCCAGTCATCAGCTGATGAACATTGGGGTTGCTTCCAGTTTTTGATCATTAAAAATAAAGCTATGAAAACTAATGTACAAATTTTTGCGTGGGCACATTTTCATTCCTAATACCTAGGAGTGGAATTGCTGGATCATGTAAATACATGATTAATTTTATAGTAAAAGATAGTTTACCAAAATTTTTGTACCATTTGGGATTCCCATCAGCAATTTATGAGAGGTCCTGCTGATCCATGTTGTCAACATTTCTATCATATTTTAAATTTTGGCCATCTTAACGTCTGCCTGTGTGTGTGTGCTCAGTGTTGTCCCACTCTGCAATCCCATGGACTGTAGGCCTCTAGGCTTCTCTATGTATTTCCCAGACAGGAATATTGGAGTAGGTTGCCATTTTGTCCTCCAGGGGATCTTCCCCACCTAGGGATCACATTCCCATCTCCTGCATTGGCAGGAGGATATCACTGAGCCACCTGGGATTACCTCTTAATGACTATTAGTGGTAAAGTTGTGTTTTGTTTCCTACCTGTTCTAGTCACTAATGGAATCCCACTTTGAAACCGATCATTTTATTAATATTAGGAAAACGCTAAACCAAAGGTCTAAAAGAAAAAAACCAGCTTGATTCTGCTGTATTTTGTTTCCATTTTTCCTCTCGAAATCCCCAGACTTTCTAGGAAACATAAAACTGGTGTCAAGCAGCATTGCTGGGGTTTTCATTCAAGGACCCAACCTCTAGGATCTGCACACACTTCCATCCTTTACTCCTTCCTGTCACCTTTCTAAGAATTTCCCAGGTAGCCGTCGTGCGTGGCGAGGAGGGGCGGGCTCTGGGGGCCCCAGGCTCCGCCCCTTGCTTGGACCCACGCATTAACCAGGATGCAGCTGCAGGATGGAGAAGGAACGTAGCTTCCGGTCTCGCGATCTGCTCTAATCTCGCGAGGAGAGAAGATGGCCGCCAACGGCCGAATGTTGGCCGTGGCGAGGAAGGGGGTGTGGCCGAGGAGCGCGAAGTCCTTAGGCGTGAGGGAGAGGAGGCGGGGTCGCGCGCACCAGGCGTGCGCATGCGCGCACGAGCCGGTCGGGCAGGGCAGAGAGGGGAGGGGGCGCCGGCGGCGGTCGAGGAGGTGTCGTTATTTCAGCGGTCTGGACGGTGCGTGGCGGAGCGGGTGGCCACGAGAGAAGTAGGTAGGGACCGCGGTGCAGAGCCATTGAGACTTCCTTCCGTGCCTTAGAGCCACAGCCCCCCGCGCGTGTGGCGGAACCTGGGGAAGCCAGGTCACCCTGTGGCCCCAGCCCTCCCGCCGCGCTTCAGGTAGGAGCTTCGGGCTTACTCGTGCCCGCTCCCCGCCGAGGCCCTGCCCTTAGCTGGTGTTACTCGGGCGACGACCTGGTACCGGGCGTGCCCGTCCTCGCGCGCGACGACAGTCCTGTCCTTGCTTCCGTGCCCGTGGAGCCGGGGCCCGGCCGGGCTGACCCGTTTGGGGCGGGTCCCTTCTTCAGGTGCTCCCCCGCCCTGGGCCGGCGGTAAGCTCCCTTACGCAACGCCCCCACCCCCACTCCCCGGACCGGCTGTGCTGGGGTCCGGCAGGTTAGGGAGAGGTTCTCCCTGTGAGCTCCGGGCAGGTCAGGGACCATCTTGACTTCAGTAGTTGCTGCAATGGGGTCTTGGACTTCGAGAGGGGACCTTGAAGAGTGCCTTGGTTATTTGTGGCCAGTGTTAAAAGTTGGAAGCTCTGGAGGTGGTTCTTTTTGGGTCGCTGGTGGGATGGTTTGTGATTTTACTTCTCAAATAGGCACACTGATTATGAGTCCTGGTAGGTGATGGGCTATTTATTATTAAATGAGCAGCAGCAGTATTAATTAACGTGAGATTTAATTGCATTAAGGTAGTTTTTCACAGAGCTGTCCTCAAACTCAGAAGATCTCTGCTTCAACAGTTTAGTAAGAGTTTCATCCAATACTTAAACATAGTTTGCAAATACTTGCTGTGAAAGCTACATCCTTTCTCTTACGATAATATTAATTTTATAGGCGTAATGGTTATGAAAGCTTCTGTAGAAGATGATGATTCAGGATGGGAGCTCGGTATACCAGAAAAGATGGAAAAAAGCAATACAAACTGGGTGGACATAACCCAAGATTTTGAAGAAGCTTGTCGAGGTGAGTTTGAATTTTTGAATTAGAGGTTCAAAATTTGGGAATGGGTATAATAAAAAGGTGGATTGTGATTTTTAAATTATCTCAATAAATGGAAAAAAAAATCAACTTGTAAGCTTCCCTGGTGGCTCAGAGGTTAAAGCGTCTGCCTCCAATGTGGGAGACCTGGGTTCGATCCCTGGGTCGGGAAGATCCCCTGGAGAAAGAAATGGCAACCCACTCCAGTATTCTTGCTGGAGAATCCCATGGATGGAGGAGCCTGGTAGGCTACAGTCCACGGGGTCGCAAAGAGTCGGACACGACTGAGCGACTTCACCTCACCTCACCACCTCAAATGTGGTTTATTGAGTTACCACACTTACTCATTCTCTATCCTCTGATTTTAACTTTCATTTAAAACCAGTTTTTATAGATATTGCATTAAATACAGATGTTGAGGCAGTTTCGTCTGTTAAAATTTTCTAACAGGTTAGAGTGCACATAGCAATAATTCCAAATTGGAAATACAAATTCTGTTGCCCCAAAGATGGGAGTGTTATTGTATATTTGAGGTTTGAAAATAATTGGATCATGTCATTCTCTGCTTGAGATCCTCCAGTGGCTTCCTGTTGCATGTAGAATAAAATTCACACTTCTTCCCTAAGGCCTATATGATCTGGTGCCTACCTCTTATGTTTAGTCATGAGGTCCTTATCTCATTAAATACACCAAGGTTGTGTCCACAGGTCTTCAGGTAGCTGGCTCCTTCCTGACCACTTAAATGTTACCATTCCAGTGTGCTCTCAAAACAGCCAACCTAAGCAGATTTATCCCCTCATTCTCTTCTGTCCAACTCCACCCTAGTTGAATCCCAGTTTATTTTCTTTGTAGGACTTATCTACTGTGAGAAACCATCATTTTCCATTATTGTTTACTGTTAGTCTCACCCACTGAAATAATAAGGTCTGTGAGTGCAGAAATTATTCTAATACACAGAACAGTGCTTGGCACTTAGTAAGTTCAGTAAATGCTTGTGTATAAATGACTAGAGCGGAAAAAGCCTTGGAGAAGGAGAGAAGGAAAATAAGAGAAAAGAACAAATAGTAGAGGGCCTGAACTTTAAGAAAGGATGGGATCAAGAGCACTGTAGAGAAATTAACCTCAGGAAAAGAATGAATGATAAGATGGTGAAGATACAGGTGTGTTTCTAAGTGGGTGGGGAGGAATGGTAGAGGGACTTACACATGATGGCTTCTATTTTCTTAGTGAACAGAGGGTTAGGCTTTTAGTGATGGTGTGTATTTAGAATAGTGCTCTTAAGAGAAGTAAAGACTTGGAACTGCAGATGAAAGGGAGCCAGCTGAATATAATCACAGGGATAAGTCATATGTTTACTCTTCAACTGTTTTGAAATACATGTCCAATTAAAGTACACCTAAGTGAGATAGTGGAAAAAACATTAGACTGAGAGTTGGGTGACTGCACATATATGTTTGTCTAAGGGGGAGAGAAATGTAAATTACAATGTAGCTTTTGTGGTTAGTGTTCTTCGACTAGTAAGTGGATCCCACCTATAATCTTACGCTGATTTTAAGTGATGTGTATTAGAAGACTATCATTATGAACCTAAATGAGAAAGGTTTTATGAAGTAAATATGGCCTGAGTTACTTCCCTGGTGGCTCAGACAATAAAGCATCTGCCTGCAATGCGGGAGAGCTGAGTTTGATCCCTGGGTTGGGAAGATCCCCTGGAGAAGGAAATGGCAACCCACTCTAGTACTCTTGCCTGGAAAATTCCATGGACTGGGGAGCCTAGTAGTCTACGGTCCATGGGGTCGCAAAGAGTCAGACACAACTGAGTGACTTCACTTTCACGTGCCCTGAGTTGGCTGTGAAGGAGTGGCCAAGATTCTGTTAAGTGAATGTGAGGAAATTACTCTAAACTGAGACTTTTATGTTTAAGGAACAGTGAATAACTCTGCTTCTTCTGGGAAGGAACCTTGAGTAGGACATGTGGTTTAATACCTGCTTCAGTGTCGATTGAGAAAGGGTGGCATTTTATTTTGTTGCCAGCATCAAACTATCCTATTAATTCCCCCATATTTAGCCCTTGTACTGTCTCAGGTGGCTCAAATGAGAGGTATACTTCTTGAAACTAAAAAGTTGACATAGAATTAAACTTTAGTATGATTTTAGGACTAAAAGCTGTTAGCAGTCTTGAGTACATGGTATTAATAATTTAACTGTTGCAGTGGGTTCTCTTTGGTAATAGTGTGATGGCATTTGGCTAGACTTTTGTGATTCAGGGGTCGGTGGGGAGTACTATAAAATACCCTGTCTACTGATGACAGCATTTTTCATGCACATTTCTACTTATTCTTTTAGTGGCTCTTTAAAATCCTCAAATTCTAACTTTAATTATTTCTTTTATTTCCTATTGATCAAATGGCACACATTCCTACCACATTTCCTATAATTGACATTGAGCCTTTTTTTTCTTTTCCAAAGTATTTTGAATGTATAGTGCCATCGCTATTACTTTATGTAATATATCATTTGTCTAAATAACACCTCTGAGCTTTGCTTCTCTGGGAAATCTTGGCTAATTCAAACTGTCTCATTTTGTTACCTTTAAAGCCTTTGTTCTTTATTTCTATTTTGTTGTCGATATTTAGGCACTTTCTGAATTACAAAGTCACAACTTAGAAATTTCACTTAAACATAAAGATCATAAAAAATGCACTGCTGCTGCAGCTTCTGACTGCAAGATTCCTTTCCACACTCGTTCTGGAGAGCCAGCAACCTCTCCTGGAATGATGTCTAAAGCACATGTCTAGAGCTCAGAGGTAATCCAGAGTCAGCTATCATAACGTTCATTCTTTTTAAATTCTAGTTTATGGGGATATGGGCCCATCCTCTCACTTATTTTCTTTTTTCTTTGATGACTTAGTTTATTCTTCCTTCATCAATCTTTATAACAGATTTCACTGTTTAGGTTGGCTTCCCTAGTGTCTCGGAATGTAAAGAATCTGCATGCTATTCGGGAGACCTGTGTTTGATCTCTGGGTTGGGAAGATCCCCTTGAGAAGTAAATGGCAACATACTGCAGTATTTTTGCCTGGAGAATTCCATGGATGGGAAGCCTGGCAGGCTACAGTTAATGGGGTCCTGAAGAGTTGGACACAACTGAACAACTTAACACTTTTACTTTCATCACTGTTTAGGACTCCCCTTATCCATCCAGTTTCTTTAGGTCTTGCCTAGTACTTTCAGAAAACTTTTGTTGTTTTCTGTTCCCTCATTTAAAATCTAGGATGCTTTGGATGGGAGGGGAAGGAGGGGAGTTTGGGGGAGAATGGATACATGTATATTTATGGCTGAGTCCCTTCGCTGTTCACCTGAAACTATCACGACATTGTAAATCGTCTACACCCCAATACAAAATGTTAAAAGAAAAGATCTAGGATGCTTAACCCTCTTAATTCTCTTCCTTTCTGTTTGTCTTCTCTTACCCAGAACAATATGTTTGTTTTTAAAAATAAATGATATTCTAAGGCCATGTTTCTTCATATCCAGAGACTATCTGAATCTTGTACTTAAAAGTTTGAGAACCTGTGTTATATGTGAGTGATTGCCTGGAACCAGCAGAATTATGAACACAAGCACTGGCACTGTAGCAGTACTTGATTATGTTATCATCTGTTAGGTTTGGAATTTGTTTCTGTAATCTTCTAAATAGTCACAACAAACTGTGGAAAATTCTGAAAGAGATGGGAATACCAGACCACCTTACCTGCCTCCAGAGAAACCTGTATACAGGTCAAGAAGCAACAGTTAGAACTGGACATGGAACAACAGACTGGTTCAAAATTGGGAAAGGAGTACATCAAGGGTCAAGGCTGTATGTTGTCACCTTGCTTATTTAACTTACACGCAGATTACATTGTGCCATATATAAGACTGGATGAAGCATAAACTGGAATCATGATTGCAAGGAGACATACCAATAGCCTCAGATATGCAGATGATACCACCCTTATGGCTGAAAGTGAAGAAGAACTAAAGAGCTTCTTAATGAAAGTTAAAGAGAAGAGTGAAAAAGTTGGCTTAAAACTCAACATTGAAAAAACTAAGGTCATAGAATCCGGTCCATTACTTCATGGCAAATAGATGGGGAAACACTGGAAACAGTGGCAGATGGTGACTGCAGCCATGAAATTAAGACGCTTGCTCCTTGGAAGAAAAGCTATAACCAACCTAGACAGCATATTAAAAAACAGACATTACTTTGCTGACAAAGGTCAGTGTAGTCAAAGCTATGGTTTTTCCAGTGGCCGTATATGGATGTGAGAGTTGAACCATAAAGAAAGCTGAGTGCCAAAGAATTGATGCTTTTGAACTGTTGTGTTGGAGAAGATTTCTGAGAGTCCCCTGGACTGCAAGGAGATCTAACCTGTCAATCCTAAAGGGAATCAGTCTTGAATATTCATTGGAAGGACTGATGCTGAAGCTGAAACTCCAATACTTTGGCCACCTAATGCGAAGAACTGACTCACCAGAAAAGACCCCGATGCTGGGAATGATAGAAGGCAGGAGAAGAAGGAGACAACAGAGGATGAGATGGTTGCGTGACATCAGCAGCTCGATGGACATGAGTTTGAGCAAGCTCCAGGAGTTGGTGATGGACAGGGAAGCCTGGTGTGCTGCAGTCCATGGGGTTGCAAAGAGTCAGACATGACTGAGTGACTGAACTGAACTGATAATTTTAAAAAGATTGTCATTGAACTCATTCAGTTTAGTTCAGTTGCTCAGTCGTGTCCGACTCTTTGCAGCCCCATAAATCGCAGCACGCCAGGCCTCCCTGTCCATCAACATCTCCCGGAGTTTACTCAAACTCACATCCATTGAGTTGGTGATGCCATCCAGCCATCTCATCCTCTGCCGTCCTCTTTTCCTCCTCCCCCCAATCCCTCCCAGCATCAGAGTCTTTTCCAATGAGTCAACTCTTCCCATGAGGTGGCCAAAGTACTGGAGTTTCAGCTTTAGCATCATTCCTTCCAAAGAACACCCAGGGTTGATCTCCTTTAGAATGGACTGGTTGGCTCTCCTTGCAGTCCAAGGGATTCTCAAGAGTCTTCTCCAACACCACAGTTCAAAAGCATCAATTCTTCGGCGCTCAGCTTTCTTCACGGTCCAACTCTCACATCCATACGTGACCACTGGAAAAACCATGGCCTTGACTAGACAGACCTTTGTTGGCAAAGTAATGTCTCTGCTTTTGAATATGCTATCTAGGTTGGTCATAACTTTTCTTCCAAGGAGTAAGCGTCTTTTAATTTCATGACTGATTACATAGTATTTGACAACTATTATAAAAGAAGTATAGATTTTTGATAAAACTTTAATGGACTTTCACTCCACCCCCTCAATTCGTGAACCCTAGTTTCAGAATCATTCCATGTTTTTGCTGCTTGTTGCAACCATTTAATTCTAGGAGGAAAAAGTTGAACAGAAATTCTCCTGGTGAAAGATCAGGGCAGCCTATAAAATATTTCTAAAGTGATTTTGCTTTGGGAAATGAAAATTATGTTTTTTGTTCCATGCTATTAAGAATGTGTTTAGTGGCAGGTCATGGGTTTGGTGATCATTACTGGTAATTGTGGAGCACTCTTGTTCTCCACCAGGGGTGATTTTTGCCCTGGAGGGGACATTTGCCAATGTCTTGAGACATGTTTGTTTAGTCACATAATCCACTCCAGTATTCTTGCTTGGAAAATTCTATGGACAGAGGAACCTGGCAGGCTTCAGTCCATGGTGTCACACAGCGCAGGGTATGACTGAGCACAGCATAGCACAGCACAACCAGTGCGTACACATTAAGGATGCGGCTCATCGTGTGATGCACAGAATAGCCCCCACAGAAAAGTAATTTTTCTGCCCAAAATACCAGTAGTGTTGCTTAGTTCACTCTGTTTAGATTACTTTCAGGAATGTTCAGCTATTATTTAATCTCTTTGACCTTGGATTTTTTTAAGGAAAGGAGCGTATGGATGTCATAAGAACTAGCATTAAATATCATGCAGTAGAAAGGAATGGGAGCTTTGTTGCATTTTATAGGCTCTTTTTACTAGATTTCCCTGTTAATCTTATATTGTGTATCCTGCTTTATGTTAGGAGCTTTGGTCAATAGAAAAGGTGTCCTCAGAAGTCACCACTTTCCCCCTTTCAACTGGTTGTACTCATGATCCTAGATAGCATGCTTTTATTGCTATTTCTTGATACCCCCATTCCCTTTTGGGCATTGTCTGTGGATCCCACCACCACCCCTCGCCTCCCCCACTGCCCCAGTGTAGTTATAGCTATGCAAATATTATTCATCACTGAGCCAAAAAGTAAAATTGTTGCTTTTCCCTTCCTACCCAGTTCTGTTTTATGCAAAAAGTGTTTGCTCAAAAGATATGTACTTTCATTAATTGTACTTTACGCTCTTCATCAATTGTCTGAATCATCTAACACATTCAGACATCCTATTGTTTTAATTTGCCGTAAAGAAATTTCTTCTCAAACCTCTTATTTCTCTCCAGTCTGGATTTCTTGCCTTTTATACTTGGTATAATCCTGAGATCTTGCTTAATCATCAGCCTGTGGTTTGTTACTTTTCTCCCTGGTTTTGATTAGACACCTTTATTATCTTCCTGAGTAAAGCACATGAGAGATAACAGTTTTTTGAGGCTCTGAAAGTCTGAAATGTCTTTGTTCTCACCTTCCACTTTATTGATAATACATCTGGGAGTGTGTGAGAATTTTGAGGGCATTGCTCAAATGTCTGACACTCTGATTACTGAACTTTCGTATGTAACCTTTTAGAATCTTCTTTTGTTTCTCATGTCCAGAGCTTTCACAGAGGTGTGCTTTGTTTGATGATGCTTGAGCACTTTCACTCTGATTTTTCAGTTCTGGGGAATTTTCTTGAATTACTCTATTTCTTGTTTTTTTCCTATTCATTTTATGGAGTACTTACTTTTTGGAGTCAAATGTTCTACCACTGAGCTATAGCCCCTAGTATTTACTTTTTGGATATTGGAAGGTCTGTTTTTTTAATCCTTTGTTGCCTGTTTTTCATTTCTTTGTAGTTATCCTCAATGTTATGGACTATATGTTTGTGTTCCCCCAAATCATGTGTTGAAACCTAATGCCACACACAATGTGGTGGTATTAAGAAGTGGAGCCTTTGGGAGGTGCTTAGGTCATCAAAGTGGAACCCACATGATTGGGATTAATACTCCTGTGAAAGAGACCCCACAGAGCCTTCCTGGTCCCTTCCACCATGTGTTCAGTTCAGTTGCTTAGTCCTGTCTGACTCTTTGTGAATCCATGGACTGCAGCCTGCCAGGTTTCCCTGTCTATCACCAACTCCCGGAGTTTACTCAAACTCATGTCCATTGAGTCGGTGGTGCCCTCAAGCCATCTAACTCTCTGTTGTCCCCTTCTCCCACCTTCAGTCTTTCAGAGATCAGGGTCTTTTCCAGTGAGTCAGTTCTTCATATCAAGTGGCCAAAGTGTTGGAGTTTCAGCTTCAGCCTTCCAATGAACATTCAGGACTGATTTCCTTTAGGATGGACTGGTTGGATCTCCTTGCTGTCCAAGGGACTCTAAAGAGTCTGCTCCAACACCATAGTTTAAAAGCATCAATTCTTTGACGCTCAGCTTTCTTTATAGTCCAACTCTCATATCCATACATGGCTATTGGAAAAAACTATAGCTTTGAGTACACGGACCTTTGTTGGCAAAGTAATGTCTCTGCTTTTTAATATGCTGTCTAAGTTAGTCATAACTTTTCTTCCAAGGAGCAGGCATCTTTTAATTTCATGGCTGCAGTCACTATCTACAGTGATTTTGGAGCCCAAAAAAATAAAGTCTGACACTGTTTCCACTGTTTCCCCATCTATTTCCCATGAAGTGATGGGACCGGATGCCATGATCTTTGTTTTCTGAATGTTGAGCTTTAAGCCAACTTTTTCACTCTCCTCTTTCACTTTCATCAAGAGGCTCTTTAGTTCTTTTTCACTTTCTGCAATAGGGTGGTGTCATCTGCGTATCTGAGGTTATTGATATTTCTCCCAACAATCTTGATTCCAGCTTGTGCTTCATCCTGCTCGATGTTTCTCATGATGTACTCTGCATATAAATTAAATAAGCATGGTGACAGTATACAGCCTTGACATAACTCCTTTCTGTATTTGGAACCAGTCTTATTCCATGTTCAGTTCTAACTTGCTTCCTGACCTGCATACAGATTTCTCAAGAGGCAGGTCAGGTGGTCTGGTATTCCCATCTCTTAAGAATTTTACACAGTTTATTGTGATCCACACAGTTAAAGGCTCTGGCATAATCAATAAAGCAGAAATAGATGTTTTTCTGGAACCCTCTTGCTTTTTCGATGATCCAGCAGATGTTGGCAGTTTGATCTCTGGTTCCTCTGCCTTTTCTAAGTCCAACTTGAATATCTGGAAGTTCACTGTTCATGTACTGTTGAAGCCTGGCTTGGAGAATTTTGAGTATTACTTCACTAGTGTCTGAAATGAGTGCAAATTGTGTGGTAGTTTGAGCTTTCTTTGGCATTGCCTTTCTTAGGGATTGGAATGAAAACTGACCTTTTCTAGTCCTGTGACCACTGCTGAGTTTTCCAAATTTGCTGGCATACTGGGTGCAGCACTTTCACAGCATCATCTTTTAGGATTTGAAATAGCTCAGCTGGAATTCCATCATCTCCACTAGCTTTGTTCGTAGTGTTGCTTCCTAAGGCCCACTTGACTTCGCATTCCAGGATGTCTGGCTCCAGGTGAGTGATCATACCATTGTGATTATCTGAGTCATGAAGATCTTTTCTGTATAGTTTTTTTGTGTATTCGTGCCACCTCTTCTTAATATGTTCTGCTTCTGTTAGGTCCATACCACTTGTGTCCTTTATTCTGCCCATCTTTGCATGAAATGTTCCCTTGGTATCTCCAATTTTCTTGAAGAGATCTCTAGTCTTGCCCATTCTGTTGTTTTCCTCTATTTCTTTGCATTGATCGCTGAGCAAGGCTTTCTTATCTCTCCTTGCTATTCTTTGGAACTCTGCATTCAGATGATATATCTTTCCTGTTCTCCTTTGCCTTTGCTTCTCCTCCATGGGAGGTTAAAAGAAGGCCGTCTACGAAGTGGGTCCTTACCAGATGCTGAGTCTGCTGGTTCCCTGATTTTGAACTTCCCAGAGTCGAGAATTATGAGAAATAAAATTTGTTTTTCATGGGTCACCCAATATATGGTATTTTGGTGTTAGCAGCTGAATGGAGTTAAAAGACTTTGAATTTAATTTTTTTTTCCTGCTGTAACGTTTTTGATTTCTACTGTTCCCACCCCACCCCCCCAACCCGAATACCTCTCTCTTTCTTTTTTTGGATATCTCTTTTTAAATAAAAGTAAAATTTCCTGGTTTTGTTTCAGGGTTGCACTATTTTATCTCTGAGGATAATAATAGTTCTTTTGAAATTTTGTTTCCCTACATAGTGTTTTTCCTCCAACTTGCCTTTTTAAGTTTATTTTTCTTTGGTTTCTATCTTCTGTGTTAGAGGATTACTTCAGGTATCTGAGAATCCTTTGTTGCCTAAGGGACCAAAAAGCCAACTTGGATTTTTGAGCAGGACTCTTCTGCTGTGCATGTCAATGTCAGGTGATCTGACTTGGTTTTTTGTGTTGGAGAACTCGTGGTGTCAGTTATTTAGCTCCTTCCTCTTGGAAAGATTATATTCTGTAGATAAAATTCATCTGCTTGAGGTTCGAGATTTGACTGTATGTTAAATAGGGGAAGAAGTCTGGAGTTGTCATGTATTCATTTAATGCCCCTTCTTTCCAGTACTGAACCCTAGCCTTCAAATAACCTGTCCTGGAGATTTTTTGGTTTGCCCCTTTCAAAGAAAATCTTCAGTATTACCCAAGGTAGGGGGAGGGGTAGTTATCCTGATCTGTACATTAGGGCAGGGCTTTGGGCTGTCTGATGGCTCAATTCTCCACATTTCAGCCTGTCTTTATCCTCAGTTTCAAAGATGAGTGATAAATCAAGTTGATTTTGTCTTTCTTCACTGCTCGTAGCTCAGACGGTAAAGGATCTGCTTGCAGTGCAGGAGACCTCAGTTTGGTCCCTGTTTCAGGCAGATCCCCTGGAGAAGGGAATGGCAACCCACTCCAGTATTCTTGCCTAGAGAATTCCAGGAGCCTGGTGGGCCATAGTCCCTGGGGCAGCGAAGAGTCTGACATGACTGAGTGACTCAAGCTTCACATTTCACTGCTGGTTTTATTTTCCTCGAGTTTACTAAGAAATTACTTGTCTTTCTGTTTCCTAGTTTCCCTAATTTTGTTGTATTATTTTTGCAACAACTAGTTTTCCTCTTCCTTAAGGTTCATAGTTTTCTTTAAAAAAATTTTTTTCATTTTAATTATGGAAATAAAATTTCAGGAGGGAATTAAAGATTGTTGCATGTGTTCAGTTGGCCACCTTTATCCCAGGGGTAAACTTTAATTCATCTGTTAATTATTACTGTATAATGATACTAGAGTCCAGCTATGTCATAGATTCAATAGGGCCTTCATAGTGAAGAAAGCAGCAAATTTAACCATCATTTATAATATTATGTGTAGAGATATTTAGAGATCTGTAACTTTAGTTTACAAATTATGTTCTCATTTGTAAGATGGTAAAATATCAAATAGTTGCATGTTTTTTTCATCCTGTTAGATTACTTTTTTCCAGGAGAATGAATATATGCTTCAAGTGCTTAGCATTACTGCAAATCCAATCTCCAGCTACAAGTTATAGTTCATTGTTCATTTCCAGGGCAAAAGGGAGGATGTTCTAAGGAGCTTTACAGAGTCATCTAGTAAAATCCTTCATTTTCCAGATGATAAACTCAGTGTCCAGAGTGAGCTACTTGCTCCTAGTTCTCTGGAGTGTTCAGTGAAACTTGTTTGGTACCCAAATCTACTCTAAAGTTTATGATAAATTATTATAGCAGTTCTCAAATTTTTTGGCATCAGGACTACTTTATGTTCTTAAAGAATCCACCTGCCAGTGCAAGACACAAGTTCGATCCTGGGTTAGAAACAGTCCCCTGGAGAAAGGAATGGCTATTCACTGTAGTACTTTTGCATGGAAAATCCATGGACAGAGGAATCTTGTGGGATACAGTCCACAAGGTTGCAAAGAGCTGGACATGACTGAGCATGCAAGCACATGTCCTTTTTTAAAAAAGTATTGTTTATGTGTGCTATATATATATTGATGTTTATTAGAATCTGAAACAAATTTTTAAAATATTTATTTGAAAATGATAATAAACCCTTTGCATGTCAGCATAACATTTTTAAAATGAAAAATGTATTTTTCAAAAGAAAGGACAACTTTGAAGAGTGGCTTTATTTTATACTTTTGGAAATCTCTGATGTAGGCATAATAGAGGGCACCTGAATTCCATCGTGGCTTCAAGATTAGTTTGCAGTGTGGAACCTGAAAGCCTATTAGTGGACCTTTCATGCTCTGTTACATAGAGTATATTGGTCTGTCTAGAACTTTGGATCTTTTATTCATGCCTGATTGGTGGCTCAGACGGTAACATGTCTGCCTACACTGCGGGAGACCCAGGTTTGATCCCTGGGTCAGGAAGATCCTCTGGAGCAGGAAATGGCACCCCACTCCAGTACTCTTGCCTGGAGAATCCCATGGATGGAGGAGCCTGGTAGGCTACAGTCCATGGGGTCTCAAAGAGTTGGACACGGCTGAGCAACTTCACCTTCACCTCAGTTTTGTGACATGCATTATCATTTGCAAAATATTGGTTTAGTTAAGCACATCTTCCAGGTATTGAGACACTTCATTATACAATATTAAAAACCAAATTTGTTAATAATATCACCACCAGTATAATCAGGAAAGCCTTTTTAAGTATGGGGACACTGTCAAGTTCACAGTGGCTGATATATGTTTTCCAGAGTTCTGATTTTTTTTTTTTTTGAAAGTTCAAATTTTGTCATTGGCAATAAACCTTGTAGGTTATTTTCTTAAAGTGACAAACTTATTTTTTTAAAAAAACTGCTATATTGTCAAGTTCAAATGACTATAATTTGTCATGTTCTTTCCGGTAAAAATGGTGTTCCATGATGATTGTGTAAGAGCTTTTCTTTGAGACAACCTGTTACTTTGGTAAGCAGAGGAAGTGTTTACATATGCTTCCTGTTTATCAAATAGAATATTAAGAAGATGTACTCAGAGACTGAAATTTAATTAGGTATATCAGGACCAGCCCTAGGATGAAATGACTGAGGCATATAGGGTACAAAACTTAAGAAGGTGCTATCTGAAAGTCTCTCATTAAATTTTGCACCCTACATGCCTCACTTGCACTTAGGTCCTTGCCCTGAGATTAATAATTTTTACTGTCTCCATCAAAGACTTCTTGAGTGAAAGTGCATGAAAATGAAGAATACGCTGTTGTGTTAGGGACCACTGTCTGTCTTGATTTGTGCTGAAACTATAGTTCTGCCCTTTTCCTCTTTACACTGTTGTTTTTCCATCATCATTGGAAATGTCAACACAATGAAAAAAAACTTTTAGTATTATTACAAAAGTAACTTTAACATTGGGCTTCCCTGGTGGTTCAGTGATAAAGAATCTGCCTGCCAATACAGGAGACGTAGCTTTGATTCCTGGATCAGGAAGATCCCCGGAGAGGGAAATAACAACCCACACCAGTTTCCTTGCCTGAAAAATTCCATGGGCAGAGGAGCCTGGTGGCCTGCAGTCCAGGGGGTCACAAAAGCATCAGACGTGACTTAAAGACTAAACAAAAACAACAACTTTAATGTCACAGACTCCTGGGTACTCAGACCATCTTTGAGAACTGTTGTATGTTCTGCTTTATTGTAATATTTTGATAAACGTTTCTCATTGATTTATTTGTTTTGGTACATGAAAGAGTTAGTTGCTCAGTTGTGTTCAACTCTGTGACCCCCCACGGACTGTAGCCCACCAGGTTCCTCTGTCCATGGGGTTTTCCAGGCAAGAATACTGGAATGGGTTGCCATTTCCTTCTCCAGGGGATTTTCCCAACCCAGGGATCAAACCTGCATCTCCTGTGTCTCCTGCATTGCAGACAGATTCTTTACCCACGTGAGTCATTGGGGAAGGTACATGAAACTTTAAAAACCAAATGTTACTGAACTTATAATAAGCCAGGGGGATTAGTAAAATTCTGAAAACTGCTTCTTTATATCTTCCACAGGATTTGACCATCAACATTTAAGCTACTTAGAAGTGATACAGTGGTAGTTCTCATCTTCCTTGCACACTGAAAACATCTGGAGTCCTTTAAAACCACTGTGTAGGCCCCACTCTTAGAATTTAATTAGTTTGGGATGCTGATTGGACACTTTTTTTTTTTGAAGTCGCTCAGTCATGTCCAACTCTTTGCGATCCCATGGACTGTAGCCTACCAGGCTCCTCCCTCCATGGGATTCTCCAGGCAAGAGTACTGGAGTGGGTTGCCATTTAAAGCTCTACTGATACGCAGCCAAGGTTGAGAATAGCTGGTTTACAGGGGATAAACATTCTTGATCAGCTGTTTACTCAAGTGCTTTCTACCTTATTTAAATCAAGTGTAATTTTAAAGAATGGTTTTTGAACTTCCCTGGTGGTCCAGTGGTTAAGACTCTGCAGTTACACTGCAAAGGGTGCAGGTTTGATTTGTCGATGGAGGACTGAGATCACCGTGTAAGCCATGCAGAGCAGCCAAAAAAAAAAATAGTCTTGACACTGTTCCTGGGACAAAGAGAGATTAGATTATGATGCCAAGTGGTTTAAAAACAACTTGAAAAATAGCTTAGAGTTCTGTGGAAAAGTTTATGTAGGGATAAATATATTAGCGATTTTTTTTTTAATGAGACTGATAATTCTGATTGTATTATTGTGGCCTGTGATGGGTGGGTCACTTACTAAATTCTCAGAAGTTCAATTTATAGTTACTATTTAAATATTCACTGCATAGAAGACATTATATTAGTAATTGAGTAGAATAATATGACCATTTCTTAGAAAATGAAGTATAAAGGACTCTTAAGCACATTTTCCAGGTGCTAATATTTCGTTTCATTTTTTCTTAGAATTAACAGTTAAATATAAATATGGTATTATTCAAAAGATTTTTCTCTTTGTTTCTTTTAGAATTAAAGTTGGGAGAACTGCTTCATGATAAGCTGTAAGTATTTGTATCCTTTGAAGTAGTGTAGTGTAATATTTCTACTTTGTCTTGTGTGCAGTAGTATTTCTTGAAGTCTGAGTAAATTTACTTTTCAAAGCTGTAAGTATAACACTAATTATGTATTTTTTAACCTTGGTGAGCTCTTTTGAGACAGCTGACTTTAGTTGTGATGGGAAGTGGTTGTACCTAGTGAAACTGTGACTTCTGGTCCTTTCCTTGAGAGATGTACAGGATGAAATTTATTGAGAAGAGCTATTGGTTGCATTCACAACAAATTGTGGAAAATTCTTAAAGAGATGGGAATACCAGACCACCTTACCTGCCTTCTGAGAACTGATTGCAGATCAAGAAGCAACAGTTAGAACTGGACATGGAGCAACAGACTGCTTCCAAATTGGGAAAGGCTATATATTATCACCCTGCTTATTTAACTTATATGCCATGTACATCATGGGAAATGCTGGACTGGATGAAGCACAAGCTGGAATCAAGATTGCTGGGAGCAATATCAATAACCTCAGATATGCAGATGACACCACTCTTTTGTCAGAAAGCAAAAAAGAACTAAAGAGCCTCTTGATGAAAGTGAAAGAGCGTGAAAAAGTTGGCTTAAAGCTCAACATTCAGAAAACGAAGATCATGGCATCTGGTCCCATCACTTAATGGGAAATAGATGGAGAAACAGTGGAAACAGTGTCAGACTTTATTTTGGGGGGCTCCAAAATCACTGCAGATGGTATTTTTTTGGGCTCCAAAATCATTGTAGATGGTGACTGCAGCCATGAAATTAAAAGACGCTTACTCCTTGGAAGGAAAGTTATGACCAACCTAGATAGCATGTTGAAAAGCAGAGACATTACTTTGCCAACAAAGGTCCGTCTAGTCAAGGCTATGGTTTTTCCAGTGGTCAGGTATGGATGTGAGAGTTGGACTGTGAAGAAAGCTGAGCACTGAAGAATTGATGCTTTTGAACTGTGGTGTTGGAGAAGACTCTTAAGAGTCCCTTGGACTGCAAGGAGATGCAACCAGTCCATCCTAAAGGAAATCAGTCCTGAATAGTCATTGGAGGGACTGATGCTGAAGCTGAAACTCCAATACTTTGGCCATCTGATGAGAAGAACTGATTCATTTGAAAAGACCCTGATGCTGGAAAAGATTGAAGATAGGAGGAGAAGGGGATGTTAGAGGACGAGATGGTTGGATGGTATCACTGACTCAATGGACATGAGTTTGAGTAAACTCTGGGAGTTGGTGATGGACAGGGAAACCTGGCATGCTGCAGTCCCTGGGGTTGCAAAGAGTCAGACACAAAGTGACTGAATTGAACTGACTGGTTGCATGTTATATGTGACAGGCTGGTTGATGACCAGAAACAGATGAGTACATGCCTGGATGAAAGTAGATTGAGAATCCCTAGGTAAATGAAAGGAAATGCTTAATTATATGTATACTCCCATAGCCACTGTTTCATATGGCCAGACTCAATTTTCAAGGTTGGAGGTATGAAATTTTAAATTAGTAAGTGGGCAAAATTGGACATTTGATTAGAAGTAGAATTTGAAATTTAGTTCTTCTAAGACTTTAGTGATATCAGTGTCATCTGAAAGAGTTTTTAACACATAGTTTGCTGGGACCCGCCACCAGAGTTCCTTATTTAGTAGGTCTGGTGTGGGATCACAGAAGTTGCATTTCTGACTCGTTCCCGGGTGAGATTGATGCTGCCAATCTAGGGACCACACTTTGCACTGGCAGTTATAGGAAGGATGTAATGAAATCAGACCATCAGCTAGTGCAGGAAGAGAATGTGACTCCTGACTGTTGAATAGCATTTGAGAAGGATCACAAGAGGAACATAATCCTTTTCGTTTCCCCAGGGCTTTAGTCATTGAGCCCAGGGATCATGATTTACCAGGAGCCTACCATGACCATCTCTTAAAATTGTATCCTTTTAATCCATATAGTCTTTTAACTGTCACTTCCACCCCCTAGCATGTACAGTCTTCTAGCCTTCTATGTAATCTACCTATGTAACTTACTTTCTTGTTGTCTGTTTCCTTCCGCTAGAAAGAGAGCTCCAGGAAGTGGTCAGATTTAACAATGCCTTGCAGGTAGTAGTAGGCACTGAGCATTTGTTGAATGAATAGAATAGCTAACTTGTTGCTATTATAGTTTCTATGGCAGTGTTACTAATTAGACAGATATCTTATTGATCTAGGGTTTTAATTGAGCCCATAACAACTTTTCTTTAGTTGTTTTCATATAGTAATAAATGGATACTTTGTATTTTAACAGATTTAAACGTTAGGGATGAAGCAAAACTTCCCATGATACTGTTTCCCTGGCACAGTCTCTCTTCCTTGTCTGGATATAGTCATTGTTAGAAAACTAGTTAGTTGTAAATGGGGGTATACGGAGCAGAATTGAACTGTGCAGTTTTGTGTAAAGGGCTCGAGCATCTCCCAAGGTTTGTGGAGCCAATCCACTGTGGATAGAAGGGGTTGACTGTATTGTACTGCAGATTTCTTTCCCATTCACTATATCCTAGAGTTCTTTCCATTTTAGTATGTAATAGTTCCACCTTGTTCATTTTAAAATTGCTTTTTATTTTATAAAATGACTATCATAATTTGTTCTATGGTATCCCTATTGATGGACTTTCAGATTGCAGCATTTATTGGCAGCATGGGAAAATTGAAAAGTGTAAGTTTAATTTATACAACCACTTTATACATATACATGTGCAGATAATTTTGAATAAAGAAGCCTAGAAATCAAATGAATGGATTTTATTGGAGTCAGCCACATTTCCCTCACAAAAGGCTTTATCAGTTTACACACCAACAGTATATGAGAGTGTGCTTACTTTTTAAAATTGTCCTTCCCCCCGCAAAAAACCCATCATTTTGTTTCTAATTACTTGATTACATTTTAATTTTTATTCATAATAATAGTTTATATTTTCTCTTTTAATTGTTCATTCATCTCCTTTGCCTACTTTTCTTCCGATTATTTGCCTTTAAATATTTTTATGAGTTGGGCTTCCCACGTGGCTCAGTGGTAAAGAATCCACCAGCCAATGTAGAAGATACAAGTTTGATCCCTGGGTCAGCAAGACCCACTGGAGAAAGAAATGGCAACCCACTTCTGCATTCTTGCCTGGCAAATCTCATAGACAGAAGAGCCTGGCAGGCTGTAGTTGATGGGGTTGCAGAAGAATTGAACATGACTTAGTAACTAAAACAACAACAAACATTTTATGAATTAGTTATATTTTCTGGATACTAACTTTTTCAAATTAGCCTATATTGAAAGTATTTCCCCCAGATAATTGTCTGTATTATAACTGACAAGTTTATTGTTGCATGTAATTTTTTAATATTTTACACAGCTGGAGTAACCCAACTTCTTTCTTCATAGTTTTGTAAATTACTGAAAAATTTTTGTTCATTTGTCTTTGGTTTAGAACTTAAATCTGCCTGGGGTTTGTTTTTAATTGTGTAAATCAAAGATTTCACTTTTTCACGGTAGTTAGCCACTTATCTTAATAGTATTGATTGACTGATGCACTGATTTTCCACTAATTGAAATTCCATCTTTATCATCTGTAATTCTTACATGGAATTACATGGATTACATAAATCTGCATGGATTTAGATTGTTTTCTCTTGGTCTGTGTATGCTAGAATGCCTTTAATTAATACAGGTTTATAGTATCTGATTGGAGAAGGCAATGGCACCCCACTCCAGTACTCTTGCCTGGAAAATCCTATGGATGGAGGAGCCTGGTAGGCTGCAGTCCATGGGGTCACTAGGAGTCGGACACGACTGAGCGACTTCCCTTTCACTTTCCACTTTCATGCACTGGAGAAGGAAATGGCAACCCACTCCAGTGTTCTTGCCTGGAGAATCCCAGGGACGGAGGAGCCTGGTGGGCTGCCGTCTGTGGGGTCACACAGAGTCGGACATGACTGACGTGACTTAGCAGCAATCCATTGTATTAGGTTGGTGAGAAAGTAATTGCAGTTTCAGACCGTGAATTTTAAAGCATTATAACTCGGCTCAAACGTATCTTTATTCGTGAAAATAGAAACCATTACAATCAAAACATTTTTGCCAATGAGAAATAAGTTTATTTCTGTAGCATAAAAATCCGTGCTTTGGGATTCAGCAAACTTGGAAAGCCTCCTGCTGGTTGCAGAAGCATTTTCCCTGCAAAAAGTTGTAGAGATGCTTGAAGAAGTGGTAGTCAATTGGCAAGAGGTCAAATGAATATGGTGGATGGGGCAAAACTTTGTAGCCTGGTTCCTTCAGCTTTTGAAGCATTGGTTGTGTGATGTGTGGTCAGGCATTGTGGAGAAAAAGTGGCCCCATTCTGTTGACCAGTGCTGGCTGCTGATGTTGCAGTTCTCGGTGCATCTCATCAGTTGGTTGAGCATACTTCACAGATGCAATAGTTTCACTGGGATTCAGGAAGCACTTGTGGATCAGACTGGCAGCAGACTGCCAAACAGTGACCATGACCATTTTTTGGTACAGATTTGGCTTTGGAAAGTACTTTGGAGCTGCTTCTCAGTCCAGCCACCGAGCTGGTCATCGTTGAAAGTCGTATACAGTCGACTTTTTGTAGCACATGACAGTCTGATCATTGTTGTTGCACAGAATAAAAGGAGATAACACTTAAGAATGCCAATTTTTTTTATTTTTGGTCAGCTCCTGAGACACCCACTTATCGAGCTTTTTCACCTTCCCAATTTGCTTCAAATGCCAAACCACCATAGCGTGGTTGACATTGAGCTCTTTGGCAACTTCTCCTGTAGTTGTAGGAGGATCAGCTTTGATGATGCTCTCAGTTGCTAGCTGTCAACTTTCAGTGGCCGGCCATTGTGCTTCTCAACTTGAAGGCTCTCATCTCCTTTGTAAAACTTCTTGAACCACCACTGCATCGTACATCTATTATTAGTTCATGGGCCAACTGCGTTGTCGATGTTGCAAGTTGTCTCCTCTGCTTTACCACCCATTTTGAACTCAAATAAGAAAATAGCTCAAATTTTCTTTTTGTCTTAACATCATTTCCCTAGTCTAAAATACATATAAACATCAAGTAATAAGTCATTAGCAAAAAAAATGCAAAGTGAGAAGTGTGCATTAAAATGATGTATAACATAACCACATTTATTTAAGAATGTTTTCTAGTATCAGCAAATTTCAGAAGCATCAGTTCAGTTCAGTTCAGTCGCTCAGTCCAACTCTTTGTGACTCCATGGACTGCAGCACTCCAGGCTTCCCTGTCCATCACCAGTTCCCAGAGTTTACTCAGACTCATGTCCATTGAGTTGGTGATGCCATCCAACCATGTCATTCTCTGTTGTCCCCTTCTCCTCCCGCCTTCTATCTTTCCCAGCATCAGGGTCTTTTCCAATGAGTTAGTTTTTCCCATTAGGTGGCCAAAGTATTGGAGTTTCAGCTTCAGCATCAGTCCTTCCAATGACTGTTCAGGACTGTTTTCCTTTAGGATGGACTGGTTGGATCTCCTTGCTGTCCAAGGGTCTCTCAAGAGTCTGTTTTAACACCACAGTTCAAAAGCATCAATTCTTCAGCACTCAGCTTTCTTCACAGTCCAACTCTCGTATCCATACATGACCACTGGAAAAACCATAGCCTTGACTAGACGGACCTTTGTTGGCAAAGTAATGTCTCTGCTTTTTAATATGCTGTTGAACTTTAAACAGCAAAGTTCAACAGTGCAAAACCACAATTACTTTTCCACCAAGCTAATATATATACCACATGTTCTTTATTCATTTATCTGTCAGTAAATATGTAGGCTGTTTCCATATCTTGGCTATTGTGACTAGTGCAGCTGTGAATAAAGGGCTGCCTGTATCTTTAAATTAAAGTTTTGTCTGAATGTATCCCAGGAGTGGGGTTGCTGGGTTATAGGGTAATTCTGTTTTTAGTTTTCTCAGGAACCTCCGTACTTTAGTTGGTGATGGACAGGGAGGCCTGGCGTGCTGTGATAAATGGGGTCGCAAAGAGTCGGACATGCTGAGCGACTGAACTGAACTGATACCAACTTTCTTACATACTTGCTTACCATACTTATGTACCAATTTACAGTCCCGCCAACAGTGCAGGAAGGTTCCCTTTGTTTTATAGCCTCTACAGCATTTGTTGTTTGTAGAGTTTTTAATGATGGCCATTCTGACTGGTGTGAGGTGGTATCTTTAGTTTTCATTTGAAATTCACTAATTAGCAGTGTTGAGCATCTTTTTCATTTGCCTATTGGCCATTTGTATTTCTTCTTTGTAGAAATGTTTAAGTAGGTCTTCTGCCCATTTTTCAGTTGGACAGTTTTTATTGTTGTTGAGATGTATAAGCTATTTTATTTTGGAAATTAAGCCCTTGTTTGCATCATTTGCAAATATTATTTCCCATTTGGTAGGTTGTCTTTTTGTTTTGTTGATGTTTTGTTTCATTTTGTTTATGGTTTCCTTTGCTGTGCAAAAGCTTGTAAGTTTGATTGGATCCCATTTGTTTATTTTTCTTAATATCTTACTGCTGCTACTTTTCTGAGAGAAATGATGTAGTGTAACAAGATAGATCTCTTTTATTTTCTTAGTAATCTATTGTCTTAGACTAAGAAAATTAGAAAGTCATTAGCTTGATGGCCAGTCATACTTTCTTTTAGGTTCTTCATTTTTCATATCTCAATTAAAGATATACTAACTGTTTGGGCCATACTGTATCACAGCTAATAAGCCACTAATACCAGACCATCAGGATTTCTTTGTTTTTTTCCTTATGTAATTGCCAAAACTTTGGGCATTATAGATGGTGATGTGCCAGATTTTTAGACTTTCAAGATATAAAGAAAATGAAAAATACCTGCAAGTTACGTTTGATAATGATTATTCCAAACATACCTTTCTAAGTGTTAAATAAAGAAGGCAAAATGAAATCTATTGCTGATCAGTTGATCTCTTTTTTCCCCAAAATTTTCTAATGTGCAGATTTTTTGAAGGAAGAACGAAAAACCAGCTTTTCTTTTAATTCTTTTCCTATAGTGCATGTAAAATGATTTGAATGACAAGTACATGGAAGGAATTTTATGTTGAAGGAGGATTATTTGATTGAAATAGAAGTGATAGCAAGTTGTGGATACTACCTAGAATAGGGTAGTTATTTGAAGTATTCAGTACTGTAATGATTTTTGTACCATTGTGGGAATCTGGATAAGCTTATTGATTCAAATATAATTTGTAGAGTCAATTTTTTTTATTGCAGATTTGGTCTTTTTGAAGCCATGTCTGCCATTGAGATGATGGATCCCAAGATGGATGCTGGCATGATTGGAAACCAAGTTAATCGAAAAGTTCTCAATTTTGAACAAGCTATCAAGGTCGTTACCATTGTGCCTTTTGTGTTTTGTTATTTGTTATTCATATGTTAAAACATTTTGATAAATAATGGAAATCAAACCTAGTATCTCAGATTTTCTTAAATGCATCTTGGGTATGTAAACAAGTTAGTTATCTGTCTGTGGAAGTTTTAACAAAAGTCTCATTAAAAGCTTGTTCTAAATTTGTGTATGCATGCATTTTTTAAAATTAATACTTGAAAGTGTTTTGC
>SJYQ01005246.1:118119-156664 GCA_006410935.1 Redunca redunca
CTTTATTTCAAATTAGGCTTTTATTTTTAATATTGAAGACCTATTAAGATACATTATTTTTAAGAATACAGAGTTAATTTGGCCCCCTTAGTTTTATCAGATGATTGAGATAGAGTTTTCTTAGAATTTATACTTTAAAATATTTACTGTACATAGTAACCATACATTTTTAAAAAGCTTATATGTCATATTTTCCCTTTCTTTTAGGATGGCACCATAAAAATTAAAGACCTCACCTTGCCTGAATTGATAGGGATAATGGATACATGCTTTTGCTGTTTGGTAAGAGTTAAGATAGCACTATTTGTTAACTTTAGAACTGTGGCTTATTTGAATTTCAGTTTGAAGGTATATACACCATCACTGAAAATGAACTATATATAATTCTTGGCCTAGTAAGATGTATGTAAGATTATTAGGTTAACTTATGTGCTGCTGCTGCTAAGTCACGTCAGTCATGTCCGACTCTGTGCGACCCCGTAGACGGCAGCCCACTAGGCTCCTCCGTCCCTGAGATTCTCCAGGCAAGAACACTGGAGTGGGTTGCCATTTCCTTCTCCAGTGCATGAAAGTGAAAAGTGAAAGTGAAGTCGCTCAGCCGTGTCCGACTCTTAGCAAGCCCATGGACTGTAGCCTACCAGGCTCTTCTGTCCATGGGATTTCCCAGGCAAGAGTACTGGAGTGGGGTGCCATTGCCTTATCTGAAGTTATGCTCTAGGAAGCAGCTGTTTTATCTTTTCATCTGGGTGATTTTAGATTCTCATTTTCTGGAAAGATATTTTCTGTCCAAGAAAGATAATAATATACAGCCATTATCCGAAGTACCTTTTCTATTCTCAAGGTACCCAGAAAAACAAATCTAATTGAAAGATTCTGTAAGTAAGCATGAAATTTAACCAAAGAGAGTTTTGGATTGGCTTTGAAGAAATTTTTTTCCTAATCTAGGGAAAATTGAAGTAAACTGGCCATTTTATACTATGAGGAAATTTTTTATTTATATATGTATACTGGATAGATTGTCTTCCCTAGACAGTGTGGTTTAATTATGGGAAAACTCTGATTTGTACTGCTCTTCTCCCCCACCCCACCCCCAGTTTCTTAGTGTCCATTTCTTTTTTAAAGTTGATATTAAATCATTGTCTTTATACATAATGTAAAATCTCTTCATTTATGTGTCTGGCAAAATATTCATTGATTACCAGTGTGTATGAAGTATTTCTGTTACGTGTTTTATGTGTATATTTTTTACTTTGGTCTTTTACATCAGCTCTGTGAGCGCTCTGGTATCATTCTTACCTATTTGCCTACTATTTGCCTAGGGTTACTTTGCTAGAAAGGGGCATAGTGAGAATCCTGATCCTTCTCCCTTCAAAGCTCTTTCCCTCAGAAATATTTTTATTATTCTTTGGCCATTTGTAATTGTAGTAGAATAGGCTAAAAGGGGGCAAGATGGAGAATTTGTGTCAAAGTTGAGGAACAATTCTATGAGAGTATTGGGGCTGTATCTTAAGTTTGGACTTTAATAGGCAGCCAGTTTTTAGTCTGGAGAGTCTTCTGCATACTAGTAATACAAAATATGCATCTTAATTAGAGCAATTATCTCATTTTGTAATGTAGTAGTTTTCTTGCTCTGTTGTAGAATTCTTTGACTAAGTATAAATTATAACAATAAACATGGGAAAATTATTTATGCTATTTCTTTATATGTAAGATGAGAAAAACACCACCTTTCTCAAAGTGTTAGGGGAAAAATGAGATAAGATACATGCAGAATACCTAGCATAATACTCAAATATCATAGATTACTCAGTTTTGGTTGCAGTTCTTCTGGCTTCTAGCTCAGGGTACTTGGCCCATGGTACTCAGTAGAATAGTGTTGAATGATTATTTTTGTGCTTCAGAATGATCCTTCTTATTGGAAGTATTGAAGTAGAGGTGGGAGGCAGGAAAACAGTTGGCTAGTTTCTTGTGGTAATCTAGGTGTGATATGAATCTCTTGACTGCATTAGTAGTAGTTGGGATGAAAAGGAAGAGTTGAATGAGTGGCTAAGAACTTGGTTGGCTCTAAAATTGTGAAATCCTTAATTTCATGGGTTTTTATTTACTACATTGTAATAGAATTAATAGTGTTTGGATATGAAGTAAGGAGGCACCCTAACTGAATAATATAATAAAAGTGCTTCCCATATCTATAACTTTTGGGTAATCATATTTTTAATTCTTGAAAGACTTTGGTCAGTGAAAGTAGATTCAAACTCTTCTCTTTTCTGATATTCCTTTTAATCTTCTTTTAAGTCTTGTGATTAATCATATTTATTTGGGCCTGTGTCTGGCCTTTGACTGTTGAATCAGACTTTTCAGACTTGTGCATTCTTTTATTTCTTTATAGATAACGTGGTTAGAAGGCCATTCCTTGGCACAGACAGTCTTTACGTGCCTTTACATTCATAATCCAGATTTTATAGAAGATCCTGCCATGAAAGCTTTTGCTCTGGGTATCTTGAAAATCTGTGACATTGCAAGGGAAAAAGTAAATAAAGCTGCTGTTTTTGAAGAGGTAAGATTTTGTTATTTAAGAATTCCTGAAACTCATTGGCCGCCTTCATCTTAATATGTATTCTGTCAGTACCATTCATTGAATATTCATTATGTACAGAGGTACTTATTCTGGGGATTCACAAAGAAAATAGAAGAGATAAGCTTGTCCCTTAAGTCTCTTATAAATTATAACATAAAAGTTAATTTCAGTCTTTGGAGGAAGGGAAAGGAAAACAAAAGTTATGAAGAACAGTTTAGAGTATAAACTTTTTCTTCCACTTAGTACCTCAAACTGAGGAAGTGTTTTACATTTTAGTCATAGAAAGATTTTTCCATTTATCTTAAAAAAAAAAATGATTATAGACACTGTATTTTAAGGGGAGATGTGATAGCATTTGAAACTAAGTTATTTCTGTTTCTTTCATTTGTTGAAACTGTTGTTTCTTTTTCACACTGTTACTGATCCAGAATAAATATCTTAGGCTCCAGCAATGGTTCAGTATAAAGCTTTTCTAAATTTACATTATATGTGAGAATAATAGCTAAGTATATGTCTAATGTGAGTTCTACATTTAAATGTATGGCTTATGAGTTGTTTATGAAATACTGGGTATTTCTTAAACACTCATTGGTTATTTAGCTATATATTTGAATTGATATGGGTAGAAAATCTTGGCCATTTGGACAGAATTTTTAAAAAGATTAGTTTGAGTTAAAAAATGAGAAGAGACACACAAATTATTTTAAGTATTCCCAAAAGGACATTAAAAATCAGTGGGACAGAGAAAGGGTTTATTTACCAAATAGTTCTGAAATAATTGCTTGGCACCCTTGAAACTTACTTTATCAGCATTTTACATTTGCCTTAGTCCATTTTGTGTTGCTATAACAGAATACCATAGCCTGGGATGGCTTATGAACAATTATTTATTTCTCATTGTTCTGGAGGCTGAGAAGTCTAGGATCAAGGCATCAGCAGATTTGGTGCCTGTTGAGGGCCTGCTTCCTGGTTCCTCTTTTAACTATGGCCTCACATGGCAGAAGGAGGGATGGGTAGTTCTCCGGAGTCTCTTTTATAAGGACACTAATCTCATTTATGAGGGTCCCACCCTCATGGACCTTCTGAAGGCTCCATCACCCAGCACTATCACATTGGAGGTTAGGTTTCAACATATAAATTTTGAGGGAACACAGTCTATTGCAATTGGTCAGTATGTCTTAAGTCTCAGTCTGTAGGTTCCCTCTCTTTTTTCTTTTTTTAAGCCTTGCAACTCGTTGTTAACTCTCCCAAAGGCTCCACCTCAATTGCTATCACATTGGGCGTTAGAACTTCACATATGAATTTGGGAGTGAGAGGGGGACACAAACATTCAGTTTATAACATCAAAGTAAATTGTAGAAATAAAATGTTTTAGATATAAAAAAGTTGCTTAAAAATCAGAAGGCAGTTTATAGAAATAAAATGGCCATTAAGTGTAAGATGTGTAACCTCATTTTAGAAATGCAAATTAAAACTGAGATACCATTTTTTTTACCTATAATAGGCACTGACATGCTAGGGGAATGTGTGTGTGTATGTGTGTGTGTGTGTAGGATATGAATAGTCATCATTTTCCTTTTTTATTTTAACTTTTAAAAATTTTAGTTTACTTCGAAATGTTTTCCAGATAACAGTAGTTAACAGTGATAGCACCAGGAACACTCGGATTCAGCTGCTGTTAACCTGTCATGTCATTTTTTACTTTTTCTCTCATGTATGTATGTATATATGTATCTTTTTCTGAACCATTGGAGAGTGAGTTGTGTACATTCTGATCTCCTCTGGGGCTTCCCTGGTGGCTGAGAGATTAAAGCGTCTGCCTGCAATGCGGGAGACCCAGGTTCGATCCCTGGGTTGGGAAGATCCCTAGGAGAAGGAAAGGGCAAGCCACTCCAGTATTCTTGCCTGGAGAATCCCATGGAGGGAAGAGCCTGGTAGGCTACAGGCCACAGGGTTGCAAAGAGTCAGACACGACTGACCTATTTCACTTCTCTTCACTTCACTGAGACACGTCAGTATACACCTTATAAGGAGAAGGACACGCTAATACACGACTACAGCACAGTGATCAACCTCAGCAAATCTATGGTACCAGTCCACTGCCTACCCACATTCTTTTTCTGTCAGTTGACTTAGTAACGTCCTTAGTGTTTTTCCCTACAGTGTGGGATCCAGTCTAGGATCATGTCCTGCCTCTAGTTGCATTATCTCTTTAGCATCCTTTAATTTACAACAGTTGCTCATCCTTTGTCTCTAATGACATTGGTATTTTTGGAAAACACAGCGCTCTCCTGCTTTCCCTTATTTAATAGAATGTTCCTTATTTGGGGCTTGTCTACTCTTTCCTCATGATTAGATTTATATTATGCAGTCCTGGCTGGAATATGACATGAGTAATACTGTGTCCATATGGTTTTATATCTGAGACATAGAGTGTCAATTTGTTCCTCTATGGTAATGTGACTTTATCACCCCATCAAGGTGCTTTCTGATTACCGTATGGTTACTTTAAAAAAAATTACTTTATTGATGTATCGTTTATTTACATTGCTGTGTCAATTTCTGCTACACATCATAGTGATGCAGTTAAACAGTTATATATATATATACACATTCTTTTTCATATTATTTTCCTTTATGGATTACTACAGGATATTGAATATAGTTCCCTGTGCTAGACAATAGGACTTTGTTGTTTATCTATCCTGTGTATAATAGTTTGCATCTGCTGATCCCACACTCCCAGTCCATCCCTCCGCTGCCCTGCTTGGCAACCATGAGACTGTTTTCTATGTCTGTGAGTCTGTTTCTCTTTCATATATAATTTCATTTGTGTCATATCTTAGATTTCACATATAAGTGACATCATTTTGCATTTGTCTTTTCTGATTTACTTCACTTCGTTAGATAATCTCTAGGTCCATGCATGTTGTTGCAAATGGTATTTCATTCTTTTTTATGGCTGAGTAGTATTCCATTGTGCGTGCATGTGTGTGTGTGTGTATGTGTGTGTGTACACAGACATACACACACACTACATCTTCTTTATCCATTCATCTGTCAATGGATATTTATGTTGTTTCCATGTCTTGGCCATTGTAAATAGCGCTGCAGTGAGCATTGGGGTACCTGTGTGTTTTGAATTATAGTTTTGTCCAGATACATGGCCAGGAGTGGGATTGCAGGATCACATGGGAACTCTGCTTTTAGTTTTTTTGAGAAGCCTCCATAATATTTTCCATAGTGCTTGCACCAGTTCACATTTTTATGGTTACTGTTTTTAACCTTGTGTACATAGTAAGCAATATGTAGGGAAACTGTTTAAGATCACATAAATATCCTGCTTATTAAAAATCTCTCCATATATGTAGTATCCATTCACGGTACTTGGCTTGGACTAATCTTAGTGTGTTGACTTTAAAATGATTTTGAATTCCAGCACTCTTTCCACATTTATTAGTTAGGACTGGTTGCGCTATAAACAAAGATTCATGCTTTTCTGATGGGAATGTAAATTCTACAACTTTTTAAAAGAGTAATTTGGTGCTCTCTATGACTGAAAATGCTTGTTTCATCAGTTTTAGGGATTTAGCCTGTAAGTATATTCAGGCTTATCCCCAGAGATCTATGTTCAAGGACATTAGTTGTAGTGTTTGTAGTAACTAAAGTCTGGAAACTAATGTCCGTCCGTACAAGACATTAAATGACACTACCCTCATACTGCCAAGTAAGTGTTTTGTGCCCTTTACAAAGGAGGGGGTAGGCTTACTTACACAAATTAGATCTCTAAATTAATGTAAAATATGTTTGGTATAGAAAAGCATGTGTAGCTTGCTACCATTTTTGCTCTTTTTTAAAAAGAGGTAGTTAGTTAAATCATCATACACAAGAAGATAACTAAGGTATTGAGGGACCAGAGTATATACTTATTTGTATTGTTGTAATTTTTATTATACATCTGTATTTCTAAGTAAACAAAAAAAATTTTATAATTTTTTTACTTCAAATTTCTGGATGAAGGACTTACTAAGAGAATAAAGAAATCCTAAAGAAAAGGACTAATAGGAAAAAAGCTGATAGAAAAACCTCTTAGGAAAAATACAGAAAAAACATCAGTTTTGGTGTATTAAAATCCCATTCAAATAAAGGTGAGAGTAAAACCCAAATGAATAAATAGCAGTAAAATAAATAGCTTATTCATAGAGGAAGATTATCAGATGATCATAAAATTTAAAAAATTCAGGCTCAATGTAATCCAAGAAAATCTAAGTAATAATTAGTTCACTTTTCATCTACATAGTATTTAAGAATATATATATATTTTTTACTAGTGAGAGTATGCATTAACATAGCTGCTTTGGGAAACAATTGAGCGGTGTATATGTCAAAAGTTTTAAGCTTATGATACCATTTAAACTAGTTAGTTCACCTTTAGAACTCAGCCTTAAAGAAATTATTAGGCATATGGACACTTACTGCCCAAATACATTAATCAGAGTTTTTAATAGTGAAAATTGGTGTTGATCAAAACACTACCATTAGGGTTATAGTTGAAATAAATTGTGTTTACTGAATCATATAATGATTATGTGTAATAAATACATAGAGATGACAGTATTTAATATCATGGGACAGTGCATACTTTAAAAGGTTAAGAAGGCAGCACACAATGTAACCAATTATGTAAAACTAAAACTGGAGAAACAAAAGTTAGTTCCTAGGCTGGAAAGATATTTTTCTTGTTTTGCTAAACTTTTCAGATAGTCCAGATGAATTTGTCTCAGTTTGGTAATTTAAAAAAAGTTGATTGCCTAGTAAAATCCTTTAGAGGCCTAGTAATTAATAAATATGAATGACTTAAAATCAACAAATAATTTGTTTGAAATGGATGCTTCTGAAGTTCCTGATGATTATCTGTTTTGTCTCTGCTTTGTTTTTACTCCTGAACTGGAGACATTCTCATTTGCCCAAAGAAGTTTCTTTTAATATGTTGCTCACGTGCAAAAAGGGAACCACAGTTCCCCTATCAAATGGCTTTTCTTCTGTCTTGCAAAATGATGTCTTTAGTGTAATCTTTGATTACTTTTTTTTTTTAACCTCCTATATCCAGATTCTTTTACCTTGCAAATGTCTTGAATCTGGTCACTGTTTTTTCTTCTCTATAGCCCACAAAGTGTATAATGAAAAATTACAGTGCTCTCCTCTTTCTTTATCCATTCATAATAATCAATTCTTGTAGCTTTTCCCTACAGTTTCCATATTTCTGTATAATAGGCTAATATTCTAGTTTTTAGGTTTAAGAATTTATGCCAAATAATAATTCAGTTTATGGTTAAACCATTCACTACAGATATTATTGTGCTGTATAAATATTAATGACAGATGAGCCAGAGTAGTGTATGCTTCTTTTACTCATACAAATTCTTTTTTTTCTTAAAGGCAGTAACGGCTATTTCTTTTGAGTTTGCTTAGTTTTCTATGTATTTTTCCTTAATTCTTTCTCATTATTATTAAACTATCAGATAATCTGTATATTTCATCATGTATATATACATCTATATATACATCCAGTAATATACAGTTTTTTAAAAAATATTCTTCTTTGTTCTCTAGCTGGGTCATTTGCTTTCTAGGCCCCCTGCATAGCTGTCATCCCAGGTTTCTCTGCATTGTTCTTCTGGGAATTCCATTTCCCTCTCTTTTTGTTAGATCCCTAGTTACCTGGATCTTATACCTGTATTGTTTGTAGTTTATAACCTTGCTTGTTGAGTGCCTCCGGTTTCTTTGGGAGACAGGGAGGGAATTTTTCTTTGAGACCTTGTATGTCTGAAAATGTTTTCCCTACCCTTTCTCCTGGTCGATGGTTTGGCTATAGTAGACTTCTAGGCTGGAAAATAATTTTCCTCTGAATTTTGAAGGCATTGTTCCACTGATTTATAATCCCAGTGTTACCATCCTGATTCTTATCCTGTTTTCTCTTCAGAATCATTTAGGATTTATCTTTTTAGTGACCATACCTTAGACTTAGTTTTTGTCACCCCTTATGATCTTTGAAGCTTGAAGCATGCCACCACCTGTTTCTAAATTATTTGTGTTCAGATTCCTGTGGTTCTTCACTCCTACTTGGAATAATGGAAAGGATAGAAGTGCCTTTTAGCAATGTGGTAAACACTATGAAAGTTCATATTTATACATGTACAATTTGAGAATCCTGTTTGATGTCCATGTAGAAATAAGAGTATACGCTTCATCCAGAGGCTACGTTTATAGCTCTGTAATACAACCTGAGACTTAAAAGACCTAGTCCTGTGAGGCATACAGTTCTACTGAGTTCTTTGAGACTAGGATATTTGTTTATACTTCATTCTCTTTGTAAGGTTTAGTGTTTGACATCAATTGCATGCTTACTGATGTTTATGTTGAGTCCAGGAATTTCTCTACAGTTCTGGCCACTGCTGTGAATGTCTGTTATTCCATTATATTAGGCTTTTATATACATTTTATAAGAATTGTAATGTGGCAGAAACACTCCTTTATTAGAGCTTTTAACTTCTTAGCCAAAATCAGCCAGATGACCTTAAACTCTTCATAGTGGATCCAGCAAACAACTTAATTTGCTAATATCTCAGCAGTGTTTTAAATTATTTTGAGAGTGGGAACCCATATTTGAATCATTTTTTCTTTACAGTGGGTTGAAGTGGGAATGTGGTTCTGCTGGCACTTTGAGTAATTCTGTTGGAAAAGCTTAGCCTTTGTACCCTAACAGTGTATAAAAAGACATATAATAAGTTTTGAAGAATCTTGTCTAAATTTTGCAACCTTGTCATCAAATGGTAATTGTTATGTATTTATTGTTCACCTGTAAATGTGAGAATTCTTTGTAGGTGGGAATAATTTGTAATATTATTATAAGCATTGTTTTGCAGATGAAGATATTAAATGCAAGTATGTTTAAATAGCCTAAGGATAAACAGTGGAAATTAAGGGGGTAGAGATAGCATTAGAATGTGGTGTTTTCATGGTATAACTATAAAGAAAGTTGGATGAATGATAGCAATATTTGAGGTGACATTCTATTACCATTTCCTTTTAGCAAATAGTGATTTTGTAAGAGAAAAAGGGTAAAAGATTTTGCTACTGTTCAAGGGCCTAATTATTGCTTTTCTATGTAGGAAGATTTTCAGTCAATGACTTATGGATTTAAAATGGCTAACAGTGTGACTGATCTTCGAGTTACAGGTAAAACAGCTTATAATGGTGATTCACAAGTTTTACATTTGAATTTGTTTCCTCTTAAAATCATTGTCTCTATTTCTAGGCATGCTAAAAGATGTGGAGGATGACATGCAAAGAAGAGTAAAGGTATATTTTCTTTCTCTTTTCTTTAGTATAGGATATTTATATTCTTCTAAATGTCAGGTTAACTTTAGCTAATTACAAATAGCTAGTAAGCTGATTACAAATAGCTAGGTAACACGACCAAGTTCCTTTATGTATGCTATACCTTTTTTTGGTAATGAGTTTGAAGACTACTGGAGCAGTTTCTGATGAATTAATATTACTTTCAAGTACTCAAAATTTAACCATTTCAAATTTTTTCAATTTTTTGCCACTGTTTTAGAATTTTAGTATGCTGTTTTAAGAATAGCATAAGATGCTAGAGTTTTAAATTCCTCAAAGGTAAGGATTATTTAATGGTTGGGACAGTGTCTAGAACATAGTAGAAGAGTGCATAGTAGTTTCTCAAATCTGGTAAAAACCTCTGAGCGACAGACACTCTTTGGCCAGATGACCATGATGATTTTGTTCTGATAGAGATTAAAAACAAAAACTCATATTTCTATTTTTTTTTACACTTATATAACACAGCATGTTTGTCAAAACAGTTTTGCATTATTGTCTTACTTGATATTTACAGTTATTCAGTGTATTAGGCAATAAACTACACTTTCAAATGAAGAAAATAGAGCTCAAAAACATCAAGTAACCTGTCTTGAGTCTTCTTAAGGGCATGCCATTATTAAGTGTCAGTTCCAGGTCTAGAACCCAGATCTGCCGGATCTTTGTGTGGTATTGCCTTCGGGTTTTGCCCAAATACTCAACCATATGTAACATATGTATTAAGAAGATTTTGTATGTTAGTGTGGAACTTATCAGTGTTTACCATGTGACTTTATGTGTGATTCTGTAAAGATCGCATTTCTTTTCTCTGGGTTACTTTTGAGAACATCAGGAACTTCAGTTCATAGATCTTTTTAAAGAAAGAAGTACTTTCTTTTTAAAGAAAGAAGCCATGTGCTTTTGCTTATATTATTCATTGTTTTGCTTTTGCTGTTTTTAATACCTTTTCCTTTGTGTGATCTTTATATCAAAATGAACTAAGTGTATATAGTACTATTAGGTAAATAAATAATTGATATAGTGTTTTCCTTCCAGATATTTGCTTCAAATAGATACAGTGTATACTCAATAAATTAATTTATTCCTTTACCTTGTATAATAATTTTTGCTTTTAGAGGCTTGTGTTTGTTTTAATTCACCTTTTTTAAATTTTAGAGTACTCGAAGTCGACAAGGAGAAGAAAGAGACCCAGAAGTTGAACTAGAAGTAATTGAACTTATTTTCTGGTAGCTAATATCAGAGAAGTCTGCCTCTTAATGTTGTAGTTTTATGAACTGCGTTATAATTTATGGAAGCCCTTTTTAAGGTATTTCTTTAAAAATTGGACATTACAAGGGAATTTATTTCCCTTGTATTTATTTTGATAGAATTATAATACAACTCTTTCAGATACATGATTTCAGAATTCTTCAATATTCCTATGAGGTACGTAGGAAGAAAACATGATTTTTTTTTTCCAGATGATCCACCAAAACTTGGCAGAAGTCAAGAACTTATATAATATCAAAATTTGTCAAACCTTTGTTGAGATCTTAAATTTTCTGACTCTGCTTAAACCGTATTTCTGTCAGTCCTCTTAAAAATACTAAGTGAATCAGTTTTGAAATAATATTGTAACTCCTGACTTGGGAAAAAGTCAGTCCTTGTGATACAGAAGCTTTATTATATATTTCTGTTTCAGTAAAATAGGCTTCATTTTATTGTGTTTTATGCAGCTCATTTTCAGATATTTAAAAGCCTATAAGTGAAGGTATTTGTAAAGTATTAACACTGAGATTTAGAACTTAATATACAATATTTTAAAATGAAATTTCTTTCACAAGGCTTTGCATCTTTTTAACTTTTAGTCCTTTCTTATTTTTTTTTTAGCACCAACAATGTTTAGCAGTATTCAGCAGAGTGAAATTTACTCGAGTGTTACTGACAGTGCTTATAGCCTTTACTAAGAAAGAGGTAAGGGTATTTAATCTGTTCAGTGTTTTTGTTTTTAATGGAATGCTTGATTTTGATAGTTCTGAGACTTCTCTATTGGAATGTATATGCACACATCCACAGCACTCAGCATTTGGTGTGTTTATGTCAGGATATCCCTGATGATTTTCTCCGAAAGTCACATGAATTTTACATTGTGCCCTTAACATATCTATGATTGTTGTTGATACAAAAATAATGTAATGCTTATTAGTGGATATAATAGTAGAAGCTGAAATTGTTTCTTTGAAGTTAATTTGAGAAATTAAAAATGAGAATTTTAGGTAGGCTCTTCTTTCATTCAGTTAAACTTAGATTTGTATAGAACCTAAAACAACCCTTAGATGGTGAATATTTCTGTGTGTGTGTGTATTGTGTTAAATAAATTACAGGCTAATTTGTGAATAGTTAATTTTGGGTACAGATCCAGCCCTTACAAACTTCTATAATTCTCTTCTTTTTTAAAAATTTCACCTTGATGAATGACTTAGTAGGAATGTCACAGTTTCTCATTTTCTGGTTGACTACATCTCTTTAGGAAAAAAAAAAAAATGAGATAGGTAGAATAAACCAGAATGTTTCCTATTGTTTTTTAGTGGTTCCTACAAAGTACTGATATGAGTAAAAAAATTATTTCTATCCTAACAGGATCTGGGCATCCTGTATTAAGTGAATAGTTTGTGAAAACCAATGTCATTACAACAAGCATTTAATAATTTCATTATTGTTTATAGGATTTTCCTATTTAATGTATATCTTTCAGTGAAAGAATATGTAAGAATGTTTTTGGTGATTTATTTGCTAGACCAGTGCTGTTGCAGAAGCTCAAAAATTGATGGTTCAAGCAGCAGATCTTCTTTCTGCCATTCATAATTCATTGCATCATGGTATCCAGGCCCAGAATGATACTACAAAAGGAGGTAATTGTCTGTTTTATTCCTACTCTTTTTGTTGTTCTTTCCCATCCACGGTATATAGTGTTTTGTTTGTTCTAAAATACTATTTGTCAGTCTATCCAAAACATTGTAGCTTTGGATTGTTTTGCTCCATAGGCTTTTATATAGAGTGTTTATGGTCCCTTCTTTATGGTCATCCTTTTTCTTTAATCACCTCTCCACTTCACTGCTTTGAGAGGTCATCACCTCGATTTCAGTCTTCCCTGATGCTGCCAGGCAGGCCTGGGTATTTTTTGTGGCCTCATTGTACTCATACATGCCTCTATTACATTTTTTTAGTATATCATATTATAGTTTACCTTGTAATTCCATGAGATTTTTAATACTTCTGTGCCAGAGTCTCTTCTTTGTGTATTCCTGCAGTGCTTAGCATATTGTTGACACTCAGTAGATTTTATTCATGAACTATACCTTAAAAATAAAAGAAACAGTGTACCTTTATTATGAAAACTCCAACTGAGTTAACACTTTAGTAATGTGCAGCAATTTTGGTTATCCTTAAAATTCATTAAAATGAGATAACATTTATGTTTTTAATTAGTTTTTCACAGTCGTTGCTCTTCTGACCAGAAAGTCTAGTTATTATTGATTCATATTCCTTTGCTCTTTTGCCCCATTTCCTCCTTTTTGAAGAGTAAGTTGTGGTATTCCCCTTCCCGTGAATTTTTTTCTTACTCATACAGTAGGTAGTGAAACAGTCCAGATATAATTTGGCTTAGGCAATCAGTATATGGATATCTTTATGGATATGCCAGTCATAATGGATAATAATTATTCTGAGCTTATAAATTCATTATTAATTCATTAACATTTTATCATTTTCTACAGAAGAGGGAAAGATTAGGTCACTGTTAGATGACTGACTAGGAGGCATTCTGTAACTATGGGACATTAAAAAGAAAGTTTTTATGCATAGCAAGCTATCTAGTACACGTTTACAGAGAGTTTACCATTTCTATAACTCTTCAATACTTTGGAATCAAGTGTGAGAATACTTTATAAAAACCACTGTAAAATACATTGCTTCCAAGTAATTTGGTTAATTATGTATTAATAAGGTGTTATGATGCAGAACAAGAGTCAAATGACTTGATTCTAATGCTCCTTTTTTTGCCATATCTTTACTACATTGTCCGTTCTGGTCTATAACTGAGGATAATAATTGCCATGGGATCATTAGTTGCCCACATGTTTTTGTGGCTTCCCTGTAGTTCAGATCAGTCAGCAGTTAAAACAAAAACATACGTGTATATTCTCAACTATTTCTCTGCTTTTATAGGCTGTTTATGAGTAAGCTTCTGGAAGATGATTTGCATAAAGTTGGTTTGAAATAACTAAGCTAGTGAAGTTTTAAATTTAGGGAGTACTCTGTTCTTTGTTTTTTGCTAAACACTTTTTACGCTCACTCAACTTTGTAATTATCCAGCTTAAGCATGAAGCTAAACAATTCTGTAATAAAAAAGTGAAAACCTTCCCAGTAATGTTTATTCTAAGAAAATGGTGATAAAGCTGTTAGTGTAGGTTAGGTTGGGTCTCAGATTATTCATTTTATGTTCTTAATATTAGAATGCATCTAGTGACAAAGTGACTGTAAAGCTTGAAATTGCTGAGCATTGATTTTATCTTCTTATTGAAAAAATACATAGTAAGTGGGAACTTGGAAACTGGTGTTAAGGGAGAAAGTAGGAAGAATCAAACTTGGTTCAAGGATTGCTTGCTGGTTGGTTTACTCAGTGGATATGATGGCTTGACAGTGAAGGAGGTGGAAGTGGTTTGGGGACAGGAGATGCTTAAGGAAGGCCACTTGAGATTTTTTGGTGCAGTAACATGGAGCAGACCACTAACCAAGTAAATATTTTGCTCTGGAAAATAAACAGAAGAAGGTTTTGGAGTTATTTTCATGTTAAGTGCTAATTGAAATCAAAGAAGTAAATGTGGTTAATCAGGGCCTTCTGAATTCAGGACCTTGAGTTAGAGACCTTGTGAAAAAACAGGGGAAGCAGAGGATTCAGTGAAACACATTGTTGCTCCTTGTATTCGCTTGTGCTACTTTATTGCTTGTGAATTCTGTACTGCTTTTTATATATCTGTGGAATTCTTCAAAATAATGTTCAGATTATTTCCTCCAGTGAGACTTTTCATGTTCTACTTGTCAAAGTTTATTTTTCTCTCCCATATTCTTTTCTATTTATCTGTTTAGGTTAATTTAATTTATCTGTTTAGGTTTATTTATCTGTTTAGGATTAGGTTTGATTTAATCTTTCGAATGCAGGCATCTTTAACAGTTGCTAGTAGAAATTAAAAATTTAATCAAACTTAGGTTGTCTGAAATTGGTAGGTACTTTGGAAGTATATATCCAACTCTGACATTCAATTTCAAGAGTCCTTGGGGGATTCCCTGGCAGTTCAGTGGTTAGGACTCTGCACTTTCATATGGATTCAATCCCTCGGGAAACTAAGATCCCACAAGCTGCGTGGCATGACCGAAAAAGCAAAAACAACAAAAAAGAAGCCTTATTATCCTTTTGAAAAAAGATGTATAATTCAAATGGTATATTAATCACATGCATTTACTTCTGAAACCTTAATGACAATGAAGAAGTGTTTGGGTCTTTAGCAAATAGATATAATTAATAAAGGGGCATCCCAGGTGGCACAGTGTTAAAGAATTCTCCTGCCAACACAGGAGACACAGGTTCAATCCTGGATCAGAAAGATCACCTAGGAGTAGGAAATGGCAACCCACTTCAGTATTCTTGCCTGGAAAATTCCATGGACAGAGGAGCCTGGCAGGCTACAGTCCATGTGGTTGCAGAGTCAGACACTACTGAGCACACATAATAAAGAAGGAAAAGACAGGGAAAGAAGGCAGTAGCAACAACATTTTAGAAGCTGGAAAACAGAAAGATGTTGAGCTGTCTGTTCAAGTAACTGAATTCTTAGCTACTGATAAAGAAAGTCAAGATACGGTCCAGATTTATACTGCAGGTCCTCTGAAGGGCCTCCTTTTTAGTATGTCAGATACCTCTGAAAATGAGGATGAGAATTATGTTGATGAGATCTGGATGAAAATCTGTTTAGAAGCAGAGATTTCCCTCCCATTTTCTCCATGATAACATTCCTGAGCCTCAGAATACTAGACGTTTATTCTCTTGAATAGCAGAACAGAGAGATTCTGGACTGAGGAGATAACAGGCACTGTTGAATGGTACACATTATGGGGGGAGATAAGTGGTAATTTAGATACTTACTTTTGTAACATCTGTCCTTCCTTTTCCTACACACCAAGCTCTGGTGGGTCCCCCCACCCCTCACCCCCACTCACAGCTTCCAGAACAGTGCAGTCTAGCTCTTGCATTCCACTTAAGAATTTGGAACACTCTTAGGGAAATCTGGCAAGCCTAAGAGATAGAGAAAAACATCAACAAAATCTAAATTTATTGGTTTTAGCAGTTCTCCTGATGAAATAGTTTGGTACAAAAACCTTATCTATATTGATAGAGCTCTTAATGAGGTTTTTAGTCCTTCAGCTTGAAGCCTAGGTATATAGTCATGGGTGGAAATCTCTAGCCTATAAGAAAAGACCAAAACAGACAAGCAAAGACAATACCTCTTAAAAATGGGGGAAAAAAATTCTGTATGTAAAATAATAGGATGTTATAAAAAAGAGAAAAAATGTATTCTTTGACATTCACAATTTTAAGAGCAGAATCATTAATAGAAAATAGAGAATGCAAATTTGAGGAAATCTTAGAGAAAGTAGAGTAAAAATGAACAGGTTGAAAGTAAAGAGAAAAAAGGAAAGAATATTTTAGGCTCGGTCCAGTTCCATTATTTAATAAAGATAAATAATAAGATAAATGAAGGTAAACTAATAAAAGTTTTTCCAGAAATAAAGTTCAAAAAATAAATGTCAAAAAAGAAAAAGTCATGTAATCACTTAAGATTTCCTGGAATCAGTGAAGCAAATCCCAGAGTAAGAGTGCCAGTAAAGAGCTACTCAGCATAACCAGGGTGAAAGTAGACTTCTACCAAGGCATATGGTCGTGAAATTTCAGAACAGTCGGGGAAAATAGGAGATCCTAAGAGATTTGAAAGAGAAAAAGAGGTTGCACACACAGAATGAAGACAGAATGTCAGCAGAGTTTAAACAACAGGAAGGGAAGCTAGAAATCAGTGGAACAAAGAACAAAGTTTCAGTAGTCACACTTCCTGATTTTAAAACTTAGCATCATGCTACATTAATCAAGAGAATTTAGAATTAGTATAAAGATAGTCAAATTAGTATAGAGATAGTGGAATAAAACCCAAAATCCAAAAATGATCCTTTATGGTCAGTTGGTATTTGAAATGAGTGCGAAGACAGTTAAGTGGGGAAAGAAAAGTATTTCAACAAGTGACAGTGGAACAACTAGATAACCACAGCAAAAGGATAAAGTTCAGCACCTTCCCCACCCCTCCTCACATCATAAACAAAAATAAACTCAAAATGGATCAGTGACATAAATGTAAGAACTGAAAATATGAAACTCTAGAACCTGGGAATAAACCTTAAGAATCAGTAAAAAGAAAAATTAAGTCATTGAAAAAACAGGCAAGGGATCTAAGTTAGACATTTCTCTGAATATGATTTGCAAATGACTAATAAACATCTGAAAAGATAGATATGCCATGGGAAATGCAAATCAAAATGAAAAGATTCCACTTCATAACAAGTGTTGAGGTTATGAAGCCACTGGAACCTTCTTTATACCTGCTGGTGGGAATGTAAAATAAGCACCTACTTTGGAAAACAATTTTACAGTGTCTCAAAAGACGTAGTGTTAGATTTATCACATGACCCAGCCACTCTAATTCTAGGTCTGTATGTATACCCAGGAGAAATGGATATATATGTCTACACAAAAAGCTGTATGGTAAATAGCTCACAGCACTTTTATTCATAATAGCCAAAAGGTAGAAACAAACCAGATGTCCCTCAACAGATGAACAGATAAATAAAATGTTGTATATACCTCAGTGGAGTGGCATTTGGCAATTAAATATCTGCTGCAACATGGATGGACTTTGAAAACATGCTAAGTGTAAAATAAAAGTCACAATAGATCATATATGATTTTCGTTTATATAAAACGTGCAAAATAGGCAAATCCATGGAGACAGAAAGTTGACCAGTGGTAGCCTTGGGCTGGAAGAGAGTGGGAAGAAAGGGGACTGCTAATGTATATGGGATTTCTTCTTGGGGTGAAGAAAATGTCCTATTTTTTTGTGATAGTGGTGGTTTTTACAACTCTGAATATACTAAAAGAAACTGTGTTATATATGTTTAATAGATAAATTATACAGTATGTTAATTATATCTGAAAGTTGTGATTAAAAGAAAATCAGTGGACCAGTGTTTTCAGACTTGGGGGAGAAGTGATTTCAAATCTTGAGTCCTTTTCCAAAACTATCGTCTAATTGTGAAGAAAGATAATATCAGGTTTTTAAAGTCTCAACAAAATTAATCTCCCAGAAGGTTTACAAGACTACTGGAATGTGCTTCATTGAAACAGGAGAGTAAATTAAGTAAAGGAAAGCATGGAGTTTAAGTATATAAAAATGCAGCATGAAAGAAAAATGAAGGACATCCCAGGGTCATAGTGTAACAAGAACCTAATACATTGTCTCAGCAATAAACATGGAAGACAAGTCCAGATTGAAGAAAAGTCACAAGGCTTTAAGTAGATATAAGATCTATTGTCACCAATGAAATTGATATAATAGCTGTTTTCCTTAATGTAGAAGAGATTTAGTGAATTGGCAGAGGAGGATTCCATGGAGGCAGAAAGGACTGAGTGACTTTCACTTTCACTTGGGGTTGAATTAAAGTGTTAAGTACATCTAGGGTGAACAAAAAGTAAGACTTTTTAACGTCAGAATATATATGAAAGTAAAATGTATCTCTGTGTTTGCAGAAGTTAGGAAGTGTAATTTACTTAATAGTGCTAAACATTGATGATAATAAAATTCTGATCTAACTGTATTGGAGGTAAGAGGATCAAAGCGCGTATATGCATGTGATTTATATGTGCTTATAGTGCTACTTTATATTATTTTCAGTGTCTCTCTTTTTACATTTATCTCTTTTAGACATTGAAGTAAGCTAGATAACGTATAAAACTGAAAAAAATATGAAATAAAATAGCACAATAAGCTTGTTATTTGGTGATATGTAGGTAGATACAAAAAGAAAGAGCTAAGAGGAAGTGGAAGACATTGCCTCTGGGAAGAAAGAAATAAAAGGAATTGGAGGGAGAAGATTTATAAATAAGAACCTTGTTTGGCTATTTGATTCTTTTTTTTTAATTTTTAAAATTTAAATTAATGTATTTATTTTAGTTGGAAGCTAATTACTTTACAGTATTGTAGTGGCTTTCGCCATACATCGACACTAATCAGCCACAGGTATACATGTGTCCCCAATCCTGAACCTGCCTCCCACCTGGCTATTTGATTCTTGAGTGGCATGTATTTGTGACTAAATAAAAGAAACTCAATTAAAAGTTAATGTGGATTAAAATATAAAATTAGCAGTTTAGAGTTATGATGGTTTGTTGTCTGGTAATATTGTACTTTAACCTCCCGAGAGCTGCTGCTGTTGTTTAGTCGCTAAGTCATGTCTGACTCTGCTGTGAACCCCACGGACTGTAGCCCACCAGGCTCCTCTCTCTCTGGGATTTCCCAGGCAAGAATACTGGAGTGAGTTGCCATTTTCTTCTCCAGGGGATCTTCCCAAACCAGGGACCAAACCTGGGTCTCCCACATTGGCAGGTGGATTCTGTTACCACTTAGCCACCTGGGAAGCCCTCCTCAGGGCTATACTTGATGCTGAAGAAAAATTGTGCTGCCTCAACCAATCGACTTCATTTGTGGTTTGGCAATGTACAGGAGAGGTGGGAGCTGACTTCATTTTAAAACAACCATGCATTAGAGAGGCATATGCCATGATGTGCTAGTACCAAGAACTTGAGATGGTAATCTTTGTCAATAAAAGAAATAGTTAATTTCTCTTGAATACTTAGAGGCATATCACATGCAGCTTAACTGTAAGTCATTGACGCTTCCTAATAGTCTGGAGTGTTACTCTACCACCACACCCAAATAACTGGCTCAGAAACCATTCACTGAATGATTTAATAATGAAACTGCACAGTTTTTACACATATTCCAGGAAAGTAATGAACAAAAACAAAATGCAGAAGACAGATCAAAAACAGATCAGAAACATTTTTCAAAATTTCTAAAAATTGATTAAGCAGTGAAATGACCCCTATAAAGCAAAACAGAAATATTAGGACCAAAGGAGGAAATAATAACAGTACAATAAACAGGCAGAGTTCAGGAAAGAAGAGAGAAAAATCCTGAAAGTGAAGAGCAAATGGTATGCTGGGCATTGTTGAAAAGTTGAAAAGAATGTGAACATCAGTGATTGATAACCCCAAAGGTATCAAGACCCAGTTATCGGAACCTCTAATTGTTACTTTATTTTTGAAAAAATAAGATCTTTCCACATGTGATTAAGTAAGAATCTTTTGATGAGATAATCTTGGATTATCTGGATGGGCCCTAAATATCATCCTAAGTGTCCTCCTTAGAGGCAGAGGGAGAGTGGACACACACACAAGTTGAGAAGGTGATGTGATGACAGAAATAGAAATCAACATAATTGAACTGTAAGCCAAAGAATACCAATAGCCTCAAGAACCTGGAAGAGGCAAGGAATAGATTTTCTCTTAGAGCCTTCAAGCATTCAACCCACCTAAAACTTTAATTTCAGCTAAGTGAAACTGATGTTAAACTTCGGGCCTCCAAAACTGTGAGAGAATAAATGTCTTCTTAAAACACAATTTGTGATAATTTGTTACAGAAGACCTAGAAACTGATACAAAGATTGCTTGCACACAGTGGAATTGATCATATATATAAATGTATTGATAATTATGTTTTGCTACTTTCCTCAGGTTTGAGGAGCCAACTTAGACTAATTTCTAGAAACGGAGAAAACTAGATTGAACTCTGTGGTGTTGGATTAAAATTAAAAGTATGGGTTTAAGTTCATAGTTTTTAATATATATGTGTATATATATAGATTGATGTATTGATAGAAATGTACATGTAAATATGCGTATGCTTGAATGCATGTATGTAAACATACTTGTATGTCCATATAGCAGTAAGCACACTTAGCATCGAGTCTTGCTTACTAAAGACTATTATTTGCTAAAAGGAACTGGAGAAGACATGGGAAGCCCCTAAGTACCCCTTCCTCAGATGGGCACACCAAATATATAGCTATACATGGAGCAATTTCCTCTAAAAGAGATCCAGAAACTAGTTGAGCAACTTAAACACATTGGACAGTTGAGGAAATATCCATATCAGAGTGGGTAGGAAAGACTGGGATATACTTGTCGTAAACCCCACCCCTGATGCAACATCACACAATTGGGAGAGAATCCCCAACTGTCAGGTTCTATCTGAGGAGTGAAGTATGTTTTGACATTACATCTAGCACTCCAACTTTAAGATTCTTTCCAGTGGAGTAGGCTTGCAAAACGTCTAGCTCTGAAAGTCCATGGGGCTTGTGTCCATGAGACCTATAAGACTATGACAACTGAAGGGAATGCAGTCATTTGCCATGACTGTGCCTGTAGGGATCAGCTCAGAGGAAGCAGACAAAATGCTCATCTCCCAGTCTTTCCTTGAAAGATCTGTCCGTAAAAACTGCCCTGAGGGCCAAGCTTCTAATTTAACAAGCACTAGGGACTGCCTGCAACCCTCATCAGAGGCCAGTAAAGCTGGAGGACACCTTGCCTTACTTCCACCTCTAACCCATTCCATGTCACTACTCCATGCCTGGAGAAAGTTTGTATGTACATTTGAACCCCAACTTTTGTGACTGCTGCCTAAAGCAAGGGATCCAAATTTTCCAGCGTTTAGAGCAGAAGGGATTTCCATTAATGAGACCCAGAAGACTATATAGCAAAGGATTCCTTAACTGGCTCTATCCCTCAGGGCTCAGCATACAGGGAACAAACAGAATTAGCCATTTTCCAGTCTTTCCCTGAAATAGGTTTATTTCTGTACTTTAATATCTACTGCCTGCATGCCAAGCTTCTAATTTAGCAGGCATTTAGGGACCACCGGAGAACTTCCCCAGAGATAGGGGAGGCCAACAGGCATCTCTCCTACCTTCTCCCCTTTAGCCCACTCCAATAATAAAACCCAGTTGACAGCATCTCCCCAGAAGGAGCCTGTACTCACATTTAGTGCCCACGCTTTTTCAGTTGCTGTCTAAGGGATGAGGCCCCAGGTCATCTGGCTCTAATAGCCATTGGGGCTTGCATTCAAGAGTTACAGGGCTGTATCAAACAAATAGTTGTTAATGGTAAGGGGGTACCCTTCCCCATGGCTGTACTCCAAGATCCAACAAAGAAGCATTAGGCAAAAACAACCTCCCACTTTCTCCCTGGAAGAAGTTTAATTATATACTTTACCAGCTGCTGCTCCCTGAGGGTCCAACTTCCAGTGAGTGTATATGTAGGTTCTGAATGTGATCCTTTCCTTTGGGACATTGTTGGATCTTGGCACACCCTCAACTCCTGGGAGCCACTAAGAGCAAGAAAGGAGGCTTGGTTGGTCACAAAACTTTGAGAGAAACCTAGGAGTTTGGGCTGGACTGATTGATTATGTCCATCTCATATATAGCAAGATTTATCTCCTACGTGAGACCACTCTGTCAAGACTGGAAGATGTGATTATTTTATCTAATGCACAGAAACCACAGAGAGTCAAGAAAGGAAGACTCACAGGAATACATTTCAAACAAAAGAACAAGGTAAATATACAGAAACAGATCTTAGTGACTTGGATTAAGTAGTTTATCTGATTGAGAGTTTAAAACAGCAGTTACTAAAGATGCTCACTGAGGTTAGGAAGCAAGCATATGAACAGAGAGAGAATTTCAACAAGGAAATATATATAAAGAGAAATCAAAGAGCTAAAGAATTAAAACAATAACTGAAAAAATTAAATGGATTCAGTAGCAGACTACATTTGCTGGAAGAAAGTCAGTAAACTTGACAGGGCATTTAAACAGGAAAAAATGAGCTGGATTATGAAATTTGTGGGACAAAATCAAGCAGACTATATGTTATAGGAGTTCCAGAAGAAGAGAGAATCAAGGCAGAAAGCATATTAAAAAAAAGAAAAAATGGCTGGAAACTTCCTTAACCAGGGAAAGAAACAGGCAATCCACGTCCAGGAAGCTCAGAGAGTTTGAAAGAAGTTGAATCCTAAGAGACTCACTCAAACACATTGCAATTAAACTGTGAAAGATTAAAGAGAAGAAGAGAATCTTAAAAGCAGCAAAAGGAAAGCAACTTGGTTTGCATATTCAGAATACTTAGGGAATACCAGAAAGGTGCTAACCAAGAACATCTGACAAAGTTGTCCTTAATAACTAAGGAAGAAAGAAAAAATTTACAGACAAAAGCTGAAACAGTTCATCACCACTGACCTCACAACAAATGTTAAAGGGAGTTCTTCAAACAAAAGGACACTAGTTAGTAACAGGAAAATATGAAAGTATAAAACTCACTGGCAAAGGTAAATTTATAGCTACATTTAAAATACTCTAATATTGTAATGGTGGTGGATAAACCGTTTATATCTCTGATACAAGTGTTAAAATACATAAAGAATTAAAACTATAATTGTTTGTTACTGGATTAGTCAGTTCAGTCATTCAGTCATGTCCGACATCGTGACCCCATGGACTGTGCAGCATGCCAGGCCCCCTGTCCATCACCAACTCCCAGAGTTTACTCAAACTCATGTCCATCGAGTCAGTGATGCCATCCAACCATCTCATCCTCTGTCAGCCCCTTCTCCTCCTGGCCTCAATCTTTCCCAGCATCAGGGTCTTTTCCAGTGAGTCAGCTCTTTGCATCAGGTGGCCAAAGTATTGGAGTTTCAGCTTCAGCATCAGTCTTTCCAATGATTGTTCAGGACTGATTTCCTTTAGGATGGACTGGTCGAATCTCCTTGCTATCCAAGGGACTCTCAAGAGTCTTCTCCATCACCACAGTTCAAAAGCATCAATTCTTCGGTGCTCAGCTTTCTTTATGGTCCAGCTCTTACATCCATACATGACTACCGGAAAAACGATAGCTTTGACTAGACGAATCTTTGTTGGCAAAGTAATGTCTCTGGTTTTTAATATGCTGTGTATGTTTGTCCTGGTTTTTCTTCCAAGGAGCAAGCGTCTTTTAGTTTCATGGTTGCAGTCACTATCTGCAGTGATTTTGGAGCCCAAGAAAATAAAGTCTCTCACTCTTTCCATTGTTTCCCCATCTATTTGCCATGAAGTAATGGGACCAAATCATTTTTTGAATATTGAGTTTTAAACCAGCTTTTTCACTTACCTCTTTCACTTTCCTCAAGAGGCTCTTTATGAATGGATAAAGAAGTGGTACATATACACAATGAAATATTAGTCAGCCATAAAAAGGAATGCATTTGAGTCTGTTCTAATGAGGTGGATGAACCTAGAACCTATTATACAGAGTGAAGTAAGTCAGAAAGAGAAAGATAAATATTGTGTTCTGGAGTCTAGAAAAAATGGTAGTGAAGAATTTATTTACAGGGCAGCAGTGGAGAAACAGACATAGAGAATAGACTTATGGACATGGAGAGGGGAGGAGAGGGTGAGATGTATGAAGAGAGTAACATGGAAACTTATATTACCATATGTAAAATAGATAGCCAATGAGAATATACTGTTGGTCACAGGAAACTCAACCAGGGGTTCTGAATCAATCTAGAAGGGTAGGATCGCGAGGGAGGTTCTAAAGGGAGGGGATATTTGTATACCTATGGTTAATTCATGTTGAGGTTTGACAGAAAACAAAATTCTGCAAAGCAATTATTCTTCAATTAAAAAATAAGTATAAAAAAAAAAAAAAAAGAGGCTCTTTAGTTCCTCTTCACTTTCTGCCATAATGGTGGTGTCATCTGCATATCTGAGACTATTGATATTTCTCCCGGCAGTCTTGATTCCAGTTTGTGCTTCATCCAGCCTGGTGTTTCTCATAATGTACTGTGCATAAAAGTGAAATAAGCAGGGTGACAATATATAGCCTTGATGTATTCCTTTCCCAATTTTGAATCAGTCCATTTTTCCATGTCTGGTTCTAACTTGCTTCTTGACTTGCATATAGATTTCTCAGGAGGCAAGTCAGGTAGTCTGGTATTCCCATCTCTTGAAGAATTTTCCACAGTTAGTTATGATCCACACAGTCAAAGGCTTTAGCATAGTCAATAAAGCAGAAGTTTTTCTGGAGTCCTCTTGCTTTTTCTGTGATCCAGTGGATACTGGCAATTTGATGTCTGGTTGCTCTGCCTTTTCTAAATCCAGCTTGAACATCTGGAAGTTCTCGGTTCATGTACTGTTGAAGCCTGGCTTGGAGAATTTTGAGCATTACTTTGCTGGTGTGTGAGATGAGTGCAATTTAAGGCTTATTTGTAAGGCCTCAGACAATTATTTTGCCTTTTTGCATTTCTTTTTCTTGGGGATGGTTTTGATCACTGCCTCCTGTACAGTCTTATGAACTTCTGTCCATAGTTCTTCAGGCACTCTTTCTGTCACATCTAATACCTTGAATGTATTTGTCACTTCCACTGTATAATTGTAAGGAATTTGATTTAGGTCATACATGAATGGTCTAGTGGTTTTCTCTACTTTTTTCCATTTAAGTCTGAATTTTGCAATAAGGAGTTCATGATCTGAGCCCGGTGGGGGTTTTTTCCTGCCTGTATAGAGCTTCTCAAATTTTAACTGCAAAAAATATGATCTGTCTGATTTCTGTATTGACCATCTGATGATGGCCATGTGTAGAGTTATCTCTTGTATTGTTGGAAGAGAGTGTTTGCTGTGACCAGTGCATTCTCTTGGCAGAACTCTGATAGCCTTTGCCCTGCTTCATTTTGTACTCCAAGGCCAAACTTGCTTGTTACTCCAGGTATTTCTTGACTTCCTACTTTTTCATTCCAGTCCCTAGAAGGTCTTGTAGGTCATCATAGAAATGTCCAACTTCAGCTTTTTCAGCATTAGTGCTTGGGGCATAGACTTGGATTACTGTGATATTGAGTGGCCTTCCTTGGAAATGAAAAGAGATCATTATGTTGTTTTTGAGATTGTACCCAAGTACTGCATTTCAGACTCTTTTGTTGTCTATGAGGGCTACTCCATTTCTTTTAAGGCATTGCCCATAGTAGTAGATTTAATAGTCATCTGAATTAAATTGCCCATTATGGTCCATTTTAGTTCGCGGATTCCTAAAATGTCAGTGTTCACTCTTGCCATCTCCTGTTTGCCCACTTGCGATTTACCTTGATTCATGGACCTAGCATTCCAGGTCCCTATGCAATATTCATCTTTACAGTGGATTCACAGCTTAAGAAGATGCAAATTTTGAAGTCAGAACCATAAATATGAGAGAAGGAACCTTTTGTATGCATTTGAAGTTACTTGTAGCTTCAAATAGCTTATGATAAATATATTTTATCCATGTCTCATTATAATTACAGATCAAAAGCCTATAGTAGATATGCAAAAGGTGAAAGAGAAAGGAAACATACCACTACAGAAAATCAAATAACAAAGAGAGCACGAGAAAGAAAAACAGAACAAAGGGACTGCAAAACAACCAGAAACAGTTAAACTAAAAATGCTAAGTCCATACCATTTATATCAATACTGTCGTTGATATACCATTTATATATATACACACAACACACACACACTGTTTGTTACCGTACTACCAATAATTATGTTAAATGTAAATGGGCCGAATTCGCCAATCAAAAGACAAAGTGTAGATAAAAGTTTTTTTAGTTTTATCTTTTTAAAAAATTAGCTCTTAGTTTTGTTGTTCTTTTCTAGTGTTTTTTCTATCATTTATTTCCACTCTGATCTTTATTTCCTTCCTTTTGCTGACTTGAGCTTAATTTATTCTTCTAGATATTGAGGTGTAAAGTTAAATTGTTATTTGACATCTAATTTCCTAGTATATACATTATTGCTATATACTTCCCTCTCAGAACAGCATTTGCAGTATCCTATAGCTTTCAGTTTGTTTCNTTTCATTTGTTTCAGGGCTTAAAAAAATATTTTTCTAGTTTTCTTCTTTGACCAGTTGCTTGTTCGGGAGTATGCTGTTTATTTTCCACATATTTGTAGGTATTCCAACTTTCATGTTCTAGTTTCATACCATTGTCATCAGAAAGGATAGTTGGTATGATTTCAGTCTTTAATTTATTAAGACTTGTTTTCTGTCCTGTCATACCCCATTTTGGGGAATATTCAGTTTGCCTTTGAGAACAACATGTATCGTATTGCTCTTGGCTGAAACATTCTGTGTATGTCTGTTAGGTCCTTTTCATTTAATGTGTAGTTTAATTCCAGTTTTTTTAAACAACTCATTTTCTGTCTGAATGATCTGTCCATTGTTGAAAATGGTATATTGAAGTCTCCTGGTATTATTGTATTGTTTTCTTTTTTAGAGTTCTTACTATCTACTTTATATAATAGATGCTTGTATGTTGCATTATAAATATTCAGATTTATTATATCTTCTTGATGAATTGGCTACCTTATTATATAATAACTTTATTTGTCTTTTGTTATATTCTTTGTCTTAAAATCTGTGTAGTCTGGTATAGGTTTATCCGCTTCTAAGTGTCTTTTGGTTTCCATTAGCAAACTTCTTCAATCAATGCTTTTTCTACCTTTATTCACTATAAGGTATGGAAACAACCTAAGTGCCCATTGATGGATGAGTGGATAAATAAAATACAGTATATATACAATGGAATATTAGTCAGCCTTAACAGAGTGAAATACTGTCATTTGTGACAACATGGGTGAACCTGGAGGGCATTATGCTAAGTGAAATAAGCCAGACCAAGAAAAATAAATACTGCATGGCATCTAAACTTACATGTGGAGTTTAGAAAAAGTAGAATTTATAGAAACAGTAGAAAAATGATTGCCAGAAGCTGAGGGAAATAAAGAGAGTTCGCTAAAGGGTACAAACCTTCAGTTAGAATATGAGTAAGATCTGAATATTTATTGTATGAAACAGTGACTCTAGTTGATTACACTTAACTGTATAGTTGAAAGTTGCTAGAAGAGTAGAACTTACATGTTCTCATCAAACAAAAAAATAAATATTCAAGGTGATGTACATGTTAAATTAACTCTTGGGGGAATCCTTTCAAAATGTATACATATGTCAAATTATGTTATACATTTTAAATATCTTTACAATATTACTGTTAATTATACCTCAATGAAACTGGAAAAAAATAGAAAAGGAACTAGTTCATTTTGGAGGAATAGGTGATTCTAGGACTAAGGTAGAGATAGAAGAATGAGTCTGGAGTGTCTGATTAGCCAGAAATGGGTAAATGTTCAGAGAATGTTGGGACCAGTCAGTTATACCCAGAAGAGCTTGAAGGGGCATTCACACAAAGTTGGGGACAACTTGAGCATCAAAATAAATAATTCTGATCATATACAATTGAATAAAAGGATAAGCCATGTTTCTATACTGATATAAATAGATGAATTAATGAGTGGATAGTTTGATGTTAATCAGTATATTTAGTTGTCTTTCCCCTGACCCCTACATGTTTATTAACTACAAGGGCAAAAGTAGTGACGAGGCCTGTCAGACACCAACTTTAATCAAGTGATCACAGTAAACATTACAAGAAGTGAGTCAAAACCTCCACTTTGTTGATGGGTTACAATGAGAACAATAATGTCGCTTATTTTATACTCCTAAGAATAATTTAAATTCAATCACAAGGAAACAAGAAAACCACACTGAAGGACAGTATACAAAATTATTGGTGAGTTAGTCTTCAGAGTTGTCAAAGTCATTCATAGAAGCCAAGGAAGTGCTGAAGAACTGCTCTAAATTGCAGGAGACTAAGAGACAATGAAATTAAATACAACTTGTGATACTAATATAGATGTGAAGTATGTTTTTGGTACAGTGCACAAAACTTGAATGAGGTCTGAGTATTAGATGACCAATAATGATTATGATAGAATGTTCATTGAAACCATGCTTTTTGAGTTTAACAATTGTTAAATACCTTTCCATAACTTTTTTTGTATTGAAATAACAATGAAATTTGCCATTTTAACATTTTATGTACAATTTTATGTGCAATTCAGTGGCATTAAGTAAATTTACATTGTTGTGCAGCTGTCACTGCTGTCCATATCCAGAAGTTTTTATCTTGTCAACCCAAAACTCCATACTCATTAAATAATAAATCTTCATTTCCCCCTCTTTCAGTCCCAGACAACTACGATTCTACTTCCTGTCTCTATGAGTTTGACTACTCTAGGTACCTCATATAAGCAGAATCATACAATGTTTGTCCTTTTGTGTTTGGTGTACTTCACATAGCATAATGTTATGACTTTATAAAGGGAAGTCAAGAAGCACAGTACAATATTAACCTCAGCAACTTCTGCATTGTTTTCTAGAATTGTTTTCAACTTCAGGGCATGGAAAACTTACTTCTATAAGTCTGACTGTAAATTGCCTGTATAACTCGGGAGAGATACATTGTCCAAAAATGATGTAACATCTCTATCTCTTTTCACTTACACACTTCCAGATCTTTGATTTTGGCATCTAATTAATTTTAAAATAACCTTTTAAGTTAAATCACAGCACATTGTTACTGTAAATCTTTTATCCACAGACCTTGTGCTATTTGTAATACTTTTATGCTATTGATAATGAAGGTCAATTTTCTAGCAAGAACTTTAGCAACTGAAACACTCTAAACCAATGTGCCATAATATTTTGAATATAGTAATTATACTTTATTATTTTATCCTTATAAGAGTTCTGGTGTAAAGGGAAGTGTTTTAAGTGGAAAACCAAGGTAATTTTTGTACACCTAGAGACTTGTAGAATCAGATGAGACTCTAGAAGTTGACTTGTTGGATCTGTATCTAGTTTAATTCAGGAAATCTTTACTGAGCATAGTATACATTGAGTAGAAAGTGATGTGAATTTGCTTCTTTTCTGGGTTCATTTAGTAAGGGTTATCTAGGCTATTTTAGTGAGAAGCGTTTAGTGGGAAAATGTTAGAGCAGTTTATTCTGGGGGATCAGGGTTGGGTGTGGTAAAACTTTTTTTTAACTCTCTCTAGTTTGTGTTGTCATGAAGTCAGATGCAAACTCCAGCTTGGTTTTTATCCCTGCTCCTCCTCCACTGTAGTATACATTGAATAAAGACTTTGATCTCTTATTATATCTCAGTTCTTATGCTCTTTTCCAGTTAGGAAAAGTTACTGTGTGTAGTATAGGATAGTTACAGAGTCCCGAGGCATGAGATTCACCAAACAGCTGAGACTTAAAAATAGCTACTAGGAACTACTTTAACACTTAACTATTGATAAGGACTATGTCCAAAAACATGTGGTGGGGAGGAGAGGATTTAAATGTGTGTAGAGAATAGAGAGAAGCATGCAGATCTGAATTCTGTGCCTAGGGATTTTATCCCCAACTCTATTTATATGCATCTATTTTTATTTCTGAGTTCCAATAAATTATCACTTGGAAAAATTGTAGTTCCCTAAGGGAAAAAAAAAAGGAGCCATTTTATCTGTCCTCCATGCCTTTAATATGCTTGGAATACTTTGTGCTGATTAATATTTTCCTTTGTTAGCTCTTTTCTTAGACTTCTATGAAATTGTTCATCTAATTTTTACATGAATAAGATGCTCCTATTACATTCTGAGTTTATTCTCACTAAATTATAGTTGCTGTTTATGTTCCTCTAGACCAGTGTTTCTCAACTGGGGCTTCCCAGGGACATCTGGCAATGTCTGGATCCTTTTCACAATTAGGAAGTTACTACTGGCTATGGTTTTTCCAGTGGTCATATATGGATGTGAGAGTTGGACTATAAAGAAAGCTGAGCGCTGAAGAATTGATGCTTTTGAACTCTGGTTTTGGAGAAGATTCTTGAGAGTCCCTTGGCCTGCAAGGAGATCGAACCAGTCTATGCTAAAGGAGATCATTCTTGGGTGTTCATTGGAAGGACTGACGTTGAAGCTAAAACTCCAGTACTTTGGCCACCTGATGCAAAGAGCTGGCTCATTTGAAAAGACCCGGATGCTGGGAAAGATTGAGGGCAGGAGAAGGGGACAACAGAGGATGAAATGGTTGGATGGCATCACTGAGTCAATGGACATGGGTTTGGGTGGATTCCGGGAATTGCGGTTCATGGGGTCGCAAAGAGTTGGACACGACTGAGCAACTCAACTGAACTGGTATTTAGAGGGCAGAGTCAGGAATGCTGCTCAGCATCATCTGTGCAGGACAGCTTAGTTAGTTTCAAAAGTTAATACTGTTTTATATTGCACTTTTTTGTTGTATAAAATTGAATTCAGAATATATTGTGTTTGTTATCCATTTCCCATTAATATTTACTTCTTTCCATATAAATTTTCATGAATGGCTATTATCTATTTATCTTCTATTTGTGATTTAAGCCTAAAAATAAATGTTTTAAGAATAAAGGCATATTCCTAGGTAATCATTTTAGGTGCATATGAGAATACTTTGAGAGAAAATAAGTAATATAGCATTTAAGTATCTGGATTCTGTGCATTTATCATTAAAGTCTGAAATATATTCATATTTATATGGTAAAGAAGCTTCTTACAGCATCATTACTACTGCTTTTACCTTAGTTCTCAATGAAATAATATAAATCAGAAGTTCAAACTGTTATAATGGTAGCAGCCTTTTATTTTATTTTGAGCATGTATATCTTGTCATTCAGCAAACAAGTATCCAGTGTCTGTTATGAGCCAGGTATTTAGTGTTTGGAATCCAACCCTGTTCTTGCTTTCAAAAGAACTCGGACAATTGCTATAATCCCACGTAGACAGTATAATAGTGTACATACAAAGAACTGTGTGTATGTGTGTGTATATATATATTATATATACATCATTGGAGGGACTAATGTTGAGAGAGAATTCAGGCTATATCTAGTTCAGGTTAAGAAGAAACGGGTAGGTTTTACAGTAGAATAATTTGTATAAGTAAAGAGGCGTAAAAGAATATGACACAGTGCTTGCTTATATCATATATTGCTTAGGAAATGGGGAAGTTTAAAAGATGATTTTCTGGGGGTTCCCAGATGGTTCAGTGGGTAAAGAATCTGCTTGCAATTCAGGGAAAGATGATTTTCAAACAGAGATAAAACCATGATTCTCATACAGATAAAAAAGTAAATGTGGGTTAAGGATTTTGTTAAACTCATTCAATGACATAACCAGACATGAAAAGTTTTAAAACACATTTTTATGGAGTAGTGGAATACTGAAATAAATTAGGTAAAACTTTTTTCTGTAGAGTGAAACAAAATTTCATATTTATCAGTTACCTACAATTTCTAGCTGTGTAAAGTAAGTCCCATAGAATCAATCTGACAATGCATACTCCATTGGAGTACAAATTTTTTTTCTATGAAAGTGCCAGGAAATTTCAAGCTAACGACTTCATTGGAGCTTTGTATTCCAATGAAAAGTGTGAAAAGTGGAATCACCAGAGGACAGAGTGGGAGAGAGAAAGTTTCCCTTAGGTCTCTTGTGATGTGTTATTTTCATTGTGAGTTTATGGAATTGCATCTCAGTGCCAAATGCATTCCAGACTCATGGGGATGGAGTGCAACTGTTCTCTACTGCTTTGCATTGCTGTGTAGTCCAGTGTGAATTGATTCTGCAGTTCAGAAATTGAAAGGAAGACAAGCCTCCATTTGTGTTACCATTTGAAACCTTTATTCACAGTCTCATGGTTAATACACCATTGCCCTTTTATTTTATTTATTTTGAGAGAATATGTTAACTCGTTTTATCCCACTCTTGGCTTGGAGTTAATTTTGAGGTAGAAACCTGTCACCAATACCACCACTATGTAGGAAGGAAGTATAATTTTAGGTTGTTAAATCTGCTTATTTCCTTTAAAAAACACGTGTAAAGATACATTAACTGTAAATTATAAAATCCATTTAGAGGATACTGTGATAAGAATTTAGAGATGCTTTGAAACTAACATTTTTCTTTATGTATTTAAGCAGTATTTGAGGTTAAAATTCATAGAAATATTGAAAATGTTAACTTTTTTCCTTTGCAGATCATCCCATTATGATGGGTTTTGAGCCACTTGTTAACCAGAGACTACTTCCACCCACCTTCCCTCGATATGCAAAAATAATAAAAAGAGAAGAAATGGTCAACTATTTTGCAAGATTGATAGATAGAATAAAAACTGTCTGTGAGGTGGTCAATTTAACAAATTTACATTGTATCTTGGTAAGTACAAATCAAGTCTCTATTCTGGAATATAGCTTTGATTTAATAGCAGACTAGTTTATTATGTTTTAGAGACCCTTGCAAGCGTAAATAATGCTCCTCACCTATTATCTGTGATATCTGGAGAATTAAGTGTTTGTGTATATTATTTCTCTTTCTGTATTTAATCCTCAAGGATTTTATACTACCCATTCTAGAGATTAAGAACCTAAAATGTGGAGAAGTTAGGTAATTCACTCAAACTTAAAGAATGGCAGTTTGAACCCTCAATTCTATGCTAAACCTTTCATATAAAAAAATGTTTGTTAATGTATACATATATACATATATATGCATATGTATGTTTTTTCATAAAAAATTGAGTGTTAGTAACTTGCTTTTTCATCAGTAGTCTCTGTATCTTGACTATGTTTTCATGTCAATAAATAATGTACAAATAACAGATAGCAAAATATTAATTACAACTACTTATAAATAGTGGAAAGCTATATGATAGTTTGTTTTTTGCATTTTTCCTGCATTTTCGGTGTTTTTTGGTATTTTGCATATAGGGCAGAAACAATGGTAAGGGGGAGAGTAGTGATATTAGTGAAGGAAAGTTCATATATTGGGAACCCATATGATGATACTTTTGACAGCTATGGAGTAATAAGATATATACCTAGTTTAAATGAGGTGAGTAATGGACTATATAGAATATATCCTGTTAGGAATGTGCACTAGGAATAAGAAATTGAGTACAAACTGTGATAGTGAGTATACATACATTCACACATACATACATTCAGCCAGTGTGCTTTTTCTTTTGTGCACAGTGATGAGCAAAAGTATATCATCCATCTTGTCATGGGGCTGTAATGTGCTATAGAAATTGATCAAATAAATCACATAAATGTTTATAAAATTACAACCCAGTATAAGCAGTATGAGGGAAAGGAACTGGGAACTATAACATACAGCATATAATGAAGGAATTGACCTAAATGATCAGAGAAGGCTTTTTTAAAGAAGTGACGGTGAAGCTAAGATCTGACAGGTACATTTCATGCAGGGATAGCATAATAAAGGACAGAAATGTAAAGACCTGACAGAAGCAGAAGAATTTTAAAAGGTGGCAGGAATACACAGAAGAACTGTACAAGAAAGATCTTAATCACGTAGATAGCCACGATGCTGTGGTCACTCACCCACCTACAGCCTAAAATCCTAGAGTCTAAAGTCAAGTCAGCCATAAGAAGCATTGCCGCAAACAAGGCTAGTGGAGGTAATGGAATTCCAGCTGAGCTATTTCAGATCCTAAAAGATGATGCTGTTAAAGTGCTGCAGCCAGTATAAGGACTGCAAAAGGTCAGTTTTCATTCTGATCCCAAAGGACAGTGCCAAAGAATGTACAAACTACCATACAGTTGTGCTCATTTCACATACTAGTATCGTTATGCTTAAAATCCAAGCTAGGCTTCAGCAGTACGTGAACTGAGAACTTCCAGATGTCCAAGCTGAGTTTAGAAAAGGCAGAGGAACCATAGATCAAACTGCTAACATTTCTAGGCTCATAAAGCAAAGGGAATTCCAGAAAAACATCTAATTCTGCTTTACTGACTACACTAAAGCCTTTGACTATGTGGATCACGACAACTATGGAAAATTCTTAGAGATGGGTATACCAGACCACCTTACCTGTCTCCTGAGAAATCTACATGCAGGTCAAGAAGCAACAGTTAGAACGTTACATGGAACGATGGATTGGTTCAAAATTGGGAAAGGAATACAAGAGAAAGGAGTACAAGAAGACTGTATATTGTACTCTGTTCATTTAACTTCTGTGCAGAGTACTTCATACAAAATGCCGGGCTGGGTGAGTTACAAGCTGGAATCAAGATTGCTAGGAGAAATATCAACAACTCAGTTATACAGATAATTCCACCTTAATGGCAAAAAGTGAGGAGGAACTAAAGAGCCTCTTGATGAGGGTGAAAGAGGACAGTGAAAAGCTGCCTTAAAATTCAGCATTCCAAAAACTAAGATCATCGCATCTGTCCTATCACTTCGTGGCAAATAGATGGGGGGAAAGTGGAAGCATTGACAGATTTTATTTTCTTGGGCTCCAAAATCACTGTGAACAGTGACTGCAACCATGAAATTAAAAAAACACTTTCTCCTTGGAAGGAAAGCTATGGTGAGCCTAGGCAGCATATTACAAAGCAGAGACATCTCTTGGCTGACAAAGGTCCATATAATTGAAGTTAGGATTTTTCCGGTAGTCATGTATGGATATGAGAGTTGGACCATGAAGAAGGCTGCACTCTGAAGAACTGATGCCTTTGAATTGCGGTGCTGGGGAAAACTCTTGAGAGTCTCTTAGACTGCAAGGAGATCAAACCAGTCAATCCTAAAGGAAATCACCCCTGAATATTAATTGGAAGGATTGCTGAAGCTGAAGCTCCAATACTTTGGAGCTGATGCAAAGAGCAGACTCATTGGAAAAGACCCTGATGCCGAGAAAAACTGAAGCCAAAAGAAGAGGGCAGCAGAGGATGAGGTGGTTAGATAGCATCACTGACTCAGTGGACATGAATCTGAGTAAACTCTGAGAGGTAGTGAAGGACAGGGAAGCCTGGTGTGCTGCAGTCCAGTGGGTCGCAAAGAGTCAGACACAACTTAAGCTACTGAATAACAGCAGAGTAAACACAGTGAGATAAATAAGGAAACCATTACCACAGTCCAAGGTAGAAAGGATTGTCACTTGGACTGGAAGGATGGCAGGGAGATGATGAGATTGTCATTGTTACAGCTATCTGTGAGCTAAAAGGCTTCCCTGATAGCTCAGTTGGTAAAGAATCTGCCTGCAATGCAGGAGACACTGGTTCAATTCCTGTGTCGGGAAAATCTGCTGGAGAAGGGATAGGCTACCCATTCCAGTATTCTTGGGCTTCCTTTGTGGCTCAGCTGGTAAAGAATCCACCTGCAATGCGGGAGACCTGGGTCCAGTCCCTGGGTTCGGAAGATCCCCTGGTGAGGGGAAAGGCTACCCACTCCAGTATTCTGGCCTGGAGAATTCCAAGGACTGTGTAGTCCATAGTGAGTTAAGTTGATAGAATATTGGTTGATGAGTTAAATACGGGGCATGAAAGAGCTCCTAGTAAGTTCTCTAGGCTTCTGCTTTGCAAGTCTACATGCATATTTGGTGCTGTTCACTCAAAGGGAGAAATTCTCTAAGGAACTTGAGAGTCAAATGAGGGTCTTAGGGAAGTAAAGTTTGAGGTACATTTAAAATATTTAAGTAGAGATATTGAACAGATAATGACTTATGGGTAGAATTTAGAGATCTGTGCTTAGATATAAATTTTAGAATTATTACAGTATAGGTAGTAATTGAGGCATGAATGTTTATGTTTTAATATTTATGAGGAGAAGAGTATATAGATTAAGAAAAGAAGGTTGTCTGAAACTAAACTTTGAACCGACAGAACAAACTGAGAAGTACCCAGAGGAAGAAACATGTGAAAGTCATTTAAAGATTTTTCAAGGAGGAAGTCATGCTGTTGAATAATTGAATGAAGGAGATAAATAAGGTCCAAACTCAGTGTCCGTTGAAGTTGGTAATGGGGGACAAGTGGTGCCTAGAGCAAAGAATCAGGTTACATGTGTTGAAGAGGAGTACAGACAGTGGGTTCAGCCAACTTCTTCAAAAAGTTTGGCTGAGAAGACAGCAGTTGAGAGGAAAATGTGGGATCGTGCGATAATCTTTTCTTTTTAAAGATGAGAGAAGTGAGTATTTAAATGAAAATGGGAATGATCTGGTAAAGCGGAGGAATTTTAATATCTAGGAGAGCAAAATATGGATAGTTGACAGTGTGTGATTGTGAAAAAGCCAAAGGAATGGGATCCTTTTATACAGGTGTAGGATATCTGTTGTTAAAATAGATAACTAAAGGATCTGGGTACCATTGTGTAGAGTTAGTTTAGAGGCTAAATTTGAGGAATTTTCTGTGGTATAAATTATTTTAATTTTCTTTGTAATATAAAAATAGTAGCATCTCTCTCTAATGCAGAATATTTACTTTGAGGAGTGTGTGCAAGGTGTAAAAATTGTGAGAAAAGTGAGTGAATTCAGTTAGCTTGATTACTTGGTATTTATTTTTGTGAAGTAGGAAATAAACCTCTGCTTTAGTTAGTAAATTAGTATTGATACTATTTTCATGAAACAAAAATTTAATGTTGGTATCTACATAATAACTATTATTCATCAGTTTGTTAAAATAATTTTTTTTAGGCTGTAAAATTATCCATTGTTCATTTGTGTTGTTTTTGTTGTTTAGTTGCTAAGTCGTATCCAACTATTTTGCAGCCACATGGACTGTAGCCCAACCAGGCTTTGTCCGTGGGATTTCCCAGACAAGAATACTGGAGTGGGTTACCATTCTTCCTACAGTGGGTCTTCTCAATACAGGAATCAAACTTCCATCTCCTACATTGGCAGGCAGATTCTTAACCACCGGATGTGAAGGCAGTCCCAAGCTGGGCAGCATTTTGATACAAAACGAACTCTTCCTTTACCTGACAGACTCCCAGTCTCTCAAGAGCCACAGTACATCATGTTCCTTATACCTTTTGCTGTTGTTGTTCAGTCACTAAGTCATGTCCAACTCTTGTGACTCCATGGACTGTAGGTTGCCAGGCTCCTCTGTCCATGGTATTTTCCAGGCCAGAATACTATAGTTGGTTGCCATTTGTTTCTCCAGGGGCTCTTTTCAACCCAGGGGTCAAAATCCCGTCTCCTGCTTTGGCAGGTGGCTTCTTTGCAGCCAAACCACCAAGGAAGCCCATTCCATTCATACAAATAGACAATTCTTATAGAAATGATCATTAGCAATCTGTCTTATTTTAATTTTGATAGTGTATCATTGCCAGAAGATCTAGTAAAAATTACACTCTATATGCAAGAATTTTCAACTTTTATTTAATTTGTTAATGACATTACTTTTCTTCTGTGTATCTTTTAGGATTTTTTCTGTGAATTTAGTGAACAATCACCTTGTGTTCTTTCGAGATCTCTATTACAGGTAAGTTCCACTTAGTATCAAAATAGTTTTTTAAACAGCAAATAATGTGTATTGACATTGTTTTATTTATTATGGAGTAAAAGGTGGATGCTTCTAAAGGGTATTCCATGGTT
>SJYQ01005246.1:156720-174589 GCA_006410935.1 Redunca redunca
CAGAGTCTGGGCCAGAAAGCAAATCTTAGTAATTAAAAAAAAATTGAAGTCATAGAAAGTATGCTCTCTGACTATTTTGTAATTAAACTAGTAATCAGTAACAGATGTATCTGGAAAATTTTCCAAGTGTTTGAAAATTAACACACTTCTAAAGAACCTGTGAGTCAAAGAGGAAGTGTTGATGGTAATTAGAAATTATTTTGAACTTAATGAAAATTAAAATATATCAGACTTTGTGGATACAGTTAAAGCAGTACTTAGAGAGTATAGAACTAAATGTTTATATAAAAGAAATGTCAGAAGTTATAATTTAAGCTTCTACTTTAAAAATATAGAAAAAGAAGAACAAATCAAACTAGAAACAAGCAGAAGGAAATAAAGATAAGAGCAGAAATGTGTAAAATAGGAAAGAGACAAATAACAGATAAAATCATTACAGCCAAGAACTGGTTCTAAAATTGATAAATCCCTATCAAGACAGACCAAGAATAAAAAAAGATACAGATAAGTAATATTAGGAATTATTATATATCCTAAACAAATTAAAAGGATAATACAGAGTATTCTAAATAACTCTATATCCATAAATGAAAAACTTAAGTGAAATGGACCAGTTCTGTGAGGGACACTACCAATGCCCCTTGAAGAAGTAGACAATTTGAATAATCCTGTATCAATCTGAGAAATTGTGTTCATAGTTAAAAGTCTTTAAACAAAACTCCAGGCCAATTCGATACACAGGCTCTTCCAGAAAATAGAAGAGGCAAGAACACATCATATGAGGCCTGCATTGCCTCAATACCAAAACCAGACAAAGACATTTCAGGCTTAGAAAACTATAGACCTATATCCCTTAAAAACATAAGAATTAACGTATTACCAAAGCCTCTTGATGAAAGTGAAAGAGGAGAGTGAAAAAGTTGGCTTAAAGCTCAACATCCAGAAAATGAAGATCATGGCATCCAGTCCCATCACTTCATGGCAAATAGATGGGGAAACAGTGGAAACAGTGTCAGACTTTATTTTTTGGGGCTCCAAAATCACTGCAGGTGGTGATTGCAGCCATGAAATTAAAAGATGCTTACTCCTTGGAAGGAAAGTTATAACCAACCTAGATAGCATATTCAAAAGCAGAGACATTACTTTGCCGACTAAGGTCCATCTAGTCAAGGCTATGGTTTTTCCTGTGGTCATGTATGGATGTGAGAGTTGGACTGTGAAGAAAGCTGAGTGCTGAAGAATTGATGCTTTTGAACTGTGGTGTTGGAGAAGACTCTTGAGAGTCCCTTGGACTGCAAGGAGATCCAACCAGTCCATCCTAAAGGAGATCAGTCCTGGGTGTTCATTGGAAGGACTGATGCTAAAGCTGAAACTCCAATAGTCTGGCCACCTCATGTGAAGAGTTGACTCATTGGAAAAGACTCTGATGCTGGGAGGGATTGGGGGCAGNTCAGAAAGTTTTTATGTATTCCAAAGTATTTATTTGAGATAGGTTATCAACTGGCTTGATACTAATAACCATTAAATATTTCATAATTTATGAAACCTTTTATTGTATGTTGGCTCATTTGACATATTCAGACATGTCATTTCATTTTCACTAGTTCAATATTACTACCCTTGACTTGAAAGATTTTTTTTCCTGCACATTTCTTCTCCTGCGTAAAAATACTCTTAAATAGGGATTAAGTAGTACCCATCACGGAAGCAGTGATTTATAAAAATTTTCTACTGGCTTTTTACATTTTAATCTCTTGTATTCTGTGACATTTAAAAGAAGTATGTTATGTCACAGTAATGAAAAATACATGTACAATATGTCAAGATTGTGACAGCATTACTAATATATATAACATTTGTTTTAAGACCACTTTCCTGGTGGATAACAAAAAGGTCTTTGGAATCCATCTCATGCAAGACATGGTGAAAGATGCTCTTCGGTCTTTTGTCAGTCCTCCGGTGCTCTCCCCAAAGTAAGTATCATAAGGCATTGTATTGCCTGTATGTTTCTTATAAGCCCAAATTCTCTGTGCTCCTTTATGGCGAAGGTATAAAAACTGTTGGATTCAAGTCTCCATGTAAAAAAAAAACTCTTATCATTAAAATTAATTGGTTTCTGCCACATATTATTTAAATTTAAATTGAGGTTTTCTGAAGTTGATACGGGGTCCAGTATTAGAAGAAAAGCTTACACGGACTTGTCAGAAATTCAGCAAGTTGTATTGACCCTTATTGTGTGCAAAGCACTGTGCTAAGTAGACACTTTGGGAAATAATTATAAAAAGATAAGATTTCCTCTCAATAATTTTGAGTCTAGATAGAAATAGAAAGTGCTGATAATTGATCCTTAATTATATGCTGGTAGAGTCATTTCCCCAAAATTATGCTGCCATAAAAAGCTGGAAGGATCGTTTGAATTGGCCTTTTGGAAAAGAACGCCAACTTTCTTGACCTTTCCCCTGAGAAAAGAAGAAAGGAGATGTTATTTCTTAGGAAAGAAACCAGCATTTGTTAAGATATAGTATGTGGAATCACATATTTTAAGGAAAGTTAGTGGTTCAGCATTCAATTTGTTGAATAAATTATGCCACATTTCACATAAAACTCTGGTAGCGTCCTGTCTTAGGTTGGTTCTCCAGAAGCTGATCCTGACACAAAGATTCATGCCAGTGTAATTTAGAAGGTAATTTCAGGAGAACTTTCAGGTTTGTAGGCAGGTGGGACACGAACAGGAAGAAAGCCATGTAGTGGTGTGCTTCACAGTTGGTTGTTGCTGTTCTGTCACGGAGTCCTGTTGGACTCTTCGTGACAGGATGGACTGTGGCATGCCTAGCTCCTCTATCCTCCATTATGTCCCAGAGTTTGCTCAGATTCATGTCCATTGAGTCGGTGATGCTATCTAACCATATCATCCTTTGCCATCCCCTTCTCCCTTTGCCTTCAGCCTTTCCCAGCATCAGGGTCTTTTCCAGTGAGTTAGCTCTTCCCATCAAGTGGCCAAAGTATTAGAGCTTCAGTTTCAGTAGCAGTCCTTCCAGTGCACATTCAGGGTTGATTTCCGTTAGGATTGACAAGTTTTATCTCCTTGCAGTCCAAGGGACTCTCAGGAGTCTTCTCCAGCACCACAGTTGAAAGCATCAGACTTCTTTATGGTCCAATTTTCACATCTGTACATGACTACTGGTAAAAAACCATAGCTTTGATTATATGGACCTTTGTCAGCATAGTGATATGTCTGCTTTTTAGTGTGCTATCTAGGTTTTTCATAGCTTTCTCTTCCAAGGAGCACGTGTCTTTTCATTTCATGGCTGTCACCGTTGGCAGTGATTTTGGAGCCCAAGAAAATCTGTCACTGTTTCCACTCTTCCCCCTTTTGTTTGCCATGAAGTGATGGGACTGGACGCCATGATGTTAGGTTTTTAATGTTGAGTTTTATACCAGTGTTTTCACTCTCCTCTTGTACTTTCATCCAGAGGCTCTTTAGGTTCTCTTCACTTTCTACCATTTAAGTGATATTATCTGCATATTTGAGGTTGTTGATATTTCTCCCAGCAATCTTGATACCAGTTTTATGATTTATCCAGCCCAATGAAGTACTCTGCATATAAGTTAAATAAGCAGGGTGACCCTATACAACCTTGTACTCCTTTTCCAATTTTGAACCAGTCTGTTATTCCTTTATGGTTGTAACTGTTGCTTTTTGACCCTCACACTGGTTTCTCAGGGGACAGGTAAGGTGGTCTGGTATCCCCATCTCTTTCAGAATTTTCCACAGTTTATTGTGATCCACACAGTCAAAGGCTTTAGTGTAATCAATAAAGAGGTAGTTGTTTTTCTGGAGTCCCCTTGCTTTCTTTATGATCCTACAAATGTTGGCAATATAATCTCTGGTTTTCTCTGCCTTTTCTAAACCCAGCTTGTATGTGTAGAAGTTCTCAGTTCACATACTGCTGAAGCCTAGCATGAAGGATTTTAAGCATAACCTTGCTAGCATGTGAAATGAATGCAATTGTACAGTAGTTTGAACATTTTTTGGCATTGCCCTTCTTTAGGATTGGAATGAAAACCGACCTTTCCAATCCTGTGACCAATGCTGAGTTTTCCAAATTTGCTGACATATTGAGTGCCTCACTTTGACAGCATCATTTTTTAGGGTTTTAAATAACTCAGCTGCAACTCATTTTGATGACCATCATCATAGTTATCTTTGTGTATAAGATATATACATATGTGATTTTATATATATATATATGGGATCACATTAAACAGTTATTTTTATCATGAACGTTTATTTTTTGTGGATTTTTTTAAGTCAAAAGTTTAATTTTAAAATGTATTTATAATTTTTCTACTCAAAAGTAATCATAACTTTATATCTCAAAGTACCTAGTTAATTCTTTTTAATGGCTGCCAAATGTTTCCTAATATGCAGTTTTTTACAGAGTGAGACTACTGGGTAGGGGGGACATGTATAGTTTTAATTTTGATATATGTATTGGACTGTATTCTGAAAGATCTAACAATTTATATTTGTACTGGGAATATAAGAGAGTACAATTTTCCTTTATCCTGACCAGCAATAGTAGGTGTTATCATTCTTTAATTTTTTCCAGCGTATATCAATGAGAAGTGATATCTCATTGTCAGTTTAATTTGAGCACTTAATATGATGTTCATTGGACATTTGGGATGGTTTTTCTGTGAATTGCCTTTTTTTTTTATCCTTTACACAGGTTTACTTTTTCAGAAAGTTTGTAACAAATCCTTGTGTATCATGAGAGGTTAATCCTTTGTGATAGACATTGAAGATTTTTTTCATTAATCTTTTGTCACATCAAAATGTGTAAAATGCTGTTTGAATTTTGATAAGAATTACATTGAATCTGTAAATCACTTTAAGTAGGTTGGCTAGTTTAACTATTCTTCCAGTCCATGTGCCTAGAATATCTTTGCATTTATTTGTATCTTTTTCAGTGTCTTTTATCAATATCTTATAGCTTTCAGTGTGCTGGTCTTTCACCTCCTTGGTTGAATTTATTCCTAGATATTTTATTCTATTTGATGCTACTGTAAATGGAATCATTTTCTTAGTTTCTCTTTCTCATAGTTCAGTGTGACAGTTCTGTATATTAAGTTTGTATCCTGCAGCTTTACTGATTCTTGTATTAGTTCTAACAGGGGGTTTCTTGTAGAATCTTTAGAGTTTTCAATATGTAATATAGTTTGTATCCTGCAGCTTTACTGATTCTTGTATTAGTTCTAACAGGGGGTTTCTTGTAGAATCTTTAGAGTTTTCAATATGTAATATGTAATTTTGTTTTTATAAATTCCATTACTGATAAGGTCATTGGTAAAATTAAGTATTTCATAAACACTCAATGTATGAATTACTGATATGTTACACTCAATGTGTGAATTATTGATACATTATTACATTCATACAAACACTCAATATATGAATTAGTAAATTTTATTAATTCCCTTATTTGGTATCTGATATTGTCAGACACCTTTCTGCATTCTAGAGAAAAAGACACACCTGGTGACAGGGAGCTTACCTTCTAATGGGAAAGACTAAATTGTGAACAAATATATAATGTCAGGTCGTAAGTACTGTATAGAAAGATAAAGATGAGATGGTTCTCATAAATGGGATAGTTGTGAAAAGCCTCTTGGAAGTGGTGATATATGTGAATATACTGAGAATGAGCTGTGCAAAATCAGAGGATGAAGCTTCCTGACAGTGAACAATAACTGCAAGGTCTCAGGAGTAAGGCTGAGCTTTAGGTATCAAGAAGCAAGCTAATTTTAATGGATTCATTTATTAGAGATACATCTAAGGTAGCAGTTCTCAACTGTTTTTTGTCTTTACATTCTTAAAAGAGTTTAAGGACCCAAATAGCTTTTGTTTATATTGGTCCTGTTTATTGATACCTACTATTTTAGAAGCTAAAACAATACTTTAAAAATGTTTATTCTTTTTGAAAAACAGTAAACTCATTACATGTTAATAAACACACATCACGTTTATAAATCACATATTGACAAATATTTTATGGGAAATAACTTTAATTAAAATTAATGAGAAAAGTGGAATTGTTTTACATTTTTGCAAGTATCTTTCAAGCCTGTCTTAGTAGAATATAACTGAATTATTTTAACCTGCTTCTGTTTTCAGTCTGTTGTAGTATTGCTTGCCATGTAGCCTCTGGAAAAGCCATTGTACACTTCTGAGAGAATGAGTGCTTTTGGTAAAGAACATGTTAATATTATGAAAGTAGTTTTAACCTTGTGTTCTCCTCAAAAGCATCTCACCAGGGAAACCTAGGCTACATTGAGAACTGATGACTGTAATTTCAAATTCCCCTCCCCCACCCCATCCTTTTCTTTACTCTGGTCCTACAGTTTATGTGTCTCACTTTTATGAATACTTGTACACTTTACCCAAATATATGTGTCCATAAATAACTTCAGCTTATTTTATGCTTTTAAACTTCACATAAACTTGATCACAGTGTGTATGTCTGTATAGATATATATGTATCTTTTGCAACATGACTTTTTCCTTCAACATTAGAATGTTGAAATTGACCAAGCTTATCCAACAAATTTATTTTGTTAAAATCCATACTTTGTACTGAAGTTTATTTTGTTGCTTCTCTGCAGTTGAAAATTTACCATATTTCTAATTTATCACCATTGAAATCAGTGCTGTAGTGAACATCTTTGAATTATGACTTCTTTTGCACATAAAAAAATTGCTTATCATAGGCAAATGCATATTCAGCTTTACTAATTTTGTGAAATTGCTTTCAAAAATAATTCAATGAATTGTGTAGGCCAGCCAACAGTGTATAAGGATTCCAGGTGCCCCATAGTCTAGGCATTATCAGACTTTTTAATTTTTGACAATATAATATATGTGAAATAAGTGTCTACATCTTAATTTGCATTTTGTCTTCTCTATTTAATAATCTTTAACACTTAGATTCCACATTGTCACGCTTACTGTTGTCCATTTAGATTTAATTATACAGTATGATCCTCATTATTTGCAGATTCTATATTTGTTAATATGCCTACTTGCTAGAATATATTTGTTAAACTTTAAATCATTACTCACTCTGCTCTTACCATCTTCATGGACATGTGCAAAGTAGCAAAATATTCAAGTCATGCAACACGGAAGTCAAACAAGACAACTCTCTACCTTCTTGTGCCTTAAGTGTAATTATTTGCCCCTGTTTTTATGCTTTTTGTTGGTGATTTTGTAGTTTCATGGCCACTGAGTTGTAGTGATATGCTGTCTAGTGTTCCTGGCACAAGAAGGCTATGGTGTGCCTTACAGAAAGATTGTGTGTTAAATAAGATTTGCTCAGGATTAAGTTCTTTGCTAATCAATCAGCAGTGTACTTTCTATACAGTGTCTTTAAAAAGAAACACACATAAACCAAGGTTAAACATTGGTCAGTTGACTAAAACATTGGGACCGGAGGCTGGGGGAACGTAATCCTGTATTTTATCCTAACAGCAGTGTTTCAGTATTCTCTGTTTCAGCATCCACAGCAAGTTTATAGAACATAATTAACACATACTGAGAATTAGCAGTCTATAGCAGAGTTTATTGCCAGGTAGTCATCTGTTTCTTATTCTTTTCTTTTAAAAGTGCTCTTTTGCATACTGTCTTGTAGATTTTTTCCTCATGACACCTCTCTCTTTTTGCTGTGTTGTAAGAAAGTTATTCTCTTGATCCTCAAGGCTATTGTGAGCATCCTTTCACATACTAACTTTTTTAACTTGAAAAATCCTAATTTTCAGATCCAGAAAGTCTGCTTTTTTAAAGTGCTTTATTTTTGTCATCTTAAGCAATTTTCTTACCTTGAATCTTCTAGCACTTCTCTTTTGCTGCCACCTGTTTCAGGTGTCCTGCCTTTTCTTTCTTCTGGCTGCTGCCTGCTCTGTCATTTTCTATCACATGATCATGATTCTGTTTCATTCTGAGGTTCTGGTCAGATTGCTCAGTTATGGCAAACACTTAGGAATAGCAAGTTGTCAGCTCCTTTCAGTGCACCAAGAAAAGTGTTTACTTCTTCCTGTCTCCTTAGGAGCAAAGGCTACTGTCCTCCTACCTCAAAAGGGGGGGAAAAACACTTTCCATCTCTTCAGCTCTTGTATTTCCTCCAAGGCCAGGCAGGTAACAGATCCTCCCAGACTAAACAGGAAAGCCTTTCTCAGTTAAGCAATGCTTTTAACTGAGATAAGGAGCACCACAAAGACACTGGTTTGTGAGGATAGACCATGAGGTGCTAGTAGGATGTCTAGGTGATGATTTTGGCCAGTGATTGGAAATGTAGGTATATCTTGAAAAAAATCAGATTCTATACAGTATTTTTTAAATAATTGCTGTTGTAAGTACAGTTCACAAGGGTACCACCTGTAGGAAAATAATGAATATTAGAGTAGGATTGGTAAAAGTAGAGCATTAGGATTTTCTCTTTGTTGATCTTATTGGATCCAGCACTTAATTGTCCAAGTACAGAACTAAAGGAATTGGAAATATTGCACATTTATTATGTGGCTAACAAAGTGAAATACTTCCTAATTTAATGCTAGCACTCTTCATGATTTATTTGTTTCCATTTTCTCATTTTTCTACCTTCCCTATGTGTTGGTAGCACCTACAGTGTTTATTTTTGTAGGCCAAATAGTTTAATTTGAATAACAAGAATATTATATTATCTTACAGGTGCTGCCTATATAATAATCACCAGGCTAAGGACTGTATTGACTCTTTTGTTACTCACTGTGTTCGGGTAAGAGCTGCACTTGGATCTTTGTGGTGGATACTTAAGAATTGTGGCATGCAAAATCATCAGTAGCATTAATTTGTGCTGTTTTTCATCTAATATTTCTTACTCATTTTCCCTGAATAAGTAGGAAATTTTTGTCTCCTCTTAGACTCAAGTGAATAGCTTCATAACCTGTAGTCTTCCTGTGAGATTGTTAGATACCAAGGCACCTTCTGATGCCCTCTCACCATAACCCTTGTGGACAACAGAAACAGAATTAGCTATGACCCTCATCTAAAAAGAGTTTACATTTTTTTTTAAAAAAAGGACATAAAAACTCTTACTTTTGACCTTATAAATAACAAATATGGGTAACATCCCCAGGCATTTATGTTTGTACTGCTTTAACGAGCAAGATTATGTACTGTGCTTAGTTGCTCAGATGTGCCCAACTCTTTGTGACCCCATGGACTGTAGCCCATCAGGCTCTTCTGTAGTTTCTCCAGGAGTTTCTCCAGGCAAGAATTCTGGATGGAGTGGGTTGCCATGCCCTCCTCCAGGGGATATTCCCAATCCAGGGATAGAACCCAGGTCTCCCGCATTGCACGCCAGTGCTTTACTTTCTAAGCTACCAAGGAAGCCCAAAAATACTAGAGTAGGTAGCCTCTCCCTTCTACAGGGAATCTTCCCACCCAGGAATCAGACCAAGGTCTCCTGCATTGTAGATGGATTCTTTACCAGCTGAACTACCCAGGAGCAGGACTATAGTAAAATTAAAATTACCAATTTTAGATAAGATTCTTTCAAATCTCAAATAACTTGAAAAAAATTAAAGCTTCCTAGTTGGTCAACTTAATTATAAATCATTCTTAATTATAAGTTTTTTATAGATTTTTTTTGCCCAGTTCCATTTACTAAATGTGTGTTTGTGGGATAAGACAGCATGGTATGATGCAAGGATAATCAATAAAAGACCAGATTTTATTTTTATTAACTACCATTTTATCATTATCAGGCAGATCACTTTACTTTTTTTATTAACTTGCCAATCTTTAAAAAATGTTAATACTGCTTTGATACCTCTTATAGGCTACTTACTGATTAAATGAGATAATAGCTGTCAAAGTATACAAATGTAAAATCATTACTATCCTTAGAGAATCTTAAAATGCATATTTCTTAGAGCATTCCTGTCTGTTGTCTGATTCATAAACTGTTACAGTATTTTATATGAGAATACCGAATAGATAAAAACAGTGATAAAGAACCTTAGTGAACAAGTGTTAGTCACACAGTCATGGCTGACTCTTTGCGACCCCATGGACTGTAGCCCACAAGGCCTGTCTGTCCATGGAATTCTCCATGCAAGAATACTGGAGTGGATTGCCATTCCCTCCTCCAGGGGATCTTTGCAACCCAGGGATTGAACCCAAGTCTCCTGCATTGTGGGCAGATTCTGTACTGTGCTTTTCTGGGTTTTAGCCATTACCTAATGATTAGGCATTCTGGTATATTTAAAGCAGTACACAGAAGTGTCCGGCTTGAACAGTAGCTTTTAGCTTGAAACAAGTAGAAAAGAAACTGCTCTTGAATATGTGGGAAAATATCTAAAGATTGAAGGAATTATTTTTGCCATATGAGAACAAGTTTTGTAAACAACACTTTCCTCTGGCTATTAATTTCTAGTATTGAGTTCCTTTAAAAGAAACACCTTTGTAATAAGTATGCATAGGCATTATTGTTATATACAGCATTTTTTCTCTTAAACCTGATTTTGAAAATTAATTGAATGTTAATTTTCTTTAGTATCGGCAGATTTCATATTGACAATTAACAAATTATACTGTTAACAAACACAGTTAATGATCATATTGTGTATTACAGCCATTCTGTAGTCTTATTCAGATCCACGGACATAACAGGGCGCGGCAGAGAGATAAACTCGGTCATATTCTTGAGGAATTTGCTACCTTGCAGGATGAGGTAAGAGCCAAAAAGAAGCCCTCCCTTGCAAAGTAAGCAGTTCATATACCTTGACTAGATTTTCAGAAACAATTCTTTAGAACAATAATTTGACTACTTAATTTTTTAATATGGTGAATTTTCTTTTCCATTGAAATGTAACAGTTACATATACCAAAGAAAGGTTTATAGAAAGAAATAGAACAGTAATCTAAATCAAAAACATCTTAAATTATTATTTTATAATTAGTGAGAGGTGTAGAGCTATAGTTAGAGTAAGTTTACACTGTAATAAAAGTATATTAGTCTTCATTTAAATGTGAGCAATAGCAACATTGATAATTAACTAAAATCTGAAGACAGTTCTTTTTATACTGTAGTCTTTTTAATCTAGGAAGTGTTTAGATAAATATTATCCTTTCAGAAGTGAAAGGTTTGAATGTACATCTAACCAAAGGTTCATTTGAAAGTATGAATTCTTTAAGTGGTGAGAGTTACATTATCGGCTCATGTGCTATTTTTAGCTGTTACATTTTTGTAATTCTTTCATTACCTTAACAAGTTGATATTAATGACATTTTGTTGTGATAGGCAGAGAAGGTTGATGCAGCCCTTCATACTATGCTGTTGAAACAGGAGCCCCACAGGCAGCATTTGGCCTGTTTAGGTACCTGGGTCCTTTACCATAACCTTCGAATTATGATACAGTATCTCCTAAGTGGCTTCGAATTGGAGCTCTACAGCATGCACGAGTATTATTACATATATTGGTAAGAGAATGATTGGAGTTAAAATTGATGGTGGGTGGGATAGATAAGATCTGTGAGAGTATCTGTAGAGTGTAATTTTAGTTTTGTTTTTTTTTTTTTAACTGTATTTGAATTTTACTTGTGGGACAGTTGAAGAATATCTATTGAAAATTAGAGCCAGATCATCTTAAAAATCTTAAGTGTTTTAATAGTGTACAAATACATTTTTTCTGCCATTTGAATTGTTATTTTAAAATTACTAATAAACTGCTTAAAAGTAAATCGATTAATGAACTTTTAATCTGTTTCCAAAGAGAAAAATTAACATACATTTTGCCCTGACATCAGTGATGCTAGGTACTAGCTGTGGAATGTACTTAAATGAATTAAAGTTCAAAATATGAATCAGATCCTCCTTCTGATAAGAAATTATGGCTAAGATTATCATTGGGAGTATAACTGTTGCAAACTGGCCCTGAGGATTTGTCTCAGTAGCTTTGAAGAAGTTTACAAGAGGTAATCTTTAGCAGAGTAGTTCTTTACTTTCACTTGGGGAGATATATCTGGTAAGAGGATGCTTGAGAATATTTTAGACATGAAAAACCTGCCACAGAATAAAGTAAGAAAATTGACATCTAAAGTGAATTCAGCTATCTTGCATCTTTTTTTTAGTCTAGCAAAGTATTGTAATTTGGTGACCTTTTGTTACCATCACAAACAGCTAAGTTTAGTATATTAGATCTAATTATAGTTATTCTTTTCAATTCATTTTTAAATTATTTAACTTAAAATATTGTATATTCCCTGAAGTCACTGATGTGGAGGCAGGAAAATAATTATTTTCCACACCATTAACAGCATCCATATTAGAGATGGGAGTACCAGAACACCTTACCTGCCTCCTGAGAAACCTGTGTGCAGGTCAAGAAGCAACAGTTAGAACCGGACATGGAACAACAGACTGGTTCCAAATTGGGGAAGGAACACATCAAGGATATATATTGTCACCCTGTTTTGTACATCATGCGAAATGCCAGACTGGATAAATTACAAGCTGGAATCCAGATGGCCGAGAGAAATATCAATATCTCAGATATGCAGATGATACCACCCTAATGACAGAAAGTGAAGGAGGAACTAAAGAGCCTCTTGATGAAAGTGAAAAAGGAGAGTAAAAAAGCTGGTTTAAAATTCAACATTAGAAAAATGAAGATCTAGAGATCTGGTCCCATCACTTCATGGATTGCAGATGGGGAAAAAATGGAAACAGTGGCACTTTTCTTTCTTGGGCTCTAAAATCACTGAGGATGGTGACTGCAGCCACAAAATTAAAAGATGCTTGCTTCTTTGGAAAAAAAAGCTATGACGAATCTAGACAGCATATTAAAGAGCAGAGATAGCCCTTTGCTGACAGAAGTGTGTAGAATCAAAGTTTTTCCAGTAGTCATGTACAGATATGAGAGTTGAACCATAAAGAAGGCTGAAGAGCTGAAGAATTGATGCTTTCGAACTGTGGTGTTGAGAAAGACTCTTGAGAATCCCTTGGACTGCAGGGAGATAAATCCAGTCAATCCTAAAGGAAATCAACCCTAAATATTCATTGGAAGGACACATGCTGAAACTAAAGCTCCAATGCTTTGGCCACCTGATGAGAAGAGCTGACTCATTAGAAAACTCTGATACTGGGAAAGACTGAGGGAAGGAGAAGAAGGGAACAACAGAGAATGAGATGGTTGGATGCTAAGCTAAGTCGCTTCAGTCGTGTCCGACTCTGTGCGACCCCACGGACAGCAGCCCACCAGGCTCCCCCGTCCACGGGATTCTCCAGGCAAGAGTACTGGAGTGGATTGCCATTTCCTTCTCCAATAGCATCACCAAATCAATGGACATGAGTTTGAGCAAACTCTGTGAGATAGTGAAGGACAGAGTAGCCTGGTGTGCTGCAGTCCATGGGGTCTCAAAGAGTTGGACACAACTTAGCAACTGAACAGCAGCAGCATCGAACTTTTTACTTTCACCACCTGCACATCCACAACTGAACATTGTTTCTGCATTGGAAAGTAATTCCAGTGCTGTAAACAATAATATTGCATAGGAACCAGGAATGTTAGGTCCATGAATTAAAGTAAATTGGATGTGGTCATGCAGGAGATGGCAAGAGTGAACATCAACATCTTAGAGATCAGTAAACTAAAATGGATGGGAATGGATGAGTTTAATTCAGAGGACCATTGTATCTACTACTATGGGCAAGAACCCCTTGGAAGAATTGGAGTAGCCCTCACAGTCAATAAAAGAGTCCAAAATAGAGTACTTGGGTACAGTCTCAAAAATGACAGGATGATCTCAGTTCATTTCCAAGGCAAACCATTCAGCATCACAGTAAAAGTCTATGCCCCAACCACTAATGCCAAAGAAACTAAAATTGAACAATTCTATAAAAACCTACAAGACCTTGTAGAACTAATTCCATAATAAATAAATAAATGTCCTTTTCATATGGGGGATTGGAATGCGAAAGTAGGAAGTCAAGAGATACCTGGAGTAAGAGGCAGTTTTGGCCTTGGAGTACAAATGAATTAGGGCAAAGGCTAACAGTTTTGTCAAGAGAACACGCTGGTCATAGGAAACACCCTCTTCCAACAATGCAAGAGACGACACTACACATGGACATCACCAGATAGTCAGTACTGAAATTTGATTGATTATATTCTTGGCAGCTGAAGATAGAAAGCTCTATACAGTTGACAAAAACAAGACCTGTAGCTGACTGGGGTGAAGAGCATGAGCTGCTTATTAAAAAATTCAGGCTTAAATTGAAGAAAGTAGGGAAAACCACTAGACCATTCAGGTATGACCTAAATCAGTGCTTTATGATTATACAGTGGAGGTGACAAATAGATTCAGGGAATTAGATCTGGTGTGCCTGAAGAACTGTGGACGGTGGTTCATAGCATTGTACAGTAGGTGGTGACCAAAACCATCCCAAAGAAAAAGAAATGTAAGAAGGCAGTGATTGTCTGAGGAGACTTTACAAATAGCTGAGGAAAGAAGAGAAGTGAAAGGCAAAAGAGAAAGATATACCCAGCTGAATGCAAATTTCCAGAGAATAGCAAGGAGATATAAGAAAGCCTTCCTAAGTGATCAGTGCAAAGAAATAAAGGAAAACAATAGAGTGGAAAAGACTAGAGATCTCTTCAAGAAAATTGGAGATACCAAGGGATTTCATGCAAAGATGGGTACGGTAAAGGTCAGACACAGTAAGTAACTAACAGACGCAGAAGACACTAAGAAGAGGTGGCAAGAATATATGGAAGAACTATACCAAAGAAGATCTTACTGACCTAGATAACCATGATAGTGTGGTCACTCACCTAGAGCCAGATATCCTGGACTGTGAAATCACGTGGGCCTTAGGAAGCATTACTACAAACAAAGCTGCTAGAGGTAATAAAATTCCAGCTAATCTTTTTAAAATCCTAAAAGATAATGCTGTTCAAGTGCTTCACTCATTGTTAGCAAATTTGGAAACTTAGCAGTGGCCAAAGGACTAGAAAAGCTCAATTGTCCTTCCAATCCCAAAGAAGGGCAATGCCAAAGAAAGTTCAAACTACCATACAATTGCACTCATTTCACATGCTAGCAAGGTGATGCTCAAATCCTTTAAGCCAGGCTTCAGCAGTACCTGAACTGAGAACTTTTAAATCGTACAAGCTAGATTTTGAAGAGGTAGTGGAACCAAAGCCCAAATTGCTAAGCAGGTGGGAGTACCAGACCACCTTCCCTGTCTCCTGAGAACCCTATATGCAGTCAAAAAGCAACAATTAGAACCAGACAGGGAACAACGGACTGGTTCAAAATTGGAAAAGGAGAATGTCAAGACTGTATACTGTCACCCTGCTAATTTAATTTATATGCAGAGTGCATCACGTGAAATGCCAGGCTGGATGAATCACAAGCTGGAATTAAGATTGCTAGGAGAAGTGTCTGCAGATGATACCACTCTTAATGGCAAAAAGTGAAGAGGAACTAAAGAGCCTCTTGATGAAGGTGAAAAAGGAGAGTGAAAAAGCTGCCTTAAAACTCAGCATTCCAAAAACTAAGATCATGGCATCTGGTCCTGTTACTTCATGGCAAAAGAAGGGGAAAACAGGGACAGATTTTATTTTATTGGGCTCCAAAACCACTGAGGATGGTGACTGCAGCCATGAAATTTGAAGATGCTTTCTCCTTGGAAGGAAAGCTACAACAAACCTAGACAGCATATTAAAAAGCAGAGACATCACTTTGCCAACAAAGGTCCATATAGTCAAAGCTATGGTTTTTCCAGTAGTCATGTATGAATCTCAGAGTTGGACATCCATAAAGAACGCAGACCACAAGCGAACTGATGCTGGGAAAGACTCTTGAGAATCCCTTGGACTGCAAGGAGATAAATCCAGTCAGTCCTAAAGGAAATCAACCCTGAATATTTATTGGAAGGATTGATACTGAAACTGAAGCTCCAATATTTTGGCCACTTGATGCCAAGAGCTGACTCATTGGAAAGACCCTGATGCTGGGAAAGATGGAGAGCAGGAGGAAAAAGAGGTGATGGAGGATAACATGGTTAGATAGCATCACCGACTCAATGGACAGGGCAAAATGTGGGAGATAGTGAAGGACAGCGAAGGAAGCCTGGTGTACTGTAGTCCATAGGGTCACACAATCAGACATGACTTAGTGGCTGAACAACATAACCATTTACATGGTTTTGTTGTCATGGAAGCTAGGGCTCTTAGCAGGTAATTCTTGGTTATAAAAATGAATTGGAGCATCAATATAGGTATGTGAGAAAAATATTATTGTGTATATTCTCCAACATTAATGTAGGTAACAGCTCTTACCAACAGGTGTTATAGCTACTTAGGATTTTTCATACTGGACACTCCTGTTCAAATGAGGCAGTTTGTAGAGGATTGTGCTCAAGTTTTGTTGTTTGAGGCAGCTGATTGGAAGCTTTTGTGCTCTTGATTGCTCAAAATATAATTTTTATATGGTCTTTGACGCAAAGAATTGGCAGATGAATTAAATTCAGATAAATACTTGAATAGAAATTTACCTATATATTTGAGCAGATTCATTTCTTGCTAACAAAAGAAATTTTACTTCTGCTTGTAAGTATCCTGGTCTACTTTGATGTTAGTTTTAACTGCTGTTTAGTTTTAGTATTACAGATTGGGCTCCAGCATCTTTATAAAATATATATTGTTGATCTTCCTGAATGTGATCCCTAAAGCATGTGGACCCTAAAAATCAGTTTTAAAAAATAATAATAATTTTTAAATTTAGCATGCATTATAATCACTTGGAAAGCAACTTATTGGGCTCTGTTCTGGTGTTCCTGGTTTAGTAGGTCTAGGGTAGGACCCCCCCCCCCCCCCNCCCCCCCCCCGAGTCATTCACATTTATAACTGCTTTGCGGGTGAGGCTGCTGCTGGTCCTGAGATCACAGTTGAGAACTGGTATAGAATAGTAGCTCTTTGACTCTCTTTAGATAAAATTGTATATTAATTTTGATAAAGCAGTTAGTAAAAGCTTGTTGATATATCTGATAAATGAAAGGCATGAATTATGCCAGCTCTCCCCTTTACTCATCTGTCCTTGGGTTAGGTAGTCAGAAGGTAGAAGGTAGCATTAGTTCTCTATAGAAATCATCTCTTTGAGTTAAGGTAGGTTACAAATTCTCATTTTATAGTGTGATGGGGGAAAAATTCATTTTTATTTTTTACAAGGATTTTATAATAAGTGCTTTTCTTAAATTCATTGCCAGGAATTCCTTTCTCTCCACATAATACATACTTTTTCTAATTGGATAAAGTTGTACTTTATATATACTTTTTCTACTCAGACTTCCTGGTTTGCTTTAGCTGCCAAGGAGGCTTAGTGCTCAGTTCAGCATTAAAATAAAGTGCCTAAGTCATTCCAGGTGTATCTTTTCATTTGTTTTGCCTTTTTTTTTTTTCCTGGCTGTGCTATATGACTTGCGGAATTTTAGTTCCCTCACCAGGGATTGAACACGGGCCATGCAGTAAAAGCACCCAAGTCCTAACCACTTGACTTCCAGAGAGTTCTCTTCCTTTGCTTTAAAATGTTCTTTTTTAATGTGTTTTAACAGTATAACCTGCCTTATAACTGTTTGAGAAATTTTCGGAATGTGTCATACAAACTTGATCATGAAATCTCTTATAAATCTTTGATTTTCATTTAATATAGTAAGTGGTCCATAATTTTATTCAAGGAATATATATTTATATCCTAGATTTGAACTATTTTTCTGGCCTAAGTATTATTTGCCATTTTAAACTTAACAAGAATTTAGTGCCTGGT
>SJYQ01005246.1:174685-242832 GCA_006410935.1 Redunca redunca
TACATGTAATTTTTGTTCTGTATTTGTTTCCTTTTGTAATTAATAAGAAAATAAATTCCTTAATGGGTTCAGGTGAACTGTGACCTATATTGATACAGTAAAAACAATTTGCTGGACATTCATTTGATTTACTGATATATGTAATTATCAAGAAGTCTTTTTTAATTGAAGTGTAGTTGATTTACAGTATTGTGTTAGTTTCAAGTGTATAGCATAATGATTCAGTACTTTCGCACATTATATTTAATTATAGGTCATTACATGATAATTGTAATTCCCTGTACTATACAGTAAGTCCTTGTTGCTTATCTATTTTATGTATAGTAGTTTGTATCTGTTAATCCTATACCCCTGATTTGTACCCCCTCCAGAAATCTTTTGAAAAGTTGTAAAACTCATATCATTGCAGTGTATTTTCCATATTGTGTGGCAACAAGAAATTTTCCATTTTGTATGGCAACAGGATAGGGAAAGTTAATTATTTATAATGGTCATTTTTTAAAGATCTAATCTGTCAATTATCTATTTGAATAATCTTGTTTTAAAACAAAAACTTTTAAAACATTATAAAAAAAATCTCTCTTTATTAGTACTAGTACATGTGTTGACCAGGCTCTCATTCAGACATCTATCATTAACTAACATTTTCTTTCCATTAAGGTATCTCTCTGAATTTCTTTATGCCTGGTTGATGTCAACATTAAGTCGTGCCGATGGCTCGCAGATGGCAGAGGAAAGGATAATGGAAGAGCAGCAAAAAGGCCGTAGTAGTAAAAAAACAAAAAAAAAGAAGAAAGGTGATGGGAATTATTTTTAAACTTAAGAAATAAGTAACACTGGAATGTACTTTAATTTCATCAAACAATGGATGAATTAGTCAGTATATTTTTATTCTCACCATCTTCTCTTCCCCGGTGGCTCAGCTGGTAAAGAATCCGCCTCCAGTGCGGAAGACCTGGGTTCAGTCCCTGGGTTGGGAAGATCCCCTGGAGAAGGGAATGGCTACCCATTTCCGTATTCTGGCCGAGAATTCCATGGACAGAAGAACCTGGCAGGCTACAATTAATGGAGTCTCAAAAGAGTCAGACACAACTGAGCAAATTTCACTCACTCACTCACTCATCTTCTCTTTGAAGATATTGGGATAGAAACTGAGTCACAGTATTAGTGGTAGAATCCTTTTGGTTTCTTTCCTTGCTTTTCTTTTACTTCTTTCCTATTTCATGTGTCAAAGGACCTTAGGACAAGAAGTAGTAACCACATGGAGTAAGATAAGGAACAAGACAGCAGGAGACTTTCGATACTCTTTAGACAGAAGGCTGACAGTTCAGGAAGGAAGGAAATCTGGAGTGGTGCTATTAACAGTCAAACAGAAAGATGATCGTACACTGCCCAAAGACCGTGAGAAGAAAGAAAGGTTTCCAGGGGACTACCTTGTTTAATCACTCATGGGCTGGTACAGATAGACTACAGTCATTACAAAATAGTGCTTTGTGTTCCCTTCAGATTCAGCAGTTTGAGTGGGTCGTTAAGTGACTATGCTCACGGCTTTCCTGTAATAAGAAACTGTCTCTATATTGTGACTTGAGAAAAAATTACAGTTAATTTATACTGAAATCTTATGGTTTGGGGAACACAATTACTGTCTAACCTTAGCTCTATTTTATTATTAGTAGATTTGGGCCATAAAATTCAGCCTGTGGGAACAACCTTTTTAATATTTTAATTTGGTAAACAAGATAGAAGATATTTTTTTTAATTTAGATTTCTTCTGCAGTAATGCAAGAGGAGGAGGGAAAAGAATTTGGATAATTTTCTTTCTAATTATAGTTCGCCCATTGAGCCGAGAGATCACAATGAGCCAGGCATATCAGAACATGTGTGCTGGAATGTTTAAAGTAAGTTGCTACATTGCTATTTTATTATTTAACTAAAATGAACTCTCTTCTGTGATTCTAGGTTCTAATTTAACCTTCATTTTTACTAATTGTCTGCTTAAAAATGACCTTTTATCCAAGTCTATTGGTTTTATTAATTAACAAATACTGAACATTTGTCATATGTCAGATGTCTTGTACTAGGTGTATTGCGAGATACCAAGTCTAATCTGATATGATCCTTGTCTCAAGTGCCTAGTTAATATTAGACCAGATGACATATATGTGGCATAGATACTAAGAGAGGGAAGAATTTACTTGTGATTGATGATCAGAAAAGGTTTCTTGGAAGAGATGGGTTCCAGAGTTTTTTAGAAGTATGTTAGGAAAGGGCCAAGCTCCGTAATGAAAGGGTTAATTTAAGCAAAGCAGGCATTTTCAGGAGATAGTAAATCGAGGAAACATACTAAAATACATAAAATAGAATATGGAATTCTGTTCGGAAAACAGGATCAGGGCTTTTCTTATAGAAATGATATATTACTATTTTACTTGAAGTTTTCAAAGCTGTTACAAGAGCCTTAAGAAGAAGAATATGCATGTGGCACCATTTCACTGGGGAAACTAAAATATTAGACACTGGAACATGAATGTTTTCCATATAAAAGATGGTGCAGAATATCAAAATGAATATTAAAGCTAGTTTTCTCTTCCTGTTTTTGATTTCTGGGCCTTGTTTTGATTTACTGTGTATAAATAGCTGTTTCTTATTTTCTGCTCTTTGTTAATGAGGATGTTCACATTTTCATTCTGTTATCATCTTTCTCTCTCTCTTTGTACTGTAGACCATGGTAGCTTTTGACATGGATGGCAAAGTACGAAAACCCAAGTTTGAGCTTGATAGTGAACAGGTTCGATATGAGCACAGATTTGCTCCATTCAACAGTGTGATGACACCACCACCAGTGCACTATCTGCAGTTCAAGGTGAACCTGCTCCTTAGAATCATTGCAAAATATCTAGTCTTAGACCTTCTTGGAGATGTGCTATTTGTACCTAGCCATTTTGCTGAAATAGTCAAGTGAAACTCGTATTGGACCAGTGAGATAAAGGAATGAAATAGCAATTTTAAATAGTATGAATATTATTTGACTTTGTTGGGTATACTCATCACATTAACAGTTATTTAAATATGAGAATAATATGAAGTGTGGTATATAAAGGTTGAAAATTGAATGGAAAAAACCAGGACATGCAGAGTGTTTGCTTTAATGTCCATATGTGAATGGATAATCAATGTAGAATTCTTTAATTTAAAAAAGTATTTTAGAGTTTTTTCACATTAAACATATTTTAAATAATAGTATTTCTTTTTTTTTAGGAAATGTCTGACCTCAATAAATATAGCCCTCCTCCTCAGTCTCCAGAACTGTATGTGGCAGCTAGTAAGCACTTTCAGCAGGCAAAAATGATACTGGAAAATATCCCAAACCCAGACCATGAGGTAAAACTGCAGTCACAACTACAGGAAGTTTGTTAGGAAGTACATCACTTACTACTGGATAGCAGTTTAATTATAAAATGAACCTTATAGTATTAATAAATGAAGACTGTGATGTTTCTGCTAAGGATTTCAATCACTTTGCTAACCTAACCTTGTCAGACTTAAAATTATATGATGAAAGAAGTGATACAAATATCTCCTTTGTGTAAATTTAGAAATCAGTGCAAAGAGAAATTGAAACTTAGAACCACAAAGCTGGAAGAATAGAAATGAGACCCAGATTGATCTACAGCTCAGTAATGTTAACATTAAATTTTAAAAATTTTAATTTATAGTTTACTATATTAAAATATAATTATATAAATCTTAAATCTAAAAAATGATCCGGTCAGTTATCACAGGAAGTAAAAACAACCTTATACTATTTGACCATTTAAAATAAAGTGTATTGTTTTGAAGACTATTTTGAGTATCATTCTACAGAGCTTAGAACTTGCAAAATACAAAATATTGTTTCAGCCTCTTATGAGTTTCATTAATTTACTATATAATCTAATTTATTGAAATGTATTTATTCTGTAAATGAGAGTAACACACTGACCATTTTAAGGGGTATATCTTGATACAGCCTCCATGAAAGGTATTTTAGCAGTCTGTCAAAAAATCACAGATGTCTAGGCCCCGAAATTCTGCTTCTTGGGATTTACCTTACAGGTAACTGTGTACATGTGGGAAATGATGAATATACATATATTGTCGAGTGTGTATTATGTCCTAAGTACTCTGGTATATTCCAGCAGGGAGGAAAAAACAAACAGAAATCTGGACCCTTCTAGGGGCAATGGGGGGCAGGCAGTAAATAAATAGTCTATTAGAAGATCAGAAGTACTATGAAGAAAAACCTTAAAAGAGATTTTTCTTCTGAGAATAGAGATAGTGAATGCTCCCAGAGGTATGGAAGTGGAAGGGATTAGACATTTTTAAATAAGTTGGCCTCTGAGCAAATCTTGGAGGAAGGTAGAGAAGCAAGTCATATGACCACCCAGGAATGGAGCCTTCTAGGCAGAGGGATACACGTGTAAAGGTACAGAGGCAGGAGTGTGCCTGGAGTATTTGAAGAACACCCCAGGGCTGTGTGCTGCAGTGAGGGGAACCCAGGGTTGAGCTGTTGGAGAGTTTTAATGTGACCAGATCTGATTTTTGTTCTAAAGTATCACCATGTTGGCCACTGTGTTGGTAAAATAGACTGGTGAAACCAAGGATGGAAGCCAGGGAGCCAGTTAAGAGGCCATGGCTATGATCCAGGTGACAGATGGGTAGTGCCAGTGGATCAGAAGTGATTGCATTCTCCATAAATTTTAAGGTCTAGCCAGTGGGACTGACTGATGGATTGGAGGTGAAATTAGAGAAAAATAGGAGTCAACGGTGGTTTTGAGGTTTTTGACCTGAGCACCATCTCATTGGATTGAGTTGTAAGGGGAAGACTGAAGCTGGAACACGTTGGGAGGCAAGGCTGGGAAGGTCAGGAGCTCAGTTTTAGACATGGCTTTTGGATGCCCAAATGGAGTAGTCATGTAGGTGAGTGGATATGTGATACGGAGCTGAGGGGCAGCAGTTCTTGAACTTGAGGTGATGTGTCAAGTGAGGTCAGTAAGAAGCAGGCAATGTTTTTTTTCTTCAAGTTGCCCATTACTCCCTCTTAAAGAGAAGTGAGTATTCCATTCCATTGTTATTCATATTTTCAGGTGAAACGTTTTGGACAAATGGTTGTCAGAAATACCAGTTAAACGATGCTTACTGCCTGCTAGGCGTGAGTTTCAGATCATAATATGTGTTAACTCAGTCCTCACAAATCTTTGCTGGATAGGTAAATTATATTCCCATTTTTACAAATGAAGAAACTGAGGACAGAGAGGTTAGAAAACTTGCAGAGGTTTCATAGCTAGTAAGTGGCAAAACTGGACTTTGAAACTAAACAGCTTAACTCTATAGAGTCTGTGCCCCAAACATGTTGTACTGCTTTGCAGGACTTCACAATGTAATGCTTTTTTGTTTTAATGAAAACAAGATACAGTAGTCCTTTCAAGTTTTCATGATGGTAAACTAGAGTTCTTTGTTACTAAAAGATACATGGTGGTACTCATATTTTGAAATTGCTTTCATTTCAATAAAATACTGACACTTATTTTGGGCCACATTCCTATTGGTATCTATAAATATATTTTGACTATGAATTTTATGTTTTGATTGTTTTGATAGCTTAATGTTGTTTATTATTTAGGTCAGTAGAATTTTAAAGGTTGCCAAACCCAACTTTGTGGTCATGAAGTTATTGGCAGGAGGACACAAAAAGGAATCCAAGGTAAAATATATTGTTATTCAATTGTTACAAACTTCATTTTTATTTTTAGTAAGATGAATAAATATTACAAAAAAGTTAAAATGCCCATAAAGATGATTCTAAAAGAGATTCAGTGGCAGAAAATAAATCAGAGCTTGCCATTTTGCCTTGAAACTTAAGAGATTTTGTTGACTTAGAATCTGTAAAGTTTCCTCTGCCCTTCCACATAAATTACTGAATGACTTGAGGTAACAAAAGAAAATGTGTGAAAACCAATTTATGGGAGTTATTTAAAAAGTCATCCACCTTTAGAAAAGTGAATGCTTTAATAAATAAATACTTTAATGGCTCGGGAGATGGAAGATTCTATAAACCTCTCTTGGTTGGTGTTTTTCATTGGTGCTGTATCAATATTCAGTGCAGAAGAAAGAGGCTAAACCACTGAGCCATTTCTGGTGGCATCTGTCCATTGTGTAATACATACCTCTATTTGTTTGTTCCCATTGCTTTTCTGTCATCCCTCTTTCTTATCACCTCTGCTTTACCAGTGACTCATTTCATTGCTCAGAAGTAGCAGCTACACTGGGACTAAAAGAAATCATGACCCATGACCTTTTCCTGTAATTTAAGTCTTATTTTCATTAAGTATTCTCTAAAAATAGAAAACCATTGGTCAGCATGTTTTCTAATGACCTTCACAGATGCAGATAAGCTAAATCATTTTCTTTTCCTTGTTTCTAAAAACACAAGTCTAAAATTAAAAGTCCTTATTTTGTTTACTGTCTAAATATGTATAAGATACATTGATTGACTTGGTTTTCACAGGTTCCTCCTGAATTTGATTTCTCTGCTCACAAATATTTTCCTGTTGTGAAACTTGTTTGAGAGAAAGACTGAAAAGGTGACCAAAAGGGTGGAGTCTACTTTCAGATTCTGTTCTTAAAGGATCTATCCGTCAGTCTTACCACATAACGTGAAGTGAAATGGATTTCTTGGATAACAACCCATTATAAGGAATACTTTTAATTTGACAGCCTTATATGACGTGAATGAAAACTGCTGTTTTAAAGTGGTTTATTATGTTCCATGGATGAAACTAGTCTTATCGAATGCATTGATGGATGTTATATGGTTTTATTACAGATTTAATCATAAATCATTTTTTATGAATGAGTGAAAATAGTGTTTGTAAAGGTTAATAAATTTCTTGACAAAAAAAGCACTATTGGGGATGAAAAAAATAGCACTTTGTTGATACGTGTTAAGAATTGAAGGTGTTTACTCTTAATATTTGAGCAGTTCAAACAAATTAAAGTTTCAAATCAAGGGATTTAGTAAACACTCACATGGGATTTGGGCTAAATACACTTAAGGGAGGTTTGGGGGGACCGTCTATGGGGTCACACAGAGTCGGACACGACTGAAGTGACTTAGCAGCAGCAGCAGCCTAGCTATATAGGGATACTAAGTCACACAGGGATTGTGATTTTGTGTGTCACAGTATCTTATATATCAGAATTTTTTTTGTCAATTTTTTTTTAATCCTTTTAACTGTTTCAGCACTTTTTTTTTTAAAGATTACACATCATGTTTGCTAGTGATATTATAGGATTAGGTTTAAACAAGACATACTGCTTTTTATTACCACTTACATTTTCAAATGGGGCCTTTCCAGCATCCTCTGGCTCTGAAAATTGACTTAAATTCCCCTGTACCTACAAGTGCCCAGGGCCAATGGTCCCAGCCTTCTTCCTTTGCTGCTAGTTCCTCCCCCATCTGCCCTGCTGTTCTGTCCCATATTGCCGTGATATCTGGGGGGGGCCTTTCCTTTCTTTGGTCCTGCTATTAACAAGACAGTATTGTTAGCAGGAGTTACACTAAGCCTTTGGCTTGGCTTAAAACCAGCAACAGTTTTGTATTTCCTTTATGCTTGAAAGGGTTCTGAGTTTCAAGTATCTTGTTATTTGACACCTTTCTTGCAGATGTCTTATTGAAACTTTCAAGTAAAGTGAAGTCTCTCAGTCGTGTCTGACTCTTTTCGACCCCGTGGACTGTAGCCCACCAGGCTTCTCCGTCCATGGGGTTCTCCAGGCAAGAATACTGGAGTGGGTTGCCATTTCCTTCTCCAGGGGATATTCCCAACCCAGGAATCGAACCCACGTCTCCCGAATTGCAGGCAGACGCTTTAATCTCTGAGCCACCAGGGAAGCCCTATTGAAACTTTATTTCTGGAAATATCTTAAAGCAGCTAACCTGCATAAATCTTGCCTACTATAGTAGAGCCAACTATAGAGTAAGAACATTCCTGACTCCTCTATTCTCAGCTCCTGAAGCAGACAGGCTCTCTTTACCAAGAGTAGTGATAAACGTGTTATCCAGGAGCAGCCAGTAGACATCTTGAAATCTCAGAATCCAGAAGTCTTTTTTTAAAAAAAGTAGTCTGTACAAAAGAAACGAGCTATAAAGAGATAAAGAATGTATCTGTTGCCTTCTATTTGGTTAGTTTTCTGAGAAGGAAAACACTGTTTCTGGCTGGTAATTTCTGATCGTTTTAAACAAGAAAAATGGTACAAAAGAGGCAACAGAAGAAAGAATTCAAAACGCAGAGAGGCTAAATGAGGCAGCAAGATTTGGCAGATAGCCAAGAGCCTGAGGCGAGCTGTAAGAATGTGGATCAGTGCCAACAGGAACCATGGATTCAGAGGGGGCGCTAGCATTTTTAAATTGATGTCTAATTAGGTCAGCTGCAAATGTACATGAAAGTTATTGAGCAAGGGTTCTGCCTAATTATAGAGCACCTAAGGCTGTCTTTTCAGGAGTGGCTCTTCTCCCTAAGAGCAAAGAGTGTTCCTAAGTTTCAGCTGCAGGTTTCTAATCAGAAAAGCTGAAAGTTGCCTTTTTCGGAACTTTTTAGAAATCTACCATGCAAGGTGCAAAAAAAAAAAAAAAGATGGAGGAAATAAGACTACCTCTCCCCTCACAGATCTAACAACCATATGAATGCAGAAAAACCACCTCTTCCCTCACAGATCTAACGAGCATAAGAATGCAGAGAAACCAACAAGTCTTTACCATGCCCTGGGGAAAATGCAGTGTGCTGGTGTAGGAGACCCACCTCACGTGATTTATGGAGAAAGTCACCATCTCTTCCAGGTCCCAAAGGTTAACGATGGGCACTAGCTGAGTCCTTTGACAGGGACACAGATGGGCACAGGGCCTGAGGTGAGAAGGTGGCAGTTGACTAAAGTATAGAGCAGGATAAGGGACTGGAGAGAGGAGCCCAAAGTAAGGGGAGACTGTTGACTGATATTGGTGGATACCGCTGGAAGGTTTGAATCAGGTAAACAGCACAGTCAAATCAGATCTGCTTGCTCATGATTACTGGTTCAAAAGGCTGGGCAAGGTGAAAAGACAGCGTTCGGAATGGGAGAAAATAATAGCAAATGAAGCAACTGACAAACAACTAATCTCAAAAATATACAAGCAACTCCTGCAGCTCAATTCCAGAAAAATAAACGACCCAATCAAAAAATGGGCCAAAGAACTAAATAGACATTTCTCCAAAGAAAACATACAGATGGCTAACAAACACATGAAAAGATGCTCAACATCACTCATTATCAGAGAAATGCAAATCAAAACCACAATGAGGTACCATTTCACACCAGTCAGAATGTCTGTGATCCAAAAGTCTACAAGCAATAAATGCTAGAGAGGGTGTGGAGAAAAGGGAACCCTCTTACACTGTTGGTGGGAATGCAAACTAGTACAGCCACTATGGAGAACAGTGTGGAGATGCCTTAAAAAACCAGAAATAGAACTGCCTTATGACCCAGCAATCCCACTGCTGGGCATACACACTGAGGAAACCAGAATTGAAAGAGACACGTGTACCCCAGTATTCACTGCAGCATTGTTTATAATAGCCAGGACATGGAAGCAAGCTAGATGTCCATCAGCAGATGAATGGATAATAAAAAGAATACATTTGAATCGGTTCTAATGAGGTGGATGAAACTGGAGCCAATTACACAGAGTGAAGTAAGCCAGAAAGAAAAACACCAATACAGTATACTAACGCATATATATGGAATTCAGAAAGATGGTAATGACAACCCTGTATGCAAGACAGCAAAAGAGACACAGATGTATAGAACAGTCTTCTGGACTCTTATGGGAGAGGGAGAGGGTGGGATGATTTGGGAGAATGGCATTGAAACATGTATAATATCATGTAAGAACGAATCACCAGTCTAGGTTTGATGCATGATACAGGATGCTTGGGGCTGGTGCACTGGGATGACCCAGAGAGATGGTATGGGGAGGGAGGTGGGAGGGGGGTTCAGGTTTGGGAACACATGTACACCCATGGAGGATTCATGTTGATGTATGGTATGGCAAAGCCAATACAGTATTGTAAAAGGAAAAAAAGGCTGTAGGCAGGGAAGCTTGTTAGGTGAGAAGAAATGATGGTTGGTCTTAAGGTAGTGGCAGAGGGAACAGATAAATCAGAAGATAAGAGGTACAGGACTTGGGTGTTTGTGGGAATCAAGGGTGATGATTCATAGGTTTTATGGCTTTGCAGCTAGATAGATGTGGTGCTGTTTGCTTATATAGGCAAAATAGGAGACAAGGTTCAGGGATAAAGGTGGTTTTAGATGTTAAGATGTCATTTTTCCTTTCAGGCTGTGTAGCTTGCAAGGTCCTAGTTCCCTGATGGGGGATTAAACTCAGCCCCTGGCAGTGGAAGCATGGAATCCCAACAACGGGACCACCAGAAAATGCCTTGTTGAGCTGTCTTTGAAAAACATCCTAGTGAAAGTGGCAAGTAGTTTGGTGTGGAGCTGAAAGGAGCATTCTCAGGTAGACATGAACTGAAGACTGAGTGGCTGCAGAGATGAATTGTAAACTGAGGCCTGCACTGGGGGTTGCGGAGAAGGCAATGGCACCCCACTCCAGTACTCTTGCCTGGAAAATCCAATGGACGGAGGAGCCTGGTGGGCTGCCATCTATGGGGTCGCTCAGAGTCGGATACAACTGAAGCGACGCAGCAGCAGCAGCTGGGGGTTGCCGTTGCTCAGGGAACATGTAGAAGAGCCTGAGATTGGTCCCAAGAAGTGTCAGGATAACCAAGTTCTAAGAGTGGGCCAGGGCAGAGGTGGGAGAAAGGAGCAGGTAGAAGATGAAACCAAAGTGAGCACCTTAAAATCATGCCATGCCACCCTCTGACCAAGTTTCTATGTCACTTGTTTCATAAGACTCTGGCCTTCTAAGAAATCATCTTAATTACTGTTCAAAAAAGCCACCCATTTAGGAAAGTTTTTCTCTGGCATGAAAAGATTTAGCCAGAAAATGAGCAATGTAGGGCCATATACAACAAATAGGCCTAAGATAAGGACCAAAATGGGCCCACTGGATCTAACAGGTTGCTGGTGACAATAGTAAGAACCTTTTTGAAGAGGTAGGGCAGAATCAATACATTGAAGTGTTAGTGAGTGGGGTGTAAAATAAAGGAATCATTCTTTAGAACTGACTTCTCCACATTGATCCTTACCCCACCCTGTTCTTGGAGTAGCTGGTATGATCATAAAAGATCAACTGTTCTCTGGTTAATGATAGTCTTCACTAAGCGACACCTGGTTTGGCCACTTCATTTCTGCCCTCTCCCCTGGGCTCCTCAAGCTGCATCTTATGTTGCTTTTCCTCTGACCAGCCAACCTCTTCTCTTGGACCGCTTCTTTATCCTTCAAGTTTCTGAAACATTACATCTTCAGATAATGCTCCTGTATCTCCTAGTTTAGGCCAAGCCGTTTAAAAGTGCTTAGCATTTTCAGTTCAGTTGCTCAGTCATGTCCAACTCTTTGTGACCCCATGAACCGCAGAACTGCAGCATGCCACGCTTCCCTGTCCATCACCAACTCCTGGATTTTACCCAAACTCATGTCCATTGAGTCGGTGATGCCATCCAATCATCTCATCCTCTGTTGTCCCCTTCTCCTGCCCTCAATCTTTCCCAGCATCAGAGTCTTTTCAAATGAGTCAGCTTTTCATATCAGGTGGCCAAAGTATTAAGAGTTTCAGCTTCAACATCAGTCCTTCCAATGAACACCCAGGACTGATCTCCTTTAGGATGGACTGGTTAGATCTCCTTGCAGCCCAAGGGACTATCAAGAGTCTTCAACACCACATTTCAAAAGCATCAGTTCTTCGGCACTCAGCTTTCTTTATAGTCCAACTCTCACATCCATACATGACTACTGGAAAAACCATAGCCCTGACTAGATGGACCTTTGCTGACAAAGTAATGTCTCTGCTTTTTAATATGCTGTCTAGGTTGGTCATAGCTTTTCTTCCATGGAGCAAGCATCTTTTTTAATTTCATGGCTGCAATCACCATCTGCAGTGATTTTGGAGCCCCCCAAAATAAAGTCAGCCACTGTTTCCACTGTTTCCCCATCTGTTTGCCATGAAGTGATGGGACCGGATGCCATGATTTTAGTTTTCTGAATGTTGAGCGTTAAGCCAACTTTTTAGCATTTTCGGTTGTAGTTAATTTTTTAAAAATCTTCCCAGCTGTAGTATAAACTTGAAAAAAAACACCTTCATCTTGCAGAACCTGCTCACTCAGTTAATGGGATGTGGGTCTTTTAAAAATATAAAAGACATCCTGGAGACAATCAATTGGAAAACTGAACGAAGGTTAAAATCAAGGCCTCCAGGGCAGTAGGAAGGCTCAATTTGAGACAATGGTGAGAACACAGGACACTAAGAATGCTAGAGGAGTTCTGAAGTAGGAACCTGGAGATGGTAAGTTGGAGTCTGGTAGCCTTGCCCCTAAATGGTTTGCATCAGCTGAAGAAACTAGTTGCATTCACTTAAACTATAGAATTTTTTCTGTAGTCCTCTGCTAACGATGCCTTCTATTCTTTCCATTTGAAAAGAATGCATCAGCTGTTGGAGGACCACATAAAGTTGTTAGGCAAAACTCTGAATTTCTAAACTACTGATAAGGTAAAGATGCAGTACCTGCAACCATCTGTGTAGAATTCAAACGTTTTAGGCCAAACCTTTAAGCCAAGCTTAAAGGAAAGTGTGGTGCTTTGTTTTGATCAGAGATTTGTCATCCATTGACTTCCAAAATAACTTCTGAATGAACCCATCTCAAAAAGGCAGAGGAAGGATGTTATAGCAGAATTGTCCTTCACAAGGAAAAAATTGGCAGCTGTGGACTGGTGGTTAAAGTCACAGAGCTACTCTTTTAAGTGATATTCAGATGTGAAATAATGTGGCCTCTTTTTTGGTGTGAGTTAAGACATTCAGGTGAAGGTTTGAGTTCTGGATAAAGGCAGACATGTTACATTGTACTGGAAGTTCCACTGTCATTTTACTACAACTTTAAGAGAGCCAAATTAGTAAAAAGCAAGCTCTAACATCAGGAGCTGCTCCACAAAGGCTCTGGCTTAAAGCCTGAGTTTTCATCCTCATTCTTTCGTGTCTATTAACATTCATTCTAAAAATGCATTTGTTCACCTAAATCTGTTTATGAAGGTTCTAAAAGGCAAAACTTCAGTTATATGAAAAATTAGGTTACCTAGGGCCACATCTCTGATCACTCAGTCTTTATTTGAACTTTAGTCAAACTTACCAAGCACCCCTCGCAATATTAGAATCTCTGTAGGGATATGAAGTATAAGCCTGTGTCATTCAACGCAGGATTTTTATTCTACTTTAGAACATTTAATTTTATCCTAAGGAGTAAGGATTTTTTTTTTTTTAAAAAAAAGCAGGTATTTGTCTCAAGGTCTTGGTTTATAAAAAAAGTCATTAAGTTCATATGTAGTTTACAGATGAGAATGTTTCAAGTCATGTCTCCTTCCCAGAGATGAGTTTCACAGGCACATCAACAAGCACAGTGCATCTCTTACCTACTTTTGAGTGATCCTTCAGTGTGCACATTACCAGAACCTTACAAATCAGCTGTTAAGAACAGTGGCTTAGTTAGTACCCTTAAGAAAGTGTTGCCCTCTGAGCTGAAATAGAACACAAACGTTTAAATACACAAGATAAGCCATTTCCCCAACTTTCTAATACTAATTTCAAAATCTAAGATGACAATGTGAAAAAAATATTAGTATAACTCAGAGTTAATGGAAAGTTATATATATTTTCAAACTCATTTCAAAGGCAAGTGTTAGAAGTGGGCTGAGTGTCCTATAAACTATCCTTAATCTATAATCATTAGTAAAGATTACCATTTCTATTAATGATTGTTATTAATCATTAATAAAGATTACCTTATAATCTTTTAGGCTGAAATACATAATGAGAATAGACCAGTTCCCCCCTGGACCTTAAAAGACTCTGAAATTACAATTCTCTTCTACAATTACAACCACCAATTACCAAGTAAAACAATTATGCCAGTTATCAACCTAGTTATTTAATGACACCACAGTGACTTAAACAGGGAATGTTTTTTCAAATTCCTTCACACAAAGGTATGCTAGGTGCAATGATTAGATGATTCATGAAATCTAATCCAAAGCTGCTATGGCAATCTTAGGAAAAACAAATTAATCATCACTCCCTGTCTACACACCATTTGAGAATATAGAGGAGGGTGTAAATCAAACAGTTTACTAAAAATGGGACTAGCTGCTGATTTTAGATGAACCCAAAAGACCACGCAGTTTGATAATCTATTTGATGCTTATTACACAGGTTTTATTTTTTAAATAAATAGCTGTGGCATCTCTAGATTGTTCCTTGGAATAGTTGATCCCAAGGGAAGCCAACAGCAATAAAGCAAGACTGCTTGAAGAAATATCTGAAGTACACACCTCCTGAACAAACAGCTTTCAGGTGCCTCTGTACAGGGAGATTAAATCATGATTATTTTTTATTTATATCAGCATCTCATTCCACAGAAAGGTTTAATTAATAAGGCAAACGACCATCCTTAATCCACAGTTTACAAGCTGATTCCTTAGTGTTTCAACAGCAGATGAAAGGAAAACTGAAAGCAGTTTTAAAACCTGAACAGAGTTTCATTTCTCAGCAACTCCAGGCACACTGATTAAACATGAGATGAATAAAGGCTAATATGCAAGACATCAACCCTAAGATTGACTAAGACTTAGACACAGAGGGAGGCTGGACAAGGACCTAGATGAGTATCTTATAAAGCTACTTTCACACCCTTCAGTTGCCTTTTCCGGGTGGAAAGTTATAATCTTAATGATTAGGTAGGAAAATACCACACAGCATTCAAGTTGGCAATCATGACCTGAATGGAGACCAGGCCCCACCCCTCAGTGGCAGCAGGGGCACCAGGAGTCCGCAGCTGGCTGCGAGGCAGGCACTCTGGCTGGGCCTGGAGAAGCTTCAGAAGTCCTCCGGGACCCAGTCTCTTCTCTGTTAACCAGGAGGTTATGTCACATGACCTGAAGCCCCTGCATCTCAAGTCCTGTGACAGAATGCTGATTTAATAAGCATCACCACCCACTTATCCCTGTAGGGAGCCTTTCTAAAGGTCACTAATGTGAGTGTGAAGTCTGACAAGAGCCTGTTTATTCGCAGTGTTAAGAACCAACTCAAACCTGGTGTCACTATTAAGCAAATTATGATTAGTCATTTTCAAATTAACTTTTGGTTTTTAAATTGGTTTGTGATATGGTCCTTTACCACAAGGTACATGTGTAAACTGAAAAAGACAACTGCATTTTTTTTTTACTTTCTAAACTTTCCAAATCTGTATGCTGTGTATCTCCTTCATCATCAAATTTCTCTTTTCTTCTAGCAGTGAAGTAGGCAGTGTCCGCAGCACATCCACCCACAGTGCGGTACTGCCCTCTCTGCCACACGTGCCCAAGGTCAGCCCTGCTTTGGCCCCTGTTGTGTCAGAAGTCTAATCCACAAGTGGCTTTTCTTGGTAATGCTTTGCCCACACATACTAAGCAAGGCAAGTATAGATCACAGGTATTCAAATTACAAGTCACTTGAAAGCATTTTGTACATTAATGACAAGGGTTATTGTACAACTGGCAGTCTTTTAAAAAATCCTCACACAAAACACCTCTGTGTTTAGACTTGTTTAACACCGTTGCTAGTTATGTTTATGTTAACAGTTAGTGCTCTAGGCCACTGATTGTCAGAACCAGAAGTGAGCACGGAAGAATAAACCAAAAATCACTCAGTGCTGACTGCAGGGCTGGTTTCTGTCTCAGCACAGCACGTGGCGAAGAGAATGACTCCAGAGGGACCTGAAGACAAGGAGCTCTGCGAGTATGGGAGTCCGCTTCACAGCAAAGGTTACACTTCACAATATGAATCCTGCTGTTGCCGTTCTTGAAGGAGAACCTGTGTTCTACTTCTGGTGTTGATCTTCTTATGAAATACCTATTAGCCAACAAATTTCAACAATTTTGACATCTCAATATAAACACTTCAAAAATACCTCTAAAACACTGTCTCAAAGACAATCTCATTTTCCTACATTGTAAATACAAACTAAAACTCCACAATAATCATCTTTAGATATTTTACTTAGTACATTTCACAGTATTCAATCCCTTGTGACTACTGCAGTGATCTCTGTTCGATTCTGACACACAAGAATGTGATTCCAGTTTGATTCAGAGTGTGTGATTCCTCTTTTCACGCTGTTCAAGTAAATTTATTGTGTCTCCTTTCTGATTTTCAGCGTTAAGAACTAAAAAGGAAAGAAAGAAAACAAAATGTTCTAGTATTAAGCATTTTGAGAAACCAGCCCAGGCAGGTCCCATTTGACTTAAGTGTCTAGAGAGAGGACTGTCTCCCAGGGTAACATTATAATGTGGAACTTCATTGCTAATCAAGGACAAGATAGCAAAAGAGTCCATATGTACAGCCAATAAGGTACCATGAACTGTGAAAAAGTGAAATGATGTTCTACAAAATGGATGGTATGAAATGTACTCATAGAATTTTTGACATGATCATGACCCTCATGCGCTACATGAATCTGTTACTGCACCTCCAGCAGGAAGCACACTGCCTCCTAAAAGCCATTTGCAACTTAGGTTAGCTTTGGTGACTCCAAAGCTCTTCCTTTACAGAACTGATGTCGATATGTGGCTTCCACCCTCTTTATCCTACGACACACAAAGGATGTAAAAAGACACATCACAAATATAACCTAAACCCAAGATCCTCATTTACAACTACTGCACATCTTAATGATTTTATTAAATAAATGACTGTCTTAAGTTGTCTAATAAAGTTGGCACTAATGCCTTTTTCTTCTAACTTCACTGGAGGAAAGCAGGGTCTAAAACCATCTTGATGACATAATTTTAAAATGACATTTCTTCAACTTAAAATTCTTTCTTAAAAGAGCTGACAGAACCATTTCTCTATTTTGCTTACCTCCTCAATTTGTTTAAAAGCCTTAGCAGGTACAAGGTCAAATCCTTAGACAAACACCTGGGTGTAAAGGATAAAAGATCCCAAGGCTTCATTGCACAGTCACACATCTAACTTGTATTTGCTTAACTTTCTGACTCCTGACATGTTCATCTTTTGCATTAAAAATAATTAGCTAAAGAGTCTATGAAAATAATTTAAAAATGAACTTAAGACTTTCAATTTTAGAAATCCCAAGCAACTCTGCCAATTGTAATAAGTGACATGCTGGATAAAATACGAAAGATTTTTTAAGGATGCACTGCTGAATCAAACTCAACTTTCTACCAAACAATCGTCCAAAACACTTAAAATATTATCAGTGCTATAAGTGATAAAGACAGGGTTCCAGGTTAAAAGACACTAAAGAGATATGATAAATGTAGTGTATGATCCTCGATTAGATCTTGAATCAGAAAGGGGTTACTAGTTGGACAATTCAAGAAATCTGAATAACGTCTATAGATAATAGCATTATGTGAATATTAAATGTCTTCATTTTGATAACTGTACTATGGTTACATAAGATGTTAACACTTGGGGTACCTGGATGAAGGTTTGTGGAAATTCTTACTAGTTTTGTTTAAATTATTTCAAAATGGAAAGTGAAAAAAAAAATTAAAACATTAAAATGCATTGCCTATGAACAACACTAACAGGAAGATCAAAACTGAAGTGGAAATATTAACAACTGAAGGTAATAAGCATCAATGCCAGCTTTTGTCCTGAGGACTTCTGCTGAAGCCTGAAGACTCCAAGCTCCCCTCACAGCTTCAAAAGGCCTTAAACATGAGGGCTCCCCTCCAGGTGGGGAGTGAAGAAAGGGATGCCCATATAAACGTGAACCCTAAAGTTTCACATCCTTGACTTAAAGGCAACAGAAAATAAACCTGCAATGAAAAGTCTCGTGTGGACTAGAGCATTCTTAACCACATGAGATGATCGTGCAGGTGTATAATTCAAACTCTCATTTTTCCATGTGATCCCAAAAAACCCTAAAGGTGACAACCTACTTTATTAAAGGAGTTTTGAGTTTGCAGTACCCTCCTTGAGACTGGCAGAGGTAAACAACCTTCTCTCTGTAACTCAGTCCTCAAAGACTTCCCACAGATAAAGTTCCAAGGAAAGTAGTAGCTCACAGTTAAGAAACACAAAACACACAAGGGAACAAGGTACCATGAGGACAATCTGCAGAAACAAAATGGAACACTGCAAGTTTTCAGATACTACAACTGGAAGACAAGGCATATGAAATAATGTTGACAGAGAAATAAAAGATGTTTGAAAACATGAGCAAGGAATAAGGACCCATAAAGAATGGCCAAGTAAAAAGTTTAGAAATTAAAAATAAAACAGAGCAAAGAAGGCATAGATGAAAGAAAAATTTTTGAATTGATATTTCTGAGGAAATTATTCTCAACACAGATCAGAGAAGCATAAATGCAAAATATGAAAAAGAGGACACAAGACATGAATAGATTGAAAAGATCTAATACACTTCTAATCTGAATTCAAGGAGGAGCCAAAAAGGAAAGAAGCATTATTCAAAGGATGTTGGCTTGAATTTTCCAGAAAAAGTAGACTGGCTAGATTAACAAAAAAAAGCTGCTATACTTAGAACAATGTGGTACACTGTGAATCAAGAGAGAAACCAATAGAACAGAAATAGAAAATCCAAAAATCAGAACCAAGTACATATGAAAATCCAGTGTTTGATGATGGTAGCACCTCAAATCACTGACTATGAGATGGTGATTTGAGATGGTGTTGGGCCAACTGCAAACACCTTTGGAAAAAGAAAACTGGACCCATATCTCATGCCCATACACTTGAAAACATTTAAAGTGAGTCAAATGAATCAAGAGATGTAAGTGTAAGTTATCAAAGTAGAGGATTCTAGAAAGATGGCAGAAACAGTGGCATAGTTTTTGAACCTCTCAGAGTCCTTACATAAAGCAACTACTAAATTTAAAGACTCAAAAACTAGAGACCATTTACAGCAAAACTAGCTGAGCAGGAGTCCTGCAGACCCCAAAATACAAGCAGTCAAAAATAATCCATGGACAGCAAACCATACACTCGCAGTGTCTGGAAAGAAAACAAAGGGAAGCAGTGGAGCCTCTGATGGACCCGAGAACAACAGAAATCCTACCAACCAACAGGTTATAGCAGAAAGCACCTGGGCCAGTGGGAGAGTTGCAGCTGGAAGGGGCAGTCTCTGCTACTCCCACAGCAGGTGACCATGGAGTGCCCATGGAAGATGAAGGAGCTGGTGGGGGTCCATGAAACACACTGGCAGCGACTCCTCTTTGGGTTCTTCTCAGGTAAAGCCCCTCACAGAGAAAAGGCACTGTGTGGAGTGAAGCAGTGGCTAAGAAGGACAAGAGACAGAGGAACCAATGGCTCAGAGAGAAGTGGGGAAACCTCACTGGCCAAAGGTGGGATGATGTGAACTTCAAAAAAGATTATAAATGCAACTGAATGAAACCCATCAAAAAGGTTTAAAAGTTTATATATTCAAATGGTCACCTTCAAAAACTCAAAGGAAATAATTCCTTATTGTGAAAACTGGTAAAGAGAAAGAAGCATTTATCCTGCCAATGCTCAATACCATGACTTGTCTATTTACAAAATATTTCAACTAACAAATGAAATAGGAATGGCTGAATTAAAATACCACCTCCAGATATCAGCTGGTGATCTGCATGAAATAGGGAGGAAAGAAGAACACACTAAACCAAACCATGAACAGAACCATGAAATACACAATCAACACTCTCCAGACTGTGGTCAAACAGCAATGGCTGGCTGGATGAATGGATGGAAGGAAGGAAGGGAGAGAAGACTTGTAAACTGAGACTTAAACACATATCAAATATAAGAAAATGGGCAAGAGGTGAGGACAGGTATTTCAGTACAGGGAGGGAAGGTGCTAGGACAGGAAGGGCAACAAAGAAGGAACTTCCTGAAGCCAAGTTCTGTTTCTTGAATCAGGAAGGCAGGGTGCAGTTAAAAAATGTTTCTAACTTCTAATAACTCGTTTGTTTTGTGTGCTTTCCTCAATCTGATTTACTTCATAAAACCAGAAGAAAAATCTGAAAGTATACTGAACAACAACAACAAAATGTGTGAATTCAACTCTAAATGAGAAAACTGTGACTCCATATCTGTAGGCAAAAAAAGACATAAAAATGTTTAAACCTTTCACATGGCAAAAAAACCATAATCAAAATCAAGATAAACTGCTAGGTAGTATTGGCAACCAACATCACAGATAAAGGCCAACCACCCCAGCATATAAAGAACTCTTAAAAACTGAGAAAGAAACACCAACAGTCTGATGGAAAAACGAACTTCAAGAAAGGAAACCTTGAGTCTACAGTGAAACTAAAACAAGGGAGAGAGAGTACATGTGCCTGTGTGTGTGTAAATGTATACACATCGGGGGTGAGGGAGTCCTTAAAGAATGACAGCTGATCAGTGTGCAGAACAACCATCCAGACAACGGTTTTCAATGGACAGCAAAGTCACACCATTGCACAGCATCCCCCTCTGTAAGACATGTTAGTTACACAGGGAAAATGGACCTTTGCAGCAGAGAGACCTCATGGGTACCACCTTAACCAAGGATCAGCCTGCCATCCCATGCCTCCTGGTGTGAAGCTAGAACACAACTGCAGCTATTTAAAAAAAAAAAAAAAGGTTCAACCAGAATCCAATCACAAGGAGACGAATCCAGAATCTGAGCATCCCACAGGCATGGACTCTTCAAAACTTCAAAATAACAGTAACACAAAGTAACACAGAGTGCTACTATAAAAACTTGCCTGTGTACATATCACGGCATTTCGACTAGTGCTGGGAAATGATCATGCAGTGACCGACCATTTTGTAGGGAAATTCCTAAACTTCACTGACGCATATCCGCGCTGACCCCTGAGGGGCTGATGCTCATGTTCATGTAGGCAGACTTTCTGAAAGGTCCTCGTTGTGGCCTCCTGAAACTGTCACCTCTCTCCACTGCCCCTACACTCCAAGACTTCCGGAGAAAACAGTCTTCTAATTAGGGATTACTTACAACATTATTGTTGGGATTCAGTACACAGTCATGCCAAGAGTAAAGGACCACAAATCAGCACGAAAGGTGACCCACTCCGCCCAACCACCACCACCGTTAATCACCATTTCTGTTTTTGTCATTCCCTGCAAGGGCTGCCTGCTTGTCCGCTTCAGACTCTGCCTCATTCTCATCCATGTTGTAGTCATCATCAGCTCCCGGTTTCTGCTGCTTTCTCCCTGAAAAATTAACACAGACCCACGAAACGTAAGCTACATCATTTCTCTCTCGATGCCATGGGAACACCAAAGCCTGGGTGCTAGGGTTATCCCAACCCTGGTTTAGCAATCAGCTCTTTCTGCTTCCTCTCAGGAAATGACAGGGACTTACGTGCTTGCTCCCAGAGCAAAGACCATAAAGGATTTCTTTACTTATGTATGCCCCACTCCAACTTGGAATCTATTTAAAATATGGCCCTAAATAAAGGGCTTCATTCCAGGCTGGAATCAGGGTAACTAGTTCACCAAACAAAAATTCCAGTTTTTTAAAGAGAGAATCAACTCAACGTTAAAGGCAGGCATCACTATTTGGAAACAGGTTTCTGGTTAATGGAGGTATCTGCTTAAAATGGTTCACTGCCCTGAGAGAAGGAAATGGAGTAGCTATTGTGAGTCAAAGGGTAAAATTTTTCCATCAAACATACAGAATTAGCTCATTTATCACTGCATTCATCCCCAGAGAGAAGAGCAACCAGAAAAGATCAGGACAGGATGCAATCAAGAAACATACTCAGAGGGTTACTGTAAACATTTCATATCTGTATAAACAAGATCTTTTGTTTAAAAAGAATGCCTGGAAAAGTCAGCTCTAGGTCTATATCCCTGCACTAACTGCCTGAAGAGGAAACAAAGCCCAGGCCTGTGTGCCGTGCGGCTTTATCCTACTAATCAGACCATTACAGCTGACCTTGAACAAGGTGTGAGCTCAGGCCTTCTGGCAGCTGTTAGACCCTGTGACCAACTGCTGAGTGAGCTGAAACTTGAGTGCCGCTCTGATCAGCCCCCTAGAGTGTCATTTTTTTCTTTATTCCTCCCCAATTATTTAACAGAAAACTTGTAAGAACACACTCTTCAGAAAATCGGGGTAACTTCTGCCAGTAAGTCCTATCCCCACCTTCTGTCACTTTATCAGGCTCAGCACACAGGTGTCTTCTAAGCGCCCCTGGCTTAGCTAGGATTAAAATGTTTTCCATCTTTCAGGGACCAAGATACATCCCAGAATATTCTGCTCCTCTCAGTTTCCCACAGTTTTCTTTAAAAAAAAGAAGCCAACCAAACCAGAAAGGTGAGATTCCCACGTCACTTTTCTGCAACACTCAAACATGCATGACCCTCCATCTGTCCGATCCTTCCATCTGTCCTTCCTTCCTCCTTCGGCTCAGCAGGCACTGCCAGTGACACGGGAGGAGGAGATGAAGTGACAAGGAAAATGCGTGGGCTCTGCCTGCCAGGAGACCTATGTGGACTCTATGCTCAGCTCCCATCCAAGGTCTTCCACCTGGAAAGCCCTCTAGGCTCCCTGTGAATATGATGTCTACAGGTTCCAAGTGCTAGGAGTGCCTGGCCCTTCTGTCTTGTCTCCTGCCTGACAATGGAACCAAACAAACAGAACGAACTACCAAATGGCACCCTGCTGGTTGGTCATCTTCATGGGTGTCTGTTCTGCACCGGGAGGGACATGGAGGGGGCTAGTGCCTGATGCAGAGGAGTGGGCAGTCCAGGGAGCCTCTCACCCACCTTCCTTGTCGGCATCCTGCCCCTCCTCCTGTCCGTCGCGGATGACGAGCTGGTCCCGTTCAGGGCCCTCCGCCTCTTGATTCTCCTGGCTGGCCAGCAGGGCGGCTGGGACCTGTGGGATTTGGCCCAGCTCTCCAGGTTCTCCATTGCCTTTTCCACCCACTTGTCTGTCTCCTTCCACCGCCTGTTCTTGGCCTGGCTCCTTGGGCAGTGCCAGGCTGTCCCTCTGAGGCTCCTCCTCGCTGACGACCTGAATTTCCTTGGTTTCCTCTGTGCATAGGACACAGTTTGCTGTGACCTCACCATACAAAACAGAAATCCTCAGACCACTCAATTCCCAGAGCCTTCCCAAAGACTGTGGATGGACGGGGTAGCTGATCATGTATGCCGTGGCCTAGCAGATGGCGTCACTGACTCAATGGACATGAGTTTGAGCAAACTCCGGGAGATGGTGAAAGACAGAGAAGCCTGTTGTGTAACAGTCCATGGGGTTGCAAAGAATTGGACAAAACTGAGCAACTTAAGAGCAGCAGACTCCAAGCCGCTCTGTGCCTGGAGTATATCTTCAGAACCACAAGAAAGAGGAAATGGTTTAGAAAACAAATCCAGACCAAGTCATCTGGATTGAGCGCATCCTGCAAATGGAGGAGGCTGTAATGCCAGGCTTATCTGATCACCCTACTTGGGACCCAGAACCTGGGAGCCAGTGACAGCCACCCAGGACTCAGCCACGTCCCCTTAACTAAACAGTCCCACCACTGTCCTGAATAAAGGCACACCTAGACCTTCCTTTACCAAGCTGCCAAAGAACGAGGAAATTTACAAGGGTGAGATGTCAGGAAGGCAAATAAAAGCCCTGTGGCCCTGAGTCCAGTTGCCCAGTGAGATACTCACTGCCACCTGGAGCTCGACTACTGGGCTCCCCACAAGCAGTGAGCTCTGCGTATCTGCATGGACTGGGGGGCAGGAGTTGCTGCTGTGTTTTTGTTGGCACAGGACCCTGAAGACAGCATGTCACTGGCAAGCTTCACTTACCTTTCTCACCTTGTCTCTTCAAATCAAAAGCCACCTCGGAGCTAGGGGCTGGTGTCTGGGGCTCACTGTGGCTGGGCACGTTTCCTCTTGCTTCTAGCACTTCTGCCTGGGGCGGACCTGCCTCCTGCGGCCTGGGCTGGGGCTCACTGGGGGCTCGGGGCTGAAACAGGAACACAGGTAGTCAGGGCAGTGGCTCTGTGATAATGAACCTTCAACAACCCTGAGCAATGCAACGGACCACTGCATCCTTCTGATGAACAAGCACATGGAAACCCTGACTAATGCCATACCCTACCCTGGTCGTGCCTTACCACCTGGCATAAAGCAGAGATCTGAGCCTGGGCCCATATCTCCCAGAAAAAAAAAAACTTTCAATAATGGATTAACAGGTAGGCAGAAGGTCAACAAGGAATGAGAAGGCTTGAACATGATCAACCAACCAAGCAGACATCTACAGAGACCCAACCCAACAAGTGCAAAACACACACAAAGTGTATTCTTCTCAAGTGCACGTGGACTGCTCTCCAGGACAGACAGATGCTAGGCCACAAAACGAACCTCAACAAACGTTAAATGGCTGAGCTCATGCAATGTATGGTCACCAATCACAATGGAATGAAATTATAAATCAGCAACAGAATGAAGTTTTTTGAGAAATTCACAAATATTTGGAAACTAGACAACACACTCCTAAATAACCAGTGGGTCAAAGAAATCACAAGGAAAACTAGAAAATACCTTGAGAAAAATTAAAAGGAAAACACAACACACCAAACTTTTGGAAGGCAACTAAAGCAGTGCTTAAAGGGAAATTTTCAGGCCTATCTCAAGAAAAAAGACAGATCTCAAATCAATAACCTAATCTCCCACTTTAAGACACTTGAAAAAGAAGAAAAAACTAAACCTAAAGCAAGGAAGGATATAGTAAAGATTAGAACAGGAATTAATGACATATGTAAAAGAAAAACAATAAAACGAAACCAAAAGTTAGTTCTTGAAAGATGAACAAATTTGACAAGCTTTAGCTAGATTAATTAAAAATAATTTCAAATTACTAACATCAAAAAGAGGATAACACTACCAACCCTTACACAAATAAAAAAATTGCATTATAAGGAAATACCAAGAACTGTTTGCCAACAAGTTTGATAACTTAGCTAAAACAGACAAGTTCCTAGGAAGACACATACTACCAAAACTCACTCAAGAAGTAGAAAATCTGAGCAAACTGTAACAAGAGACTGAAGTACTAATTTACAAATTTCCCCCTAAAAAAGCCCACTTTCAAATGGCTCCTGTGGTAAATTCTACCAAACACTTAATACTAAATCTTCCCAAACTCTTCCAAAAACAGAATATAAAGGAGTACTCCCCAACTCATTCTATGAGTCCAGTTTATGACCCTGACACCTAAGCCTGACCGACATTACAAGAAAATAAAACTGTAGACCTAATATGAATAAAGACCCCCAAATCATCAACAAAATAATAGTAAATTAAATCAGGTGACATGCAAGAGGATTATACACCATGGCCAAGTAGGATTTTCCCCATCAATGCCAAGGTTTAACATAAAAAGTCAGCTACTATAATACTATGTCAACAGTGTAAAGGGTAAAAACACACAGTCATCCCAGTAGATGCAGAAAAACACGGGCAAAATTCAATGGCTTTTCTTCACAAAAACACTCAAAAACTTATGAATAGAGGGGAACTTCCTCAGCTTGATAATGTACATCTATGAAAAATGCATAGGCATACCATGAATATATCACAGGTTCAGTGAGGCAAATATCACAATAAAGTGAGTCACACAATTCCCTGGTATCCCAGTACATATGAAAGCTATGTGTACACTATTCTGTAGTCTATCAGGTATACAACAGCACTATGTTCAAAAACTGTATACCTTAACTAAAAAATACTTTACTTCCTAAAAATACCAAAATCAAGACCCCTGATCATAGGTTCCTATAACAAATACAATAATAATGAAAAAGTCTGAAATATTTTAAGAATTACCAAAAAGTGACAAAGAGACACGAAGTCGGCAAATGCTGTTGGAAAAAAATGAAGCCAATTTATCTGCTCAACACACGGCTGCCACGATCCTTCAATATGTAAAAAAACACAAGCATCTGTGAAGCACAATGCAGTGTGGTGTGCTTGCACAGCTAACACCAGACTTAAGAGTGAAAGAGTTAAAAGCTCTCCCCCTATGATCAAAAAGAAGACAAGGATGTCTATCCTCACCACTTACATTTAACATTATACTGGAGGTTCTAGCTAGGGCTATTAGGCGATAAAAAGAAACATCCAGATTGGAAAAGAAGATGCAAAACTACCTCTATTTTTAGGTGACATAATCTTGTATTCAGAAAATCCTAAGGAATCACAAAAAAATGCTACTTGAACTAATAAACAAGTTCAGAAAGGCTGATAGATACAAGATCAATATAAAAAATGGATTATCCATGCACTAGCAATACACAGTTGAAAATGAAATTAAGAAAACAATTCCATTTATAATAGAATCAAAAATACTTAGAAATAAATTGAACAAAAGAAGTGCAAGAATTCTGAAAACTACAAAACATAACTGAAAAGATTTTTAAGGACTTAAAGAAATGGAAAGAAATTCCACATTCACACATCAGAAGACAGGATGTTAAAATGGCAACACTTTACAAAGGGACTTACAGACTATAATCTCTGTCCAAATCCCACCTGGCTTGAAGACACTGACAAGCAGATCCAAAAATTCACATAAAAAGTCATCCAGTGCAGAATAGTCAAAAAAGTCTTGAAAAAGAACAAAGTTGGAGCAGTCAAAGCTGCTGATTTCGAAGTTTATTACAAAAATACAGTAATCCAGACTGTGTAGTGTGGACATAAGGATAGAAAAAGAGATCAAAGGAACAGACGGAGAGTCCAAAAACAGACCCTCATCTTTACAGTAAACTGATTTTTCTGACAAGGATGCCAAGGCAACTCAGTGGGGAAAAGAATCGTTTTTTGTTTTTTTTCCCCCCAACAAATGGTTGTTCAGACAACTGGATATCCACATGCAAAATAATAAAGTTGAACCACTACCTCACATCATATGCAAAATTACCTCAATATGAATCACAGGACTAAACAGAAGAACTAAATGCTAAGAACTTTACAAGTCTCAGGAGAAAAAACAGGAATAAATCTTCATGATGCTAGGTTAGGCAAAGCAGTTTTAGATATGACACCCATAGAACAAACAACAAAAGAAACAGATAAACTAGACTTAAAATTAGTAACTTCTCTACTTCAATGAACACCATCAAAAAAGTGAAATAACTCACAGAATGGGAAAAAATATTTGCAAATCATCACCTAATATCTCTATATGAATATATAAAGAACTCTAACTCCTCAATAATAAAAACAACTCAATTTCAAAATGGACAAAGGATACAATTTACAATTTCTCCAAAGAGAAATTACAAACAGCCAACAAAGCATACATGAAAAGATACTCAATATCATCAACTATTGAGAAATGCCAGTCAAAGCCACAATGACACAGCACTGCAACCAACTAGAATGGTTATAATGGAAAAGACAAATGTAACAACAAGAGCTGGCAAGGACATGGAAAAACTGGCACCCTCATAAACTGTTCGTAGGAATGCAGAAGGGTACGATCACTTTCCGAAACAGTGTGGCAGTTTCTCAATACACTGTGGAGAGTCACCACATGATGCAACAATTTCACTCCGGGTGTATACCTAAAAGTAGTGAAAGCCTATGTTCACACAAAAATGTGTGCATGGGCATTCACAGCAGCATTATTCACGGTAGCCAAAAAGTGGAAATAACCCAAATGCCCATCAACTGACAAATAAACAAAATACAGTACAGTCATACGATGGAATATTATTCAGCCATATAAAGGAAGTACTCATACATGCTACAACACAGATGAATCCTGAAAGCTATATGAAAGTAACTGATAAATGTTATTGTCTGCCATAAATAAATGTCATATATAAATGTCCAGATAAGGCAAATCTATAAGACAGAAAATAGGTCACAGCTCATCTAAGCCTCCAGGAACTGGAAGTAAAAGGGGAGTGAGCTAATGGTACAGGATTTCTTTGGGGAGTTATGAACAGGTTCTAAAATTGACTGTGATGACGACTCCCTCACAGTGTGATGATGATGACTTCCCATTTGTGAATATACTAAAACCACTTAACTGTAAATATTACATAGGTGACTCTACGGTAGGTGAAATACATCTCAATAAAATGGCTACATTTAAAACAAAGATCCCCCAGAAGGCTTTGAGCAGCACTTCCATAGGCTGTGCCTACACAGGAGGCAGCCTGGCAGCATGGCTCAGATCAGCTCCATCACTGACCAGGTGCGCTGACCTTGGGACAGTATTTGACCACCTCCATGGGCCTCAGCGCCCTCAAAACAGGAGAACAAAAACAACCCTCTCCCAGGGTGGCTGTGAGCTTTAAATGAAGCAATCTCTATACAGCCCGGAACACAGCATACTCAGTCAGAGACCCTACGCCCTGGGACCAGGCTGTTGTGTCTCAGGGAACCAGAGCAAACCGGACAGCAGATAAAGGAACAGGATGCCTGAAGAGAGGGCAGGAAGACCTTTGGAAGATTCCTGGCAGAAAAAGCCCAGGATTACCTGCTGGCTTTGGTCCTTCTGTTCATTTAGATCGCGCGAAGGCATGGCCTCATTTCCCTTCCTGGTGACTTCTTCTATTCTCTCTTCACACTGCTCCTTCACCTCTTTCATCTGACTGATGCACTGGTTCCTGCGAAGGTGAAGAAAGCAAAAGAAAAGGACAGCTGCTCAGAGACACTATTTAAGTTTGGCCCTGCTGGGACGGTGAAATCCAATTCCCAGACAGACACAGCTCATCTCTTTCTTGCTTCCTGCACTTCATCTGAAAAAGACACTGAGGCAGGGCCACAGTATGTTTCAGTTATTAAATGACATGAAAACTGGAGTCAACTGAAACTTCCAAAAAATATGTCATATTGTTCTAAAATAAATGAACTTAACTGGTTAAAAAATTTTTTTAATATAATCTATGGCATAATAAAAAAAATATGTGATCTTTGTCCCCAACTATCGGCACAGAGCTCCTACAACCCTTGGAATTTCCTGTGTAATAGTGTCTTCTGCTATACATGAGCCCCTGCACACCATACCTGAGTTTATGCTAAGGAGCTGACTTACTGAGAGGAGCCTACACAGCTTCACGATGGGGGCTGGTGGCCACGGGAGCCAACTGTGTAATGAGAGGGTTGGAGCTTACAGCCCCATTTTCTAGGAAGAAGGGAGAGACTGGAACTTGAGTTCAATCATATGGCCATTCAACCAGTCACGCCTATGTAATAAAACCTCAGATAAGCACCCTAGATGATAAGGCTTGGCAAGCTTCCCATTTGGCAAACATCTCTGTGAACCAGTAAGAGGCAACCCAACTCTAACAGAAGCTCCTGCCTAACCCCTACTTCCACCCTAGGCCTTGCTTCATGAGTCCCTACCACTCAGCACTTGCTAAGTTGTATCCTTTATAATAAAACTGCAATTGTAAACACAGAGCTTGCCTGAGTTCTAGAGAGTTATTGATCCTGAGGGGGTTGTGGGAAGCCCTGAATCTGTAGCTAGACAGGCAAAAAGTACATGTGGCCTGGGGCCATGAGAACTCATCCAAAGGAGGGGCAGTCTTGCAGGACTGAGCCCCGTAACGTGGGGTTTGTGCTAACTCTTGGTGCTGTCAAAACTGAGTTGGATTTTCCGTTTGGGGAAGACAGAATAAAAGTATTTTTCACTATTCCTCCACTAAGCACAGCTAGAACTCTGGACATTATATTTTCAATGAACGGAAGACAACTCTGAAAGATGGAGTGATGAGGGCAGACTGCTTAGGGACCTCAGGATCTAGAACCACACAGTGGTGCACCTGGAGAGTACATGGAAGGTCTGCATTTCCAGCCCACTCTGACAGTAACAAGGTTCCCCTCCCGCTCCCCAGGCAGTGGTGTCATGTTGGTGAAGAGCCAGGCTTTCACCACCAACTGCTTAGAGGTGTCAAAGATCATTCATCATATCAAGAACCAGGACGATCTTAAACTGAACGAACAGAGACAACCAACAGATACCAAACCAACATAACAGAGAAGCTGAGATGATCTGACAAAGATTTTAAAGCAGTCACTTCATTAGAAATGTTTCAATGAGTAATTAAAACATGCTTGGAACAAATGAAAAAATTAGTAGTTTCATCAAAGAAATAGAAAGTTTCAGCAAAGAAGATAAGATATAAAGAAGAACCAAATGGAAACTTAATACAATAATTAAAATTTTAAAACTCAGAGTAGGTAAAGAACCAATGAACTGGAAGAGACAACAACAGACGTCACCTAATCTAAACACAGAGAGGAAACAGACTTAGGGAAGAAAAAGGACAAAGCTTCATGGACCTACATGACAATACAAAGGACCTAACATTCAACGTCATCAGAATCTGTGTAAAAGGTTTTCTCAGCAGGTCCACATAACTAGTCACTTTCACACTGGTCCTCAAGATACTACTCTTAACTTGCTACCCTCCATGACTATATGATACTATCTGCCCTGCCCAGGTCACTCTGAGCTCGCCAGTTTCTTTCTCTCCTAAATTATCTCATCTTCCTTCTCAGCTCCTTATTGCTTAGGATGCAATTCTAAATAGCCTCTCCTAAGAAGTCTTTTTTGGAGGGGTAACAGATAAGCATTGATGAAAATGATCTAGGTTAAAAAACAATATTTAAAGAGACAGGCACCTTCAGAAAGTATGTAAGTTAGCTTCAGGTTTGGCTAGGTGAAACAAAAAGGCCAAAAGATAGCAGTTTATATTTTCCTCACATAAAAGTAGATCAGGATTAGTATGGCAGCTTGGAGTCATTACAAATTCAGGTTTCTCTTTCGGTTTTAAAATCCTAGCAGTGGTTTCAATCCCCCATGATCACCGCATGACCCAGGATGGCTACAAGTAGTCCAGCCATCTTGTGTGAAGCCCAGGCAACAGGAAGGAAGGAGGAGAAAAGGCAAAGAAAAGGGATGTGCACTGACCTATCCTCATATTCAGAAGTTTCCCTGTAAGTCCCACCCCACAATTTCCTTTCCCCACTGGCAGAATGTAGTCACCTAGCCATACCCGACTGCAAGGAGGGACTAGAAATGTATTTTTCTGGTAAAAAGATAAATGGATGGATAAGCACTGACCAGTCTTTGCCACTGAGAGCTTCAAAATGTTTTGAGTTACAAAACATTGATAAAATAATTGAAGAGTGTCCCAGGTTAAGAACACAACCAATTACATACTATTATGTTAATTTACATGGATTAGAGTTGAAGACAGCAGTACAAATTTATGTTTAACTTAAATATAGACACATACAGAAATATTTATCAATATATAACACAAGTTAGTATACACATACATTTATCTCTCTGCTCCATCATCTGAGAGGCCCTAGTAGCAATGATAGCCCAATTGCAAAAAGCACACCCAGTACCCAGATCTTGGTTTCTGAAACACCATTCTCCAATGAAGAGAACAAGGACTCCCTGGAGAAATGGTTGACTGGATGACTCTAGGATTGCGGCAAGAAATATAGGAAAATGAGTCTGAAGCATCTTTTGGTGGCAGATTATAAAAAAGTAATTTAAAAGAGGGGTGGGAAGACAAACCCACAATATCACAAATAATGTCAAATGGATAAAGGAACTAACTGAAAAAGTTCCCAATGGCCAAAGCTGGAAAATTTTAAGAAAAATAAATAAATTAGTATTGGATTATAACCTAAAGTACAAAATAAACATCCACTAATCCATACTGATATCAATCATTAGACAAACAAGAAGAGTCACATCTCCTGTGCAGGAAAATTCCAGACAACTTCATGCAGACACTCCATCCTTAGGGAAGTGGAACATAATTTCCCAATCTTTAAGCATAGTGAATTTCTTCCAAAGATTACAGCATAAAAGGAGAAAAAACAGAGTAACTTTACAATGGAATAAACCTGATAAACATTACCTCAATCCGATGCTCAGCAGTGATAAGTCATACTGATGCATGTACCCTTGATGTGAAGCCACGAGAATGGCATTTCACCTCTGTGGCCTTCCCCTCAAAAATGGGTTGCCCTTGTTTCACCATGAGAAAAAATATGAGACACATCCCAGCTGAAGGACATTCTACAAAATACCTGGACAGCACTCCTCAAAACTATCAAGATCATAAAAAAATAAGTAAAGCCCGATAAAACATGATAAATACAGCATAATCACCACACTCTCTGCCTGGCATATACGAAAAAACCTATAAATGAGCCATGCCATGATCTCTGTGCCTTATTATTAGGGAATCTCAGTTTTCATGCTGACATGTTAGACTCCTTTTGTATCATGTAAATCCAGAAAGTAATTATATAAGCTTCGATTAAAACAACTATGCAACTTGCTAAGCTGTACAAGACTTGTGGACTTTGCTAATTTAATAATGCCACTTGTAAAGTTAGGTTACCCCTAATTAAACAAATAAATTCTTAAAAGTTAAAAAAAAGTAAAGCCTGAGAAACTATCACAGCCAAGAGAAGCCTAGGGAAACAACAGATCAATGTAATGCATCCCTGGAACAGGAAAAGGGCGAAACTAGGGGAAAACTGAAGAAACACTGAGCAGAGATGAACTTCAAGATAAAAATAAGGCATATATACTGGGTAATCAATTGTGACAGGTACTTCATACTAACACAAAATGTGAACAACAGGAATCTGGTATGGGTTGTACAGGAACTTCCTGTACCATCTCTACAATAAGACTGTAAATCTAAAGCTGTTCAAAATTTTAAAATTTATTTTTAAAAATTAAAAATTGAATTGGAGAACATCCGACTGGTGTCAGAAAGTTATTACTGGGACATACAATCTAATTCAGCCTGAACTCTCAATTAGATATTTCAAGACATCACTTCAGCTTCCTGCCTAGAATTTATTTGATGAATATTTCAAAGTGTCAGAGCTATGAAGTAACTGAATTACCCACTTGTACAAATAAGAAAGCCAGAAATAACCAATGTAGGTGAGGGTGTGGAGAAAAGGGAACCCACTGTTGGAGAAGGAAATGGCAACCCACTCCAGTATTCTTGCCTGGAGAATCCCATGGACAAGGAGGCTGGTGGGCTACAGTCCACGGGGTCACAAAGAGTCAGATATGACTGAGTATAACACTCATACCCTATTGGTGAGAATATAAATTAGTACAACCACTACAGAAAATAGTATGGTGGTTTCTCAAAAAACTAAAAAGAGAACTACCATATGACCAATTTTACAGAAAAAATCATAACCATTAATTCAAAAAGACGCATGCACCCCAATGCTCACAGCAGCATTATTTACGGTTGTCAAGATATGGAAGCAACCTGCTGCTGCTGCTAAGTTGCTTCAGTGGTATCCGACTCTGTGCTACCCCAGAGACGGCAGCCCACCAGGCTCCCCCATCCCTGGGATTCTCCAGCCAAGAACATTGGAGTGGGTTGCCATTTCCTTCTCTAATGCATGAATGTGAAAAGTGATGTGAAGTCGCTCAGTCGTGTCCGGCTCCTAGCGACCCCATGGACTGCAGCCTACCAGGCTCCTCCATCCATGGGATTTGCCAGTCAAGAGTACTGGAGTGGGGTGCCATTGCCTTCTCTGATGGAAGCAACCTAAGTGTCCATAAATAGATGAATAGATAAAAAGTGCAATACATACATGTGTGTGTGCGCACACACAGGAATACTACTCGTAATTAAAAAAATGAAATTTTATTGTCTTCAGCATATGGATGGACTTGGAGGGCATTATGCTAACTGAAATAAGTTAGAGAAAGACAAACCGTATGATACCACCTCTATGTTGAATCTAAAAGATACAACAGCTTACTTAATATAACAAAAAGAAGCAGACTTACAGATATAAACTAGTTACCAGTGGGGAGGGGGAAAGGCAGAAGGGAAATATAGGAGAAACACGGTGGGGAGAAAGAGGTACAAACTATTGGGTATAGATAGGTATATATTGTACAACACAGGGAATCTAGTCATTATTTTGTAATAACTATAAATGGAAACAGTATTGGGTTATAATCCTACAATTATAAAAATTGTGTAACTTTTTTAATGTAAAATTATTCCCAATATAAAAATACAGAAAATACCAAAGAGAGAGATAAGAATGTGAGGATTCCAGGAGTAGTCTTGTTATACATTTGTTTGGCGTTTCAGACAGAGAAGCAAGGGAGAATGGGGTCAGAAAGCACTGTAAGACAGAATGGCTGGAAATTATTCAGAATTGATAAAAAAGAAAAAGATCTCAACAGACTTGAAGAAACAAATATGTCCCCCAAAAAAGAAATAGCAATTAAATAAATACATATACACATACATACATACAAATAAGGAAGCTAGGAGGTGATCAGACCGACACTGACCAGGGTCACAGAGACAGACGAGGGAAGGCTGAACCCAGAAACCAGACTGAGCAGGGCTCTCTCTATCCCCTGGCTGCCTCTCTGGAGCTGCAGGTATTTCAGAGCCAAGTGGAACTGTACTCAACCTCTAACTCTTGTAACAACCCTTTAGTTCAAAGGACTAACTGGGTCTCAGAAGGGCACAGATGCCCACACACAGAAGGGCATCAGAACTGGAGGAAAAAAGGGAAGACAGAGCATCTGACCTTGGACAGCAATATAGAGATCAAGGAAGGACCTGGTGAAACCTTCATGGAAATAAAACTCTCATGAACACGCAAGCCACAGGAGGTGGGCAAGTGCACAGTAGCCTAAACGGAACAAACAAAAAGGCGTCTGTGCAAGGAGAGAAAAAAATGTGTGCAATTCACTGGGATCAAACAACTTCCCAGAAGCTCCGGATTGGCAATGAGCAGGTGCACAGCCATTTCCAAACCTGTAAATCTACAAAAGGGAAATACTGTTTTCACCTGCTCTCAGCCCTTCCAAAATCAAGTACAAAGAGCCTTGCACAAGATCATGGCATCCGGTCCCATCACTTCATGGCAAACAGAAGGGGAAAACATAGAAGCAGTGTTGGGCTTCCAAAATCACTGAGGACGGTGACTGCAGCCATGAAATAAAAAAAAAAAAACGCTTGCTCCTCGGAAGGAAAGCTACGACAAACCTAGACAATGTATTAAAAAGATAAACATCACTTTGCCAACAAAGGTCTGTATAGTCAAAGCTATGGTCATACACGGATGTAAGAGTCAGACCACTGAAGAATGCTGAGCATCGAAGAACTGATGCTTTCAAATTGTGGTGCTGGAGAAGACTCTAGAGAGCTCCCAGGACTGCAAGGAGAGCAAACCAGTCAGTCCTAAAGGAAAGCAACCCTGAATACTCATTGGAAGTTCTGTTACTGAAGCTCAAGCTCCAATACTTTGGCCACCTAATATGAAGAGCTGACTCTAGAAAAGACCCTGATGCTGGGAAAGATTAAAGGCAAAAGGAGAAGGGAGCAGCAGAGGATGAGATGGTTGGGTAGTATCACTAACTCAATGGACATGAACTGGAGCAAACTTTGGGAGATAGCGGACGACAGACAAGCCTAGAATGCTACAGTCCATGAGGTCACAAAGAATCAGACACAACTTATCAAAATGAACAATAACAACACATCACAGAACAAAGAGGGCTGGGGTCATGGGCAGCTGCTTGCCTCTAAATCCCAAATTTCCTGTGTCTGGGGTATACGCTTTCTATGAAGGAAAAGGGAGAGAAAAATAAACAGACTACAACTTTATTCTCTACGCTCTAAATTGGTTTTTACTATCTTACTAAGGGGTTTAGCCATATACTATACTCTGATATGTATAAGTATAGAGTTTTTGTATGCTACTAAAGTCATTAGCTTAAAACAGACTGTCCTAACTATATGCTGGAGATCTAATGTACGGCATGGTGACTACAGTTAATAATAATGCATTTTATACTTGCAATTTGCTAGATCTTAAGTGTTCTCACCATACACATAGAGGTAAAGAAAGGGAATTATGGATGATCATGGGCATCATTTCACAATGTATAGGTATATCAAAATATCATGCTTTTATGTCTTAAATACATGCAATGATTATTTGTCAATCCTAAAAATAAAGTTAAAAAAAAAACAAAAACTTCCATTCTCACTGCAAAATTTTGGAAAGTGACTTAAAAGCCTCAAGAAAACAAAATGTCCATAATACCAGTGATAAACTACATGAATATTTTATACCAAACTCCTTAAAGTCTATGACTTTGACTTAGGTCCCATCTGAGCACTTTTGGAACACATTTTTAAAGGCTTTCGATTACTGATTTAATAGTACACCTGCAATTTACAGAGTTCTCAGTTATGTATTTTACGGTATATGGAGTTAGACATTTCCTGCTAAGAAGTGCCCCCTTGCACGATGGCTAACAGCCCCTGAGCGGCGCACATTTGATGCAGACAAACTTACAGGTCATAGGAGAACTTCCTCTCCAGGTTGGTCTGGTTCTTCTGAAACTGGAGGACCTCCTGTTGCAGCCTGCCATAATTCTTCTGCAGGGCCTTTAACTGGTCTAAACCAAGAGGAGCACACGAAATGACTGGGGTCGCCAGCACGGCCATCCTGAGCACAGCAGACACACCAACACCCACCATGGGAACACAAGGGGCTGGGGCACCAAGAGAGCAAGGAAGGGAAAGAGGAAGCAATGAGGCCAGGGCCCCACCCCAGGAACCTCCCCACCCTGATCCGGGAAGCAGCCCAAGTGATCCTATAGGAGCCAGGACCCTGATTCCTTCCCACACATTTCTCCTAAATGTCCTTTTGACCCCCAACCCTTACAATCCATCAGGAGGTCCTACCGCCTGTTTCCCTCCTAGACATCATACACCCTGAACTGCTCACAATGCTGCTCTCAGCAGCTCCATATCCTTCAGTCTGAAAAAGCGATTTTGACACCTGGTCAGCAGCCTCTCCTACGTAATCCCTCCACCCCCCATCCTCAGCCACCAGGCTACCTGCAGTATCCTTCTCTGTTATTTGCTCACAGCCCAGTTATTCTCTGAGGCCCCCTGTGCACTCAGTCACCCGACCCTCCTGTTTGGGAAACAACAGCTTTCTTTGAGGAAATCCATCAGCCCCATGGCTGCAGCCCTGGCTCGTAAAAGCTCTGCAGAAAAAGCAGCAGCTCACTGACCCACAACCAAGTTGGGGGCAGAAGGAAAAAGTGCCACAAAGGTGACACCAGAACGGGCTGAGGGCAGCGACGAGGGCCTGGGACACAGCCCTGGACAGACACCTGAGCTTCCCCAAGGTCTGTCGCCACAGCTCTAGACCTGCAAGGCTCTTGGGGCACTGGGGAGAGGGGAGACACGTGTGCTGGCGGGAGTGGTTTAAAATTTTTAAAAAGTGAAAGACACCCTGAACTGCTGAGACACACTGCAACATGAATCCACCTCAAAAGCATTTATTTATATGACATGCTTGAAAAAACAAAACTACGACGGGAGTAGAGAATGTCTCACTGGGTGCCTGAGGCTGAAGTGAGGGCGGCGGGGAGGAATTCCTGGAGTGGGACATGAGCTAGGTCTTGACTTTACGTCAAGATACACTGAAAGGTACACTACAAAGGGTGAACTTTACTGTGTATAAATTACACTTCAATAAACCTAACCTAAAAAAAAAAGAATTTCATAGCAAAACAAACCCAGGACAAGGGAATACTTACTCAGCAATAAAAAAGAAATGGACAATTTATTGCAGCCCCAACAGCATGGACGAATTTCAAGATAATTATGCTGAGTGAAAGAAGGTTCACAAAAAAAGGTATATGCCATCTGATATATACAAAATCATAAGAATTACAGACTAATCTAGAGAGGCAGAAAGCAGACCAGACAGGGCCTGGGGAGGACTATCAAGGGGCACAAGGAAGCTTCTTGGGGTGACAGACGTGTTCACTGTGTTGATACTGTGGTGGTTTCCTGACGAGACACTCATGTCAAAACTGGTGAGACTGCACTTTAAATATGTGCAGGGGACCTCCCTGGTGGTCCAGTGGTTAAGAATCCACCTTCCAACACAGGGGACGCAGGTTTGAACTCTAGTCGAGCAACTAAGACACCACATGCCACGGGGCAACTAAGTCCACGTGCCACAACTAAAGAAACCTTGCAGGCTATAACAAAGATCCAGTGCAGCCGAAACAATTAAATATGTGTAGTTTACTATATGTAAATCATACCTGATTACAGCTGCTAAGATTACTAAGTATAAGAAAGGCTGCAGGCTGTACGCCACACTTGAGGACAGACCATCAGGTCATCAACTCTGAGAAACCCTGGCAGTCAATTAACCCACTTAACTTAGTGTAACTCTGCCTTTCCCCTATTAATATTCTTAGAAGCTGGTTTGGAATTAGAATTCTAGACCAGCACTGCTGAAAAGGACTATCATATAAGCCACACAGATCATTTAAAATTCCCTAGAACCACATTTTTAAAAAGCAAATAGAACCGGGTATAATTAATTTTAATAATATATTTCATTAAACCCAACAGATCCAAAATATGATCATGGCAACACAGAATTAATGTAAAAAAAAAGAATAGAACATTTTATACTCTTTTTTTTTAATACTATGTCTTTGAAACCTGGTGTGTATTTTACAGTTATAGCACATCTCAATTCAGATGTTAAAGAGGAATTGGGACTTCTTGATCTGAATTTAGATTTCATAATATATACAGTTAGAATAATACTGGTATAAGCGAGTTGTCCCAAAGATACTTCAGCTTCCCAATAGCTGAGACAAGTATCAGTTTTAATTTTAAATTGCAGAAAAGTAAATAAAAATTAAAACTCCAGTTCTTCTGTCCCATGAGCCACATCACAAATGTTTATTGCCCAAACAAGTCCCACATAGTGGGTCTCAGGGCTACTATTCTGAAGCCCAGTTCTAGACTGACCTTCCCATCTTAGAAGTGGAAACAGGCTGAAGGTGCTATTTCCTAACTAGGAGCACAGGTGAGACCAGGGTCAGGTCAAGGATCACAGGACCCAATGCTCCCTTCACCAGGTAGGAAGGCTGCAGTGGACCCTCTGGCCCCACCATACAGAGGGGCTCATCCCATCTCCACCTTCTCCCCTGCTGCGGAAGGGCCCAAAGTAAAACAAACTGGCTGCCAAACTGAGTGACAGCAGCAGAGATATGCAATTAAATTGGGCTGTATCACTTTTATATAAATTTCATGAAGAAAATCTGAATTCAAGATGACCCAATGAAGAGAGCATACATATATCATATATACATAATATGTATATATATAAAACAGATGACACGTATCATATATATATTTCTTAATGTGTCACAAACTAAGAATCTGAAATCTTCTCCTAACAGCTTGCAATGTATTCAGTAACACTGTAAAAAAGTAAAGAGATACAGTTGGCAAGAAGAATAAAGATGACTCAATCACTCCAACACTACCCATCATTAGGGCTTCCCTGGTGGCTCAGTTGGTAAAGAATGTGCCTGCAATGGAGGAGGCCTGGGTTCGATCCCTAGGTCAGCAAAATCCCCTAGGGAAGGGAATGGCTACCCATTCCAGTATCGTTGCCTGTAGAATCCCACAGACACAGGAGCCTGGCGGGCTACAGTCCATGGCGTTGCAGAGTCGGACATGATTAAGCAACTAACACTTTCACTTTCTACCCATCATCATATTTCGATAAGAGACCCCAGAATAGGATGGAGGAAAGGTGGGTTTTTCCTAACAAACCTGACATCTGGTGTAAAGTGGGGAGTGGAACTCACCTTGCAAGGTTCTGATAAGCCTCTCACCTGTGGTGATGTTATTCACTAAAACAGCCTGCAAAGAAGATAAACATATAAAATGAAACACTGACAACCCGACAACTTAGAAAAGCCCTGACGAGACGTGACTGTGGGAGACAGGCTGGGGTGTAGCCCCTGCCCCACCTCCCGGTATGAACTTGGATGCCTGGGGAGGAGCAGTATCGGTGTCCCAGCACCAGCCTGCAGCCCGGGCAAGGGCAGGCAGCTCCTCTGGCTGTCTCCACTCCGTGCCCGCAGAAACAGCAACCCCACAGTAACTGCGGTCTTTCTCTGGAGGAATCCAGGTACAGTCCGTCTCAACCAGAAGTTAAAACTGGTTGGGGGCGGGTGTTCGGCAACCGCTCCACCTGCCTGATAGTCAAAGCCAGGGTTTTTCCAGTAGTCATGCATGGACGTGAGAGTTGTACCATAAAGGAGGCTAAGTGGCGAGGAACTGACGCTTTTGAACTATGGTGTTGGAGAAGACTTGTGACAGTCCCTGGACTGCAAGGAGATGAAACCAGTCAATCCTAAGGGAAATCAACCCTGAATACTCATTGGAAGGACTGATGCCTGAAGCATCAATACTTTGGCCACCTGATATGAAGAGCCGACTCACTGGAAAAGACTCTGATGCTGGGAAAGACTGAAGGCAAAAGGAGAAGAAGGCAGCAGAGGATGAGATAGCATCACCAACTCAATGGACATGAATGGAGCCAACTCCAGGAGACAGTGAAGGACAGGGGGCCTGGCGTGCTACAGACCATGAGACTGCAAAGAATCGGACACGACTGAGCAACTGAACCACCACCTGTGAAGCCTCCTGATCCTTTCTAACTTCCAACATTCCTCCTTCCATCCAGACTGCATGCTCAGGGCACAGAGGGGGTCACCCCCAGCTAGCGACATAACGTTGGGAATGCCCACAACAGAGGACAAAGAAGCAACGGAGGCCTCAGGAAAACAGTGAAAAATACAAAAAAGAAAGAAACGTGATCGCGGGGCTCAGTGTAACCAGCAGCCTGTACATAGGCACAGAGTCACCACAGGGGCCAGGTGGCCCCAGGGCATGCCTCACCCTCAGCCCTGTGACCCTCACACAGCTGTATGAGGAGGCAAAACACAATCCCACTGAGGGGGAGAGGAAACTGAGGCACAGGTGGCCTTAGAGACTCGATGTCACGTGGCCTTCACAACAGCAAACAGGCAGAGCCCAAGTCCAAGCCTGGCAGGCCTGCCCCAGAGATGAAGCTCCTCCTCACTGCCTGCCTGCCAAACCGGGATCTGACCCCAGCAGGACTGCGATCCACTGACAGGTGGGGATCTGAACCCCGGCAGGACAGTGATCTAGTGACTGTACCCGGTGCTGTACCCCGAAGGAGAGGAGACAGCCAACACCGGTCTGCATCACACAGGTGAGTGATGTTCTGTACTCAGAGCTAAGTACTGGGCCCCAACGCCAAACTTTCTTACTGTGTCATAATCAACAAAGTCTGTCGACTGGCTGGTCTGCCCCATTCCTGGGTAAAGGAGGACAACGACGCCCTCCCGGCCCCCTTCTGCGCTTCCATTTCCTGTTGGATCTCTCTGTCCAGGCCTTGGTCTTTCTTTGTCCTGGACTGGGCTTTCTAGAGGAAGGTGTTTATGAATACAGGTATGCACTCCTAGAAACAAAATCTGGCCAAATGATTCTGGTGTTTATTTCAGGAGGTCTGGCACAACAGGAAACAAGTCACAGTGATACCATCGGTACAATTAATCTCTCAGGGAGGGAACATCACAACCATGGCCCATGACCTTCCATGTGGGCCAGCGGGGAGTCATATTCACATAGCTCATAGCTCCTGCTACTCTCAGAAAAGGTTTGCACATGTTCTATTAAAATAGCAAAAGATGGCCCCAAGACCCAGCAGTCCCACTTCGGGATACTCAGAAGAACACAAAGCAGGATCTTGAAGAGGTATCTGCATCCATGTTCACAGCAGCACCACTCACAACAGTCACGAACTGAAGCAACGTAGGATCCCTCAGTGGATGAATGGATAGAGGAAATGCAACACACAACAAACAATGGAACAGTACCCAGCCTTTAAAAAGAAAGACTGTCACGTGCTACAACATGCGCGAACCTCTGAGGACATGCTAAGCCCGTGACTAAGTACAGACACTATGGAGAACAGCATGGAAATTTCTTTAAAAACTAGAAATAGAAACACCACACAACCTAGCAATCCCACTCATGGGCATGTACCTGGAGAAAACTATAACTCAAAAAGATACATGCACTCCATTACACACTGTAGCACCATCTACCTTACCAGGACATGGAAGCAACCTAAATGTCTATCAACAGAGGAATGGATAAAAAAGAGGTGATACCCACACACAATGTAGCATCACTCAGCAATAAAGGAGAACAAAGTGATGCCATTTGCAGCAACCTGGATAGACCTAGAGATTGAGTGAAGTAAATCAGACAAAGAACGACAAATATCATATGATATGGCTTATATGTAGAATCTAAAAAAAGAGCTGCTGTTTTTCAGTTGCTGAGTCATGTCTGACTCCTTGTGACCCAAGGAACCGCAGCACACCAGGTTCCCCTTCTCCCAATCCTTCACTATCGCCCAGAGTTTGCTCAGATTCATGTCCATCATGTCAGTGATGCTATCCAACCATTGCATTCTCTGCCACCCCTTTTCCATTTGCCTTCAATCTTTCCGAGCATCAGGGTCTTTTCCAATGAGTCAGCTCTTCACATCAGGTGGCCAAAAGCATGGGGAGGGATAAACTGGGAGACTGGGACTGACATATACACACTACTATATACAAAACAGATAATAAGAACCTGCTCTACAGCCTAGGGAACTCCACTCAATACTCTGTAATGGCTTATGTGGAAAAACTCTTTTAAAAAAGAGTGGATATATGTGTGTGTATAACTGATTCACATTACTGTACACCTAAAACACAATGTTGTAAATTTGAAAAAAAATTTTAAGAAAAAAATGAAAATGTGGCACATACATACGATGGAATAGTACACTACACAGCCTTTAAAAAGAATGTTACATGTCACAATGTAGGTGAACCTTGAGGACATCATGCTAAGCTAATCAAAAAAGGGCAAGGACTTTATGATTCTATTTATATGCACAGTGTCTAAAGCAGACAAAATCATCAACACATAAAGCAGAAAGGTGGCTGCCAAGGGCAAGGGGTGGGGTAGGTTGGACAGACTAGTGTTTAATGGGCAGAGATTCTTAGCGCTGCAAGATGAAAAAGTTCCAGATATTTCCTGCACAATAATGTGAATATATTTAACACAGCTGAACTGCACCCTTAAATCTCTACCTTGCACAGGTAACAAACCACCTTCCCTCTGAATATCAGTGATGAAAGAGGACAGAAAAAGAAAAAGGGCACTTAAATGATTCTATGCTGATAATCTTGAAAGCCAACCTCCTGGGCAGATCATTTCTACAGCAATTAAGGCAATCTGACTTGTCCCTTCTCCACTCCATTCAGTTCAGTCGCTCAGTCATGTCCGACTCTTTGCCACCCCATGAATTGCTGCACACCAGGCCTCCCTGTCCATCACCAACTCCCAGAGTTCACCCAAATTCTTGTCCATCAAGTTGGTGATGCCATCCAGCCATCTCATTTTCTGTCGTCCCTTTCTCCTCCTGCCCCCAATCCCTCCCAGCATCAGAGTCTTTTCCAATGAGTCAACTCTTCACATGAGGTGGCCAGACTATTGGAGTTTCAGCTTTAGCATCAGTCCTTCCAATGAACACCCAGGACTGATCTCCTTTAGGATGGACTGGTTGGATCTCCTTGCAGTCCAAGGGACTCTCAAGAGTCTTCTCCAACACCACACTTCAAAAGCATCAATTCTTCAGCGCTCAGCTTTCTTCACAGTCCAACTCTCATATCCATACATGACCACTGGAAAAACCATAGCCTTGACTAGATGGACCTTAGTCGGCAAAGTAATGTCTCTGCTTTTTAATATGCTATCTAGGTTGGTCATAACTTTCTTTCCAGGGAGTAAGCGTCTTTTAATTTCATGGCTGCAATCACCATCTGCAGTGATTTTGGAGCCCCAAAAAATAAAGTCTGACACTGTTTCCACTGTTTCCCATGAAGTGATGGGACTGGATGCCATGATCTTCGTTTTCTGAATGTTGAGCTTTAAGCCAACTTTTGCACTCTCCTCTTTCACTTTCATCAAGAGGCTTTTTAGTTCCTCTTCACTTTCTGCCATAAGGGTAGTGTCATCGGCATATCTGAGGTTATTGGTATTTCTCCCAGCAATCTTGATTCCAGCTTGTGCTTCTTCCAGCCCAGCGTTTCTCATGATGTATTCTGCATATAAGTTAAATACGCAGGGTGACAATATACAGCCTTGATGTACTCCTTTTCCTATTTGGAACCAGTCTATTGCTCCATGTACAGTTCTAACTGTTGCTTCCTGACCTGCATATAGGTTTCTCAAGAGGCAGGTCAGGTGGTCTGGTCAGATGGTATTCCCATCTCTTTCAGAATTTTCCACACTTTATTGTGATCCACACAGTCAAAGACTTTGGCATAGTCAATAAAGCAGAAGTAAATGTTTTTCTGTAACTCTCTTGCTTTTTCAATGATCCAGCGGATGTTGGCAATTTGATTTCTGGTTCCTCTGCCTTTTCTAAAACCAGCTTGAACATCTGGAAGTTCATGGTTCACGTATTGCTGAAGTTCCATCCAAAAAAAACAGTCCTCATTAGAGTTTGCAACTGCCTGAGGGTTTAGGAATTGCTGCGACTTGTTATATCTGAAGATATTTCTGTCTCCCGTGTGACTTTATTCTTCCAAAGAAAACATATTTTAGTTATCTCCCCCAACCTACTTCCTGATGCATGTAAAAACAGTCTCCATTTAAGTAAATGAGATAAGGATCATAAAACTCCACTGAGAGCTTTATGTATGCAGTTTTATATTTACTGAAGATCTTGTTGAATCATTTTCAGGAAAACTATGAAAATGCTTTTAGTTTTTTGAGGGGTTCAAAATAAAGGGAAAAAAATCACCAGCATTAAACAACATTATGTTTAAATTAATTACACATTGTACCCTACACAGCCCAGATGATTTTCGCATTTTGGTAAAGAGTGACTTTAGGGGAGCTGGACTTCCTGGTCTGTGTGACCTGTTCCCTGGGAATTCTTAGCAGCAGACAAGGAGGCAGTAAGTGCTACCAAAATTCAATTAGGCACTAGCTCAGAAGTCCTTAGAATGAATCGCCCATAAATGAATGTATCATAGCCATTCTATTCCAGAAACAAGTATAATTGATCAACCTATTTCTCCATTAGATTCCTAAGAAAATAACCTCAACATTCCATAATAAATTTTCAAAGCAATAAACCTACAACAGCTTACCATGTTCTGAAAACCTGAAACACACAGACTAGGATGGTGACAGGTTAAAGAATCAAACAGAAGGAAAATAACAAGCATTGACAAGGATGTGGGGAAACTGGAAACCTCCCAGCCAGTTGATGAGAATGTAAAATGGTGAAGTCGCTGTAGAAAACAATTTGACAGCTCCTCAAAAAGCTAAACAGGGGTTTCCCCAGGGGCTCAGTGGTAAAGAACCCACCTGCAATGCAGGAGACTTGGCAAGAGATGCGAGTATGATCTCTGGGTTAGGAAGATCCCCTGAAGAAGGGAATGGCTACCCACTCCAGTATTCTTGCCTGGAGAATCCCATGGACAGAAGAGCCTGGTGGGCTTCAGTCCATGGGGTCACAAAGAGTCAGACACGACTGAGCACAGCACTCAGCTGCAACCAGAGATAAGCCTGCACAACACGAAGATACAGCATAGACACAAACAAATAAATAAAATTGGGGGGGAAAGCTAAATAGTTATTATACAACCCAGAAATTCTACTTCTAGGTATATGACCCATGGACTCTGTCCATGGAATTCTCCAGGCAAGAACACTGTAGTGGGTTGCCATTCCCTTCTCCAGCAGATCTTCCTGACTCGGGGATCAAACCTGGGTCTCCTGCATTGCAGGCAGATTCTTCACCACCATCTGAGCTACTAGGAAGCCCAGGTATATACCCAAGAGAACTGAAAACACATGTCTACACAAAAATTGTCCACAAATGTTCACAGCAGAATTGTTCTTAACAGCCAAAAAAGTGGCAACAACCCAAATGTCCAAGTGATGAATTAATAAATAAAAGTGGTCTATCCATATAATGGAATATTATTCACTCATAAAAAGAAATGAAGGAACCTCCCTGGTGGGCCAGTGGCTAAGATGTGCACTCCCAATGCAGGAGGCCTGGGTTCACTCCCTGGTCAGGGAACTGAACCCCACACGCCACAAGTAAAGATCCCGCACGCCACAACTAAGACCTGGCACAGCCAAGTAAATAAACAAAGAGGTAGTTTTAAAAAGAAAGAAAGAAGTACTGACACACTACAAAATGTTATATGCCCAGAATAGGCACACCCATAGAGGAAGAAGGTAAACGAGCATTTACTGGGGAGCTGGAAGGAGGAGGGTGGAAGGGCTGAGGAGTAACAGTCCACAGGCCCACATTCCTGCTTGGAGTGATGAAAACGTTCTGCAATTAGAGAGTTTGCACACACTAGTATGTTTGCACAACACTGTGCATATACAAAAAACCACTGACCTGTACACGTTAAAATGATTAAAAGGTGTGTGCTTTATGTTATGTGAATCTATCCCATTTAAAAGAAATAGATGAAATTAAATATTAACATTTAACCTAAATATACCAAAATGTCATTTCAAGATGTAATCAACATAACAGTATTAGTGAGCTATTTTACTTTTTTTCTTTTACTCTAACACATTTTTAGGCTTAAAGTGCATCTCACTTGGGACTTCTCAGTTCTCAGCAGCCACCTATCCGTGGAGACAGCACAGTCCCTGAGCAGTAAGAGGGGAGGAGAGAGAGCACCAGCATCAGGTAAGTGCCAGTTAGTGATTATTTATTTACGGCATCTTGATAGGATCACACACTCACACCAGCACCATTCACCACCACAACAGACAAGCTGCTGCCCAGACACTTCAAGCTTATGGTGCCTGGGGGCCAAATGCTGGTCCTCTGAACACGCATGTTCTCAGAGAAACCACGGCACAAGCAGTGAGGTGACATGTCCAGTCCAAAACCCTACAGCTGACGTAAGCCATGGTTGTGATTTAAAGTATCACGTGCAGAAACGTGAACACCGGCTGAATATCTGATACTAAGAAATTACTGGGAGTTTTGGTTAGGGTAGTTATGAGAAAGAGATGATCCCACATTCTAGAGATAATTGAAACAAGAATGATTCAAACAGCCTGAGGCAGAGTCACTGAATCTTGATGTTGGACACTGAGAGTCCATCAGATCACGCTCTCTACTTTTTCATGTTTAAACTTTCTGTGATTAGTCTTCACACAGTATACACTAAGATTAGTCACTAAGTCGTGTCCCGCTCTTTGGGACCCCGTGGACTGTTGCAGGTCAGGCTTCCCTGTTCTTCACTATTTCCCATATTTGCTCAAACTCATTTCCATTGAGTCAGTGATGCTATCTAGCCATCTCATCCTCTGTTGCCCCCTTCTCCTGCCTGCAATCTTTCCTAGCATCAGGGTCTTTTCCAATGAGTCTGTTCTTCTCATCAGGTGGCCAAAGTATTGGAGTTTCAGCTTTAGCATTACCCCTTCTTGTGGCACTGCCAACAACTAAAACTGAAAAGCAAAGTTAAGAACAAATCCTTTTTCCAACTTTTTAAGTACAAGGCTGGTTTTAGTGGAAAAGAAAGATGAGTTAGATGATGCTGAGATGAAATTAACTTTTTTTTTTTGCCACACCTGACAGCTTGCAGGATCTCAGTTCTCTGACCAGGGATCAAACCCAGGCCATCACAGTGAAAGTTCCTAACTGGACCATCAGAGAATCCTCGAACTTTCATTTTCTGAGTGGAATCTAGGGAGGTTCAAGACCTTTTAAAGGTATAGATACTTCCTGTTTGTTACTTGTTACCTGTGGCCCTCTGTATCCAAGGGTGCCACACCCGCAATTGGTTGAACCCTGGATGTGAGGGCTAGCTGCATGCAGCCACTCGACACATACAGCCTGAGCACTGAGGAGACTGGCACCCACAGGGCGTGTGGGAACCAAACCCCCGTGGACACCCAGGGACAAATCAAATTTCACTCCCCCCACTAAGTTGTCTTATCATGGTATATACAGCTCCGCCAACAATTTACCAACTATCATAAGGGTTTCTGAGGTGCATAAAGGGATAAAAGAGAGGAAATAAGTAGAGACATTGAGAGCAACAGAAAGAAAATGGGGGAGGGTGGTATTTTTTTTTGAAGAAAATAAAAAGATGTGGAAGGAGATGGAAGGTTCTGTGGATTCTGGTTTCAGGTATGCTACAAATCTGCTTTATCTGTGGCCACCTCACGGAACTTGTCCTGGCCCCAGCTTCCACAACCGGAACCTACCAGATGGACCTGCGACACTTAATGGGGGCACACCACGCACACGTGAAGGCGGGGCAGCTCTTTACAGGGTCTCCACATGGCGGCACGTTCAGCAGCCCTGCTCCCCTCACCCCTCCCCAAACCGGCAGCACCCTCACCCCTGCAGTGTGCGTCACCAACCCAAAGAGCCCTGCCCCCTACATTTCCCAATGGCCCAGCATAGAGGCCGGAGGGGTCACCAGTGAAGCCATTCTTCTCTGCAGATGAAATCCTCCACAGCCAGGCCCATATGACAAGGGAGTGGCTCAGCCCACCTGGACCCCACCTCCCCACCACAGGCCTCTGCCGAAAACCACAGCCCAGAGAGGCTAAATGACAGCGGGCAGGAAGCAAGCACCAGCAGGAGGATGCACTTCCCCCTGAGCGAGGCATGAAGAGAAGCTGCCCAGAGAAACTGCTGACTAACTGAGGGAGACGGATACTCATCCACAGCTCACGCACATCCAGAGGAGGCAGGGCCACTGAAAAGCAGGCTGTCTTCCCGCCGAGGGGCCACTGAAGGACCCCAGGACTCAGCACACCCGATCTGCCTGCACAGCGTGGGGTCTGCACACCGCTGCCCCGGCTCCCCCATCAGTGGGGAGAAGGCCACGCAGGGGCCCTCGAAAAAGACACGAGGGAGACGGGGAGGTGTGCAGGGGCAGGCGGGCAGCAGGAGGCGGCTGAGTCCAGACCACAGGGAGGAGTTGAGAGACAGATGGGCACAAGCGTTGAGGTCAAGACCTACTCTTGGGAGTTTAAGAGACCCAGGACACTACACAGTATGAGAACTTGGGTTATTCAAGGTCCAAAATGGTTTAAGGGCACACGAGTAAGAGATAAGTGAGTGTACAGGTGTGCGTATGGGAGAAGTGGTATAAGAACGTGAGTATGCTGAGTGAAACAAGCCAGACACCAAGGCACAAACACTGAGATCCTGCTGAGTGGGCGCTGTGAGCGGTCGAGTCCACAGATAGAGAAGGCACACCGGGTGGGGGGACACAGAGGCCCAGCTTCACACGGACAGAACTTCCGGTGGGAAGATGAGAAAGCTCTGGAGTGGGCTGGTGGTGACAATCGCACAATGATGTGAATGCACTTGATGGCAATGAACTGCACACTGAAAAATCGTTAAAATGGTTGTTCCTATATTAAGTACATGGCAACCCACTCCAGTATCTTGCCTGGGAAATCCCATGGACAGAGGAGCCTGGCAGGCTACAGCCCACAGGATCCGAAGCGTTGGACAAGACTGAGCAATGAACACTTTCACTTTTTCTTTCAAAGCAGGACAAATGGCCAGACTTCTTGACATTTGTTGCCTCCTTTTCAAGAGACAGAATCTTCCACAGGAAGCAACTCATAAGAAACCACCATGATTGAAGGGAGCGGCCCTCACCTCAGGTCCAAACACCACACAGGAACAGGGGCCACACGGCCTGGGGCTCTCACCACCCAGTGAAAACCTCTACTATGCATCACTTACATCTGTACAAAGAAAACAGTATTTCACTGGATGCTTGTGTGAGGATTATCTGTACCCAGACAAATGTGGTGGTTTAAAAATAACCCCTCAAGCTCCTGACATCGCCCCCCAGAATGGAGTCTGACTTCTACCCCTTCCACCTGGTCTGGTCTTAGTGACTTGCTCTTAACGAATGTACAGGAAGTGACCCTGCACACTTCTGAGGCCTGGCCAGTGAAAGGTATAGGGGGTTGATTAGTGTAACCCCGAATTTATGTCCACCCAGAACATGACGATGAACCTGTTAACAACCTCATTTAGAATCACGGTCTGAACAGATGTAAGTTAGTTGTAATAATGTTGGGGGGAGCGGGGGCAGTCGGGGGGTGAGCCCCAAATCAGAATGACTAAAGAGAAGAGGTGAAGAGACACAGACACAGAGGGAAGATGGAGGCAGAGACTGGAGTAGCATGTCTGCAGGTCAAGAGATGCCAGAATCTGCCAGCAAACACAAGAAGCTACAAGTGCCAAGGCTCCATAGAGCCTTCGAGGGAGCATGGCCCTGCTGACACCCTGATTTGGGACCTGGAGCCTCCAGGACAATGAAGGAATAAATTTTCATTTTAAGGCATCCAGTTCATGGTATTTGTCTTGGCAGCTCTGGGAAACTCCTGCAAAAGATTACAGCTTCTTCCCCTTCATTGTTGGGATCCTCACCCTGGGAGCCCAGCCTCCATGCTTCAAGGAAGCCCCCAGCCACGTGGAAAGTCACATATAGGTGCCATGGCCTCACAAGACCTCTCTGAAGTCTCAGTTCCCTGATCGCAACACACGAGTTAAGGAACGTTCAGGCGACTCCACCCCAAGCCTTCAAAGTACCCCGGATGTGGAGTGTGGAGTAGAACAAGCTGTTCCCTCTAGGCCCTCCCAAAGTGCAGGTTGTGAACAAAATAAATGTCTGTCATGGTTTTAAACCACTGTGTTTGGGGGCAATTTGTTATCCAACAACAAATAACAGGACAACACATATACATATAATCATGTTCACCTGACTCAAAACCAGATCTTCAAAACATGGTCCCTTATGCCAATCAGATGTCAAGGCATTCTACAAAGTTCCCTTCAGCAAATATTTATGAAGAATCCTCTTTTCTCAAGTACACCCCTGCCTTCCTTCCTAGGGGAAGGTCACCTCAACATCCCTAAGATAACAATGCAGAATAAGCCCAGAGTTCCTGGGTCCCATTAAATGCTGTGCAAAAACTAGGAGTGTTCACACATGTTTACCGTTTAAAGAAGCCACCTTACCTACAATTTTCATGGCACATTACATTAATAAAAGTTTGAACACAATCATAATTTATAAATGCCCCAAATAGATGGGGAAACAGTGGAAATGGTGACAGACTTTATTTTGGGGGTCTTCAAAATCACTGCAGATGGTGACTGCAGCCAAGAAATAAAAAGACACTTACTCCTTGGAAGAAAAGTTATGACCAACCTAGACAGCATATTAAAAACCAGAGACATTATTTTGCCAACAAAGGTCCATCTAGTCAAGGCTGTGGTTTTTCCAGTAGTCATATATGGATGTGAGAGCTGGACTATAAAGAAGGCTGAGCGCTGAAGAATTGATGCTTTTGAACTGTGGTGTTGGAGAAGACTCTTGAGAGTCCCTTGGACTGTAAGGAGATCCAACCATTCCATCCTAAAGGAAATCAGTCTTGAATATTCATTGGAAGGACTGATGTTGAAGCTGAGACTCCAATACTTGGCCACCTGATGTGAAGAACTGACTCATGTAAAGAGACCCTGATGCTGGTAAAGACTGAAGGCAGAAAGAGAAGGGATAACAGAGGATGAGATAGTTGGATGGCATCATCAACTCAATGGACATGAGTCTGAGTATGCTCTAGGAGTTGGTGATGGACAGGGAGGCTTGGCGTGCTGCAGTCCATGGAGTCGCAAAGAGTCAGACACAACTGAGCTACTGAACTGAACTGAACCGAAAGTGTAATATTTTTTTAAAGGTTCTCAGTGGTTAATTGCCAAATGATGGAATTACAGGTGATTTTTATTTTTATATTTTCATAATTGTCTTTTAAAATATTTTTTATATTTTCACAGTTTTTACATTTTCATAATTCCCAGCCCAGGGATTGAACCCTGGTCTCCTGCACTGCAGGCAGGTTCTCCACTGCTGAGCCACCAGGGAAACCTAATTGTCTATAAGAAAAATATGTTGATAATTAAGAAAAAAACAACTTCTTTGAAAGTTACTGAAGGCTGACATATACAATCATTTCTTGTTTTAAAACAAAGCTGAATATCCCTACTAATAATATACAACTCAGGAAATGAGCTTCTACCCAGTCATATAAATACACATGAACTTGTGTAATTGCATTTGTGCAATCAGACTGAATTAACCACACCTATTCATGCAACAGGAATGCAAAAAAGAAAGAAAATGAAAATGACAATCCAATCTCAAAGGATCAGCTGAAGTCTCATTGGAAGTATTTACTATCAACCAATCAGAGTCTGTGGGATTTGGTTCAAATCATCAAGGCAGAGAACCTGACTGACCAGCCGCAGCCCTGGGAATGGGCACACTTCACTGACCCAGGCTTCTCCCTGCTTCCAATAGCCTATGGCTCATGAAAATGGAACAAGCCAGGAAAGTGCAGAAGGAAAAAGTAACAGGACCACACTGGTGAGCAAGGTGGAAACAGATAAAAATGTAATAACACCATCCAGCAATTCAGCTTTTAAATTTACCTCTAAAACTCTTTCGACTCACAATGACAAATTTGATACAGTGCAAACATTCACATATGTATTATCTTTAATATATACACTGACACAATGGTTTCATCAAAGAATATAAAACAACATAATACTCTAATATTTTAAAATTTTTTATGTGGGTCATAACCAGCAAATTATCACTCCCAGCTCATTAACGGGGCCCCAAACTGTAGTCAGAAATGTACTGCAAGCTTAGAGAAACTCACACGTGTCAAGGGAGCCCTGCAGAAGCAGCTAGTTCTCTGCAACAGCCAACACAAGAAACAGCTGATGGGCCCAGTGCAGAGGGTAGGTAAACTGCGGTACATTTATACAAAGAAATAGGGCACAGTGATGATAATGGATAAACTAGATCTATATACCAGTACCCACTTCATGGAAGGGGCACCTGCATAACTCAATGAAGCCATGAACCATGCCATGCAGGGCCACCAAGATGGACAGGTTACAGTGGAGAGTTCTGACAAAACGTGGTCCACTGGAGGAGGGAATGGCAAACCACGCCAGTGTTCCTGCTTCAAGAACTCCATGAGTAGTACGAGAAGGCAAAAAGATATGACACTGGAAGATGAGCCCCCCAGGTCAGAAGGTGTCCCTTATGCTACTGGGGCAGAGTGGAGAGCGACTGCTAATAGCTCCAGAAAGAATGAAGTGGCTAGGCCAAAGTGGAAACGATGTTCAGTTGTGGATGTGTCTGGTGGTGAAAGTCAAGACTTAAGCTGTAAAGAACAATATTGCAAAACTGGAATGTTAGGTCCATGAAACAAGGTAAATTGGACATGGTCAAGCAAGAGACAGCAAGAGTGAACATTGACATCTTAGGGATCAGTGAACTAAAATGGATGGAAATAGGCGAATGTAATTCAATTGACCATTATTATCTATTAGTGTGGGTAAGAACCCCTTAGAAGAAATGGAGTAGCCCTATAATCAATAAAAGAGTCTGAAATGCAGTACTTGAGTGCAATCTCAAAAATGACAGAATGATCTCAGTTCATTTCCAAAGCAAACCATTCAACAATACAGTATTCCAAATCTATGCCCCAACCATTAATGCAAAAGAAGCTGAAGCTGACTGCTTCCATGAAGACCTATAAGACCTCTTGGAACTAACACCAAAAAAAAAAAAAAAAAAAGTCCCTTTCATCACAGGAGATTGGAATGCAAAAATAGAAGAGATACCTGGAGTAACAAGCAAGTTTGGCATGGAATACAAAATGAAGCAGGGCAAAGACAAACAGAGTTCTGCCAAGAGAACATACTGGTCACAGCAAACATGCTCTTTCAACAACAAAAGAGATGACACTACACGTGGGTATCACCAAAATCAGATTGATTATATTCTTTGCAGCCAAAGAGGAGAAGCTCTATAAAGTAAACAAAAACAAGACCTGGAGCTGACTGTGGCTCAGATCATGAGCTCCTTATTGCAAAATTCAGACTTAAATTGAACAAAGAAGGGAGAGCCACTAGACCGTTCAGGTACAACAAAAACAAGACCTGGAGCTGACTGTGGCTCAGATCATGAGCTCCTTATTGCAAAATTCAGACTTAAATTGAACAAAGAAGGGAGAGCCACTAGACCATTCAGGTATGACCTAAAGCAAATTCTTTAAAATTATACAATGTAAGTGACAAACTGATCCAAGGTATTAGATCTGGCAGACACAGAGTGCTTGAGGAACTATGGATGGAAGTTTGTTAACACTGTATAGGAGGTGGTGACCAAAACCATCCCAAAGGAAAAGAAAAGCAAGAAGGCAAAGTGGTTGTCTAAGGAGGCTTTACAAACAGCTGAGGAAAGAAGACAAGTGAAAAGCAAGGGAGAAAGGCAAAGATATACCCAACTGAATACAGAGTTCCAGAGAAGAGCAAAGAGAGATAAGAAGGCCTTCTTAAATGAACAATGAATAGATAGAGGAAAACAACAGAATGGAAAGACCAGAGATTTCTTCAAAAAAAAACCAGTGATATCAAGGAAACATTTCATACAAGGATGTGCACAATAAAAGGCAGAAACAGTAAGGACCTAACAAAAGCAGAAGAGAGTAAGAAGTGGCAAGAATACACAGAAGAACTATACAAAAAAAAGTCTTAATGACCCAGATAATCATAATGGTGTGGTCACTCACCTACAGCTAGACATACTAGAGTGTGGACCTCAGGAAGCATTGCTATCAATAAAGCTAGTGGAGGTCACAGAATTCCAACTGAGTTTTTAAAATCCTAAAAGATGCCACTGTATGACAGTGCTGCACTCAATATGCCAGCAAATTTGGAAGACTCAGCAGTGGCCACAGGACTGGAAAAGGTCAGTTTTCATTCCAATCCCAAAGGGCAATGCCAAAGAATGTTCAAAAAGAAAAAATACATATATATAAAAAGGCCAGAGGCTCAGAGTAAAAGGTAATTCTTCCTAAGGAAAAAAAAGTCAGATTTTCAGGTAGTAACAGATACACACAGGGGTGGAGAGGCAGGCAGAGAGACACACAAAACATTCTTTTTCCTCCCTCCCTGTAGAAGGGAAACCTTGCTCTGGCTGGTTTGGTCAGGCACTGACAAACCACTAAAGCAGGGCAGTCCTTCACACCTTGCCCGGTGTAGTCCAGACCTGATGGGGCCAAACTTTGGTCTCTGCCGGGTCCCCTTTCCCAGTACAACACTCCCCAGGGCTCATCAACACTCCTCCTTCCTAACCCAGCAGAGGCCCGGCTGTCAGAGACCACTCCACACGCCCTGAAAAATCCCACGTGGAGCTTCTGCCAACTTCATCCCTTAAGAATAAACCCTATTTCCTCCCAAAATGTACTTCAAGAGGTTAAGCATTTGAGAAATAGCAAGGTCCTATTCTACACAGCTGAAGAAGATTTCGGGAGCACACACAGTATCACCCACATATGAGAAAAATGAGGCAGCACCTTCCTACAACAGCATAAAAACTGGAACAATTCAGAGAAGAAACAGACATGTGTGACTATGAGAAAGTACTCTTCAGATTTTTTAAAAAACGTATTTCTCACCCTTCAAACCAGTCACATAGGAAAAGTCTGAGGCCCTGTCTAGAAATGATTCATTATCTGGTAACTAGTAGGACTTTATATAGCTTTGGCTCATGCTAATCCATGTGCCTCTCTGTGAAATGCTTGATTTCCTGGAAGGCAGTCATATTTTGAGATGCATTATCTTGAAAGTGGACTTGATTTTAGTAGAAACTAGTAGCCAAGTCTTCAAGGAAATAAAGGGTCATGAGTCTGATGCACTTTAGAAAAGAAGAGATTAGTAACTCATACCATTACACAGTTTAACAAACAGGAAAGTGGAGTCACACAGTCCCAAGCAAGCAAGAATAAGCAAGACACACAAAGCTGCTCTCATTAGCAGAAGTCTCTTCTAAAATCTGTGCAGCGTCTAGTATTTTTTAAGCATAAACCCCAGCACTTTCGGGTCCCCCGCTTTCTTTGGGCGTATTTAGTAGGAGGCCTGCAGCTCCTTTCCCTGTAGGACACTCATGGTCACAATGCTGTCCCTTTGTGAGATACAAGCATCCAGCTCACACCTGGCACAGAGGAGGTACCCAACGCAAATTTGTAGAAAGCAAGAAAGCTAGGTTAACAGGAGGATGAACCTGATGCTTAGACAGTTCTTTGGCATTTCTCCCTTTTATCACCACTTCAAAAGGTTTTCCAACAAGCTCACTCAGGGACTACTAGCAAGATGGGGAAATGCCCAAAGCTTGAGCAAGAGGCTCATTCCACATCCGAACAGCCATCTTCTTTCACATGCAGTTTCTCTGCCCTTCCCGTCTGTTCTGTGTTTCCGATTCCAGCTCATCCCTGAACACTCTACTTAATTTCACTTCTTGTTGGTGACCCCTCCCTGCCCCAGTCAATAGAATTCACTCCTTCCAAGGGCTTCCCTGGTGATGCAGTGGTAAAGAACCCGCTTGCCAATGCAGAAGGGTTCTATCCCTGGGTCAGGAGGATCCCGTGGAGAAGGGAATGGCACCCCCACTCCAGTACTCTTGCCTGGGAAATCTCATGGACAGAGGAGCCTGGCGGGCTACAGTCCGTGGGGTCGCCAAGAGTCGGACATGACTAAGTGACTAAACAACAATACACATAAACACACAGCTGCTTATCCTCCCATTGAGGAGAATTCAACAGGGCATAAATGGCACTTAGAACAGAATTAAGAGGAAAGTCAAGCAGGTCTTGCCTTTTCGTCCTGGTACAACTTGTTGACGCTCTCCATCTGAAAGTTGTGGCTGGACTGGATTTTGTCCAGCTGCTCCCGCTGCTTTTCCAGCTCCCCCTGGAACTCATTCTTCTTCATCTCCACGGCCCCTCGCTCCGCAGCCGCCCTGCGGACCCTGCCTTCCAGCTCCACAATCCGCGTCTGCAAGGACACCGCAGCAGAAGGACCATGTGAAGCTATCCTCAGACCAGACCGCCACGTTCCCTCAGCAAGACCACACCACAGCCCCCAGCCGGGGTCAAGTGTGTTCACAGTGTGTCCATTCACACATGGTGTGTCCCCAGGGCTTGATCTTCTAGGTGGGTGGTGTAGATGCTCCCACAGGCTATTCTAGAGGCTATTCACTTCTCTGAGCATCTGTGCGTCTACTGTGCGTCTCCATGGAAACACCATCACACCCCTCACAGGGACTTTGCCGGGCTTGACTGAGGCAGGTATAGGCATACCTCATTTTATTGAGCTTCACAAGTATCGTATTTTTTAGAAAATTGAAGGTATGTGGCAACCCTGAAAGGAGCAAGTACGTCACCACCATTTTTTCCAACAGCATTTGCTCACTCCGTATCTCTGTATCACATTTTGGTAATTCTCACAATATTTCAAATTTTTCATTATTGTTATATTTGTTGTGATGATCTGAGATCATGATCTTTGAAGTTACTAAGGCTCCCTGAATGCTTAGATGATGGTCAGCATTTTTTAGCAGTATTTTTAAGATATGTACTTTTGTTTTAGATATAACACTACTGAACACTTAATAGAGTACGGTATAGAATAACTATAACCTTCTATGCACTGATGAAACAAAAACTCACGTGACTCGTTTATTGCACTACTTGCTTTACTGCAGCAGTTTGGAACTGAATCTGTGATATGGCCAAGGTGTGCCTGTACATAAAATGCTTTATGCTTTACCTGGCATGAGCTGGCGCTCAAATATTTAGTTCTTTTTCCTCACTAACACAGCACTTAAACACTCTTTATAAGACACAATTTCTGAAACAGATTGAGTTCTCTGGACAACAAAACCCCATTTGCCCAGAAAACAGGGGTCCAGGGGAAACTCAGACAAAAGCACTACAACTGTGTGGGGCAAGCACCAGGAGTTCAGAAACACTCCTAGGGGATGCGTTTCCTGAGGACTCAAGCCCTGCCACCAGAAAGACTGGGTTGGAGTCCCAGTGCCCCTCCTCCTTTCTCTGTGAAATGGGGTCAGGAACAAGATCCTAACCTGACAGAGTACAAAAGACGGTAGTGTATGCAACGTACCTTAAAGAAACATTATTCTGACACCTGTTAAAATGATACGGAAAACTTGATTCAAGGCTGCTGCAACAGGGGTCATGACTATTGCAGCTGAGAAACTGTTCTCAATTCTGAGTACTGCAGAGACAGCTGAGGGTTTACAGCCAAAGAGCAGAGAGAAGGGGTTGGTGGGTGGAAAAGTATTAAGAGGGTAGGGGGAGTCTTGCTAAAGGCAAGCTCATCAAAGATAATGCATGAGGAGCTTGCTTGGCATCAGGGGTGGGGGAATGAGTTAGCAGGATTCTCTGCTGAGCCTGGGCTGGGTAGGCCAAAAACAGGATGGGGGCCAGGACTGAGGCCTTGTCAAGAAGGGGGTTCCTCAAAGCCTGACTAAACTGTGGTCAAGGACAGTCCTGGCCGTCGCTCAGTACTGCTGGCCCGTGACAGGTGGCAATAAATAGGAAAGATAAAGTTATTACTATTAGTAAATGGTGCTGGTAAAGACTGGTACCTCTAAACACATTTCTCACACCCACTCTCCAAATACAATGCCCACACCACTCAGGTACTGAATGTGGACTGGAGGACCAGAACAGGCTATGGGCAGGGTACTTAAGCTGTTTTCCCAGAACTGGCCCCAAAGGCCTGACTAAAAATTGTTCACTTACAGGAAGGGCAGACAGGCATGTCCTGGCAGCAAGCCTAAGAAGTCACAAGGGGGTCCTCTCCCACCCAAGAGCAGGGCTGGTGTGGAGCCAGGCCTGAGGCTGGGTGTTGGGCCCTGCAGAACATGCATTACTGTGCACAAAGCCTTAGATGCCGATAAACCACAAACTCCTCAGAATCCAGCACCCAGCAGCTCTAAATACTCTGTGACATCCACACAAACAGGACCAAGAGAACACCTGGAGATCCACGCTCCGGGAGCTGGCGATCCAGTAGTTGAAGCCCAGGACAATGATACAGGCCACCAGGGCAGCCAGCACGAGCGGTGGTGACTTCATGCTCCGACGTCCGTTTCCCAATCCCATCATCTCAAGGGCCGGGCTGAGAACCTGCCGAATAAGAACAGACACACAGGCCTCAGTACCAGGACTGCCATGCCCCGGACGTGCCACATCCATCATCACAACCAATAGGAAGGCGGCCTGCTCCGAAGCACAGGCTGGTGTTTTCTCCTTGAAACACGGAGCTGTTGGCAGAGAGGACTGTACACAGCACACCCGGAGCAGGTGATGTGTGCCCTGGGCAGTGTGGCTAGACCCCTGGGACAGGCCTGTGGGAGTGGGCACTGTCATAGAAACCCATCACACACAGGCTCAACACTGCGGGCAGGTAATAATTTCTCTTATGCCTCAGTTTCCCCATCTGAAAAAATGGGGATAACTATAGTTTCTACTTCCCAGTGCAATCTGAGAAATCACCATCTCTGTAAGCAGTAATAGCAATTATTAGTGCTTCTACATCACATTAGAATGACTAGAATGACTCCAGGGACTTGCCTGGTTGTCCAATGGGTGGGACTTCACCTTCCAATGCAAAGGGTGAGGGTTCAATCCCTGGTCAAGGAGCTAGGATCTCACATGCCTGACCACCAAAAAAAACCAAGACATGGAACAGAAGCAAAAGAGTTTGAAAATAGTCCACATCAAAAAAAATTTTTTTTAATGAAAGAAAGACTCCATTTCTCATTATTCCCCAAAGAATTCTTTTCGATCTGATTCCTAACAAGAGGAGGGTTTTCTATTCTTTGATAAAATTGTCAGTGACACCCAACTACGATATTCCCTGAGCCAAGCAGGAAAGCCTCCTGGAGGCGTGTGAAGCCAGGACCGGAAGTGCCCCGACTGCATCAGAAAGAGGCATTGGCCCAACTTCCTTTGAACACTGTTCTCTCCCTTCTGAGCCCATATCTGTGCAGCACACCCAAGTCAGGAGACTTCAAAGGCTGCAGGGAGCATCAAACTTCCTGGAAGAAGCAGAAATACAGCTGACAAGGAAGGAGCCATGTTTTTGCTCCTGGGCTTCAATCCCAAGCCCAGTCTGGCTGGATCCCAGCCCTGCTCCAGCAAGGGTAAGGTTAGTGAACTGTTCCACACGCCTCTCGCTGAGCCCGATAAACGACCTTATCAGAAGGAAGGCAATGCACACAATACACGTAATAAACGGTCTCCCTCACAACAGATATGCTTTTATGCCAGGTGAGGCCAGCAATGGAGGACGGGGAAGAGGAGGTAAGGGTGGAAGGGGAGACGGAAACGGGGGAGGAGAAGAGACACCACCAGGGACTCAGCTTTGAGGTGAAGTTCCTGCAGGTGAGGACACAGGAGTGCTGAGAGCCAGCTCTCCCCCAATGATACCTGCAGCTGAGTTGTGTCCCTGGGAGACATCCTCTCTCGGTAGGTACTGGTGTTGGAGCTGAGAAGGGGATGTAAGAGCAATCTAGTGGAAATCACCTAAAACAAAGCACCCTCAGAATTCCCATGCATAGAACTGAGGGCTGAGTCCAGCCTCCATTGACTGGTGCCTTCTTCACCAGCTTCTGGTCTCTTGGGACAAAAGAGGAAAAAAAGTTTTAAGTTTAACTGTCAGTTGCTATCAGGTAGCACTGTAAGTACTAACAGACAGTGATGCTCAGAAATACTTGTTCCAGAAAATTCTATGGATCTGCTGAAAATGTGTCTCCACTGCTTTATCATGTTTTGTTCATGAAACAGTCTTTCTTTAAAAATATATAAGATTACAAATACAATTGGGGAGAGAAATCACACACAGTGAAGTATAAAATTAAAAGTCCTCCTCTTCCTACTCCACTGGCTGTTTCTTCTATTCAGCTGCTCTTAACCCTCAAAAGACATCAAAATAACCCGGGACATTTCTTAAATTACCAACAAGTAGGCCAACTCCTCCTTTCTCTATGAAATCTTTTGCTCGTAATTTTTGGCTACTGTTGGTGTTTTCAAAATAATCTAATCTCATCACTCTTTCATAGTGTCTAGATTTTGCTTATATTTTGAAAGACATTTCCTACTCTAAGTTTAGATATACATTTACCCATATCTCCTCTCAACATACCTATGGGTCTCATATTTATATTTAAATATTTCATCCATTTGGAATTTTTTTGACCTAAGCATCACTGACTCAATGAACATGAGTCTGAGTGAACTCTGGGAGTTGGTGATGGACAGGGAGGCCTGGCATGCTGCAATTCATGGGGTCGCAAAGAGTCAGACACAATTGAGCAACTGAACTGAACTGAACTGAAGAAGCAAGGAAATACAAAGAAAACTTTTTTTTTTTTTGGAATGGCCAGCCAGTTCTCTAGTACTCTCTTATGCAATAATCTATAACTCAGTTCTCTGAAAGGCCATCTTTGTCAAATGCTTAAACCCTTAACAATACACTTTTAGATGGGATCCTCATTTGATCTTTTGTTATACCTGCAGATGTGAGTCAGGATGGTGTACTGTAACTTTGACAACAATGTAACTCAATTCTCACTTCAAGGAAGTTACAGATGATCATTTAACATTCTCCTTCCTTTAGCCAGTCAAAAAGTTTAGTGAACAGCTGTGACAGAACAGGCTGTCATGCTAGCAACAGGAAGCCAGGGCAGCATTAAGAGAACAAACTCAGAACCCAACGGCCAGAGTCAGACTTGGCTCCACCTCTTAAGAACCACAGAACCCTGGACTGTCTTCCTCAGAGGGCTTAAATGAGGAATATAGACCAGAAAAGATGAGAGAAGTGCCTAGAACCACAACTGATACATAGTTTCAATGGCTCAGGGAATGCTGACTATCATATTAGAGGCTTCCCTGGTGACACAGACAGTAAAGAATCTGCCTATAATGCGGGAGACCTGGGTTTGATCCCTGAGTCAGGAAGATCCTCTGGAGAAGGGAATGGCACCCCCACTCCAGTATTCTTGCCTGGAGAATCTCATGGACAGAGGAGCCTGGTGGGCTACAGTCCATGGGGTTGCAAAGAGTCTATTAAACACTAATCATTAATAGAGATGGAAAGATGAATAACAAATCATTTCCAGATCTGGCCTTTTCTGCACTTTATAAGAAAAAGGTGATGAATGTCTTCCCTCCTCAGTTGTTCTACTTTATAGGAACCAGCCATAGGAACCAGCTCCTCCCTCAACTCTGCTGTCCACTGAAGCAGCAGTCTCTGCCATCACCTGGGTTGACTCACAGACACTGCTGCAGCAGCAGACGTCGTAGACTGGGACCCTAGTATGCAAGAGAGAGGTTCCAAGAAGCTGAGTACAGTCTCAGAGGCCTCTCGCCTGACCCAGCACTTGGCAGGTCAGTCGGTGTGCAGCTGCCCAGAGGGCGCAATAAGGAGAGCCCTGGGCTCCCAATGGACAGAGGGCTGCCCAGGTAAGAAGATGACCGTGACGGATAAAGGGCCAACAGTGACCCTTCGTCCTGCAACGTGCCTCACCGAGGACTTCCAGGATTGCAGAAACACTGCTGCCCAAGACGAAGGAGTCATGGCTGGGAAAACGCCAAAGCCTGATGAAGACTAAGGGCAGGCACTCAAAGGCAGGGTTGTCAAATGTTTCAAACACTCTACTCTCCTCCACTTTAGAATTTATACAGACTGGCAGTGATGGAAGTGGGTCGGAGACAGTCTATGTCAGACAGATTAACAGTCATAATTTAGGCTTCACAATGTGTTTTGTCTTATATTTGACTATAGTTACTTGACATGCTGAAAAAGATTAACCTAAATCAACTAAACTCTGAAATTCCAGGTGTATCTGCATTAAATGTTTCTTGGCAAGTTGGAAGAGTCATTTTTTAAAAAATAACTGGCTTAATTAAAGCAATTCAATCTACTGGTTAAAATTGTTACCTTTTAAGCAAAAATTTTTTCAAGAGAACAGAGACTTTTTTTGTTTTAAGAAAAAGCATAAGAAAATGGGCAACTGGTTAAATACATGAGCCCTTTGAACTTCCTAGTTAAATACTCTTTCCATTTCCTCATTTTCACATAGAGGTTTTTAATCATATAGGCAAATACACAAGCAATCAAATCAGATTGACTTGTTTAATCAATGTCATCACTGCAGGAACAACACAGCTTCTCCAAACAATACGGGATCGGCACCTTTATTCCTTCTCAGAAGTAATGGCCTTACCAGGTGGGCGGAGGGCCAGAGCCGGAAGTGCCCTCAACGGAGCCGGAAGTGACCTGGAGTTCAGAAGCCACCTCAGTGAGCAAACAGATCGGAGGATGCCCCACTTAGCGCTGAGGTCTCAGGAACTGGTCACCAGCATTTTTTTGGAGGGTTCAAAGATATTCCACCCCACCTCAAGAATGACTCCAAGGCAGGAGTCAGCATACTGAGGCCTAGATCCATTAGCAGTCCACTGTGTAAATAAGGTTTTGGTGAACACAGCCACGCCCGGCCCTTGAAGAACTGAACTGCCCACAGCTGCTTTCTGCCTACCAGGCAGAGTTGAACAATCGACATGGGGATTTACTCCAAGGGTTAGAATGAAGACTGAAGCAGTTAGATGTATTATCATCTGGCCCGTCTGGGGAAGTCTGTAAACTCTTGTCTAAACCATTAGGGTTAAATGACAAGTCCATTGAATTCTCCTTTTAAATTCTTAAATTCTTTTAAAAACTTACTAGAAGGATACAATTATCCTACTCCCACTTTCCCAACCCTCAATTTTCCCCCAATTCTAGAACCTAATAGTTTAGAAAGAAAAACCTTTAACAGCATGGTAACTACAATAATACCATATCACATATCATAAAGTTGTAAGAGGGTAGATCTTAAAAATTCATCACAAGAAAAAAAAAATTTGTAACTATGTGCAATGATGATAACTAGATTTATTGTGGTGAGCCTTTCGCAAAGTATACAAATAATGATCTTTACACTGTATACCTGAAACTAATATGTGATGTCAATTATGCTCAATAAAATGTTTTAAAAAGAAAAAATGTCAAAATCCATGTGCATATTTAGTGCTATGGAGTGAAAATACCAAAGAGTGAGATGGATGAGTGTAAATGAATGAGAACCAATTCCATTGTGTTTCTTCCAGCACTTGACTTTCTGCAGAAGGGCCAACTCCCCTGTGGACACCACAGCTACACGATAGCAAGTGTCCCCAAATTCCTCCTCTTGTTTGGGAGTCGGCAAGCTGCAGCTTCAGGGCAGATTCCTGCCAGCCACCTGTCTTCGTACACTGTCTAAAAGCTCAGGTTTCAAGCTTTTTAATTGGAAAAAAAAAAAAAAAGAATAAAATTTCATGACATGAGAAGTACATGGAATTAAAATTTCACTGACATAAATAAAGGTCTGTTGGGACACAGCCATGACCATTCATTTACATATTGTCATGACTGTCAGGCTATGAGAATTGTGTAGCTGTGACGCAACCCACTGGGCCTGCAGAACCTAAAATACCACCTGACTCTACAGAAAACATTTGCCAACACCTGCTATAGTTCAACAGTTCTCAAAGTATGGTCCCTGGACCAGCAGCATCAGCATCACATGATTATAAAGTTCTCCAGGTGATGCTGACACAGGTCAAGATTGAGAACTGTGCTCTCCAGAGCTCACTGGACAGGTCTCACAAGTGCCTCTTGTTCTGGTCACACTCGATTATTTTTAAGAAGCAGAAAGGCATGTTGGAGAGGGTGCGTTATTTATCTTTGGGGAAACATTTCTTTACTGTTTAAACATTTCCATACTGTTTAAAGGTTGAGTTTGGATTCCCCAAACTTCCTTGGCTTTTGGCTATAGTCCACCAGGCCCTTCTGTCCATGGGATTCTCCAGGCAAGAATACTGGAGTGGGTTGCCATTTCCTCCTCCTGGGGAGATCTTCCCAACCCAGGGATAGAACTTGCGTCTCCTACATTTTGGGCAGATTTTTTACTGTCTGAGCCACCAGGGAAGCCACAGTCAAAATGAAGTGATCACTAATTCCAGAGCAACATGGCTTCTACAGGACCCTCCCTGATATAGAAAACAGAGAGGAAAGATAAGGTATCATCTACCTGCTGCATAGATACAAACGACGGAGAGCATTTTGATGGGCTAGACCCTCCAGTTCTGGCAGCACTGGAATCAGAGAAATAGCTTAGAAAAATTTTTTTTTCTAAAATCATTAGTATATTAAAATTTTGTCCAAGAATTCACCAAGGCAATTCTTTCAAAAACTAGTAATAGCAAATGAGCCATCTTGAAATTCCAGCCCAGCTGAGCCTCAAAAGACTGCAGTCCAGTCAACCCACAGAACCAGAAGCAATAACTAAACGATGGTTTTAAGCTTGCAGCTGATCTGTTATGGAGCAACAGATGATCAAAACATAAACTGTTACATGAAAAAAGTTACAAAATAATAATGTTCATATCCCATTTTGTTGACATTTTTTAAAAATATACTCAGTAAATCAATTGTCGTGAAGTTGCTCAGTCGTGTCTGACTCTTTATGACCCCATGGACTGTAGCCCACCAGGCTCCTCCATCCATGGAATTTTCTAGGCAAGAGTACTGGAGTGGGTTGCCATTTTATATTTCTCTGTGATAGAAAATGTACAGCAAGTGCTTATAAGGAAAGATATTTACAAGTTGGAGTAAGAGAGGAGGAGGTAGAGAGGAACAGAAAGAAGACTTCATTTTTTGCTTTATATCATCTTTTTTTCCCTCAAGGAGCCTATCTTTAATGCAAAAGCCGAACAGTAACAATAAAAAATTAAGATGCTAGGAAGATATACAATGGTAGCATTAGCAAGTTTTTAAGTTATATTTCTAGCATTCCCAGATGAAACCACAGTATTTTACAGCTTCCTCTAAAACAAAACAATGATACCATATGTATGCATTCTGAAGCAGAAAAACAAACTGAACTCATTCAAATACATTCCCAGCTCTCTTCTGTGCTGGCCCCCACCACTGGGGGCACTAAGAAATCCCAGGTTCCTGTCTTGAGCCTGGGAAGAATACTGAGAGGAAACACAGGGCAGCCCATTTCTGAGCTGGCGACGCGGTGGTTCCTCATCTCCTCCCAACCTCCTGGGCTCCCCTGTAAAGGCTTATCCCTGTCTTCCAAGGCTAGTGTGAAAATTAAATGAGAGCATTTACTTGTCTCCAAGCAAATACTAACTGAAAAGAACTGCTGTGGTATTAACCTTTTAAAGTCTCAGTTTACTCATTAAAAAAAAAAAAAAATGGGGAGTGTGATCCATTATACCTGCATTCACAGAGTTCTTCTGAGAATCAGATGAAAGCATTGCCTGAGACTGAAGTGAGAGAAACAGCTGTCTACCAGCAGGGCTTATGCAGCCCAGAAGGTGTAAAAGACGCTCCACCTGGGCTGGGGGAAAAATCCTAGAAGTTACATTTATTTTTGTCCAAAAAGTAGAATAGCAACTACGTTTAGTAATGTAAATATTACACCAACAAGTTAAATATATTATGTGTACACGAATTACTTTACACTGTGTTACACTATACTAATTATACTACCATGAAATACTAACAGTGCTAGTAAAAGCAGGAACTGACTGCACCCTCACAAAGTCCCTTTGTCAAGGGTCACCTGTCACCAGCCCTCTGAGGTATCCTTTGACTGGGCAAGCACACAATGAGACAGATGCACAAATTAACACGAACCTAAACCTCACAGAGGGCATGAAGCTTTAAGGTCCCCATAAAAAGCACAGATTAAAGCTATACTAATAAACACAAGCACAGGTGAACACAAGCCGGGGTTAGGAATGCACTTCCCACCCTGAGTCAGCTTCATCTGAGCGACATCACCAAGTAAAAACAACAATGATGTACTCAGATCTAACAAGATCCAAGCCAAAAAAACCCTCGAAATTCAAGGAGTATTTGAAAGAGGGTTTTACCTCCACAATGAATCCAGCCCTAAGTGTATACTGGATCTTGAGCTACAACATTAGCACGTATACATTAATTTATAATTAAGTAACAAACACACATACAGAGGAGTACTAAAAACTGGTTTTAATTGAGCTACAACTGACATTATGCTGTACTGGTTTTAGATGTTAATTTTTTTTTTTTTTTTTAACTAACAAGAATGAGAAAAAAAGCTTGGAAACCACAGCAAACTATCTTATTATACAGTATTTTTACATACGTGTTCTTCCTGTCAGGCACTAGTTAATCATCAAAATCTTAGTGAGAGGAAGTTTTATTAATGCAGTCTTGAAAGAGAATAAGATCACAATGTAAAAATCTGAGAAGACGTGCATTTTCCTTCCTGAAAGTGGGGTACATTTCTTTGTGAAGCAAAGAAAGGCTCTCTGGGAATTTTGGAAATAATTCTTAAACTTCAAGCCAAGCCTCTCTTTCAATGTAATTTCATCAGTAACTTGAAAAGGTCTAGAAAGCAGCCACACTCTAAGACCATCCTGGGGGAGCAAGTGAAATGCCATTCACAGTTTGTTAAGGTGAAAGCCCCCATGGTGCAGCAGGCAAAGAATCTACCTGTCAGGAGATCCCCTGGAAGAGAACACCACAACCCTCTGCAGTATTCCTGGAGTGGACAGGAGAGCCTGGCGGGCTACAAAGAGTCAGACCGAGCGACTAAGCACAAGGGCATATCAAGACCATTCTTTCTACTTTTGTGAAGTTTTAGAAAATAATGCTAACCAAGTTTTTCTTTTAAACAAAAAGAAAAGTGATTTTTTTATTCCAATTTCCCATTTCAAGTCATTAAAAAAGAAATCAATCTTTTCCTAAGACAACTTATTTTTTTCCCTGTGGCTCAGACGGTAACGCGTCTGCCTGCAATGCAGGAGACCTGGGTTCGATACCTGGGTCGGGAAGATCCCCT